>OX424572.1:149113311-149713311 GCA_949152435.1 Gastracanthus pulcherrimus | reverse complement strand
ATCAAACGGTATTTCGCACACGTGATTACTCCTGTCAAAACAAGCTCAAGACGTGGCGTAGCTTCGGTTGTTTTGTTCGCTGTGAATTAGCAGTATGTACCAATACTTTTAATTTTTTTCGGGATATACTTCATTTACGGATGTTTCAAAATGTCTAGAAAATATCTTAGTGGTAGCGACAAACGAAGATTGAAAGCAGATAGAGACAATTTTGAAAAGAAGCTACCTAAATTATCGAATTTTTTTCCTTCTACGAGTACTACAAAGAGTTCTCATTCAAATATTGAACAATGCACCGACGATGCTCTTGATTTTTCCGTATGTGATTCATTGTTACAAATGAAATCATAGTGCAATCAAGAACGCCTTATAATTTTCATAAGAATCAAAGAAAATCAGGTATGTAAATCATTACAATGAAAAGAGTAGCTACTTATCCGATCTAATAAAAGAAAATTTACGTACTGTATATATTTATACGTTATGTATTTTCCTGGTAGAAAATTAATCGTTTTTATTGGGTAACGTGTTAATCAAATGGAAGCATTTTCGGCTAATATATATATATATATATATATATATATATATATATATATATATATATATATATATATATATTGTAATAATCTTTCTTATTCACGAATATCTCAAGTACATGCAAACACTCTGAGAAGGGCTGCGTCATCACGCTACCAGGTCTCTCAGGGGACTGACACTTAGCTAACAAATCCTTAACGTTTCTACCAGGTTTAGTTATAAATTAAAAATACTATAATATTTGAAACTATTAGTGACTTATCGCGGTTTGCATTTAAGCATAAACATAAGCTGTTTGTCACTAAAGGTGGAGCTCTACTGATTTTTCGAGTACTCGATTTTTGTAAATCTTTCAGTTAAATTTTGTATCCAAAAAAGAGTCCCTCTAGTGTAGTAATTATTGTGTTATATACGAAAATACACCTTTTTCTCCTTAAAAATAGTATATTTTAAAAATGTTCCAGGATTAGTCCTTCCAACTTATATTTTCAAACAATTTTTTTATTTCTCTATACCCTACATTATAAAAATTCTTTTGGTATTTTATTTTACTTACCCTTAATCTAATTAAGAAAATTATATATTGACATATTTTTTTTAAATAATTGAAACTCAAACGAATTTCTTATGTTTAGGGTACAAGGTAAGCAAAAAAATTTGTTTGAAGACTTCAAATTAAGAGGGGTGACACCTGGAACATTTTAAATCTATAAACTGTAATTCGAGAAAAATGCATTTAAAGTTTTTATTTTACATACTACTCAATGTTAATTAATTAATTTAAACTATTATAACTTCGGTAATTTTTTGTCTTGTAACATTAACTTAGTCTTAATATATTCCTCTCATTATAAACTTCAAGAAAAGTCAATAAAAAATAAAATTTTTTTAAAAAATTGGTACAGTTCCACCTTCAATCAATTTAAACTTCGCAGTCTCATTGATAATTCATACATTGAATATCATTTAATTATTGATGTTATGATTTCAAATATAAAAAATGTTGCAATAATTTCACGATGGATAAGATATTTAATATTGATGACGTTATCATTTACTTCAGTAAATTTTACTGCTAGAAAATATAATTCTAGTTATAATGTTAAAATGAAAAAAATGTTATTATAGACGCTGAATTAATTTCCTCTCAGCAGTATGAAAATAGTTTTGTGCCTAGTACTGTAATAACTTCGGAAGGAAAAGATTCAAAAAAGGGTGACTCATTGCAAGGTACAACAAAAAATTGTACTATACACATAGAACAATCCGTAATATTGGATGAAGGTCCAACGACAGGTACTATATTTCATATTAAATAACACTTTTATATATTGGATACCTTAAAAAAATCGTTCAACATTAACTTTTGAAAATGTTTTATTATTTTAATTTAATTTTAATATTATACATTATAATTTCTTTTATTTAAATATTACATTTTTTAATTAAATTTTTTATTAAAATTTCAAATAATTATATTATTATTTTACAAATGTAATATTATCTTTATAGATGTGATAGAAAAGGATCCTGCTCTCTGGCCGTCACGTTTCACAGATGTAGAAAGAACGAAATATTGTAAGAAGGACTCTGAATTTTTTCAAAATAAGAATCCTGATTTTAAAGCCTCTTTAAGAAAATATAAAGATCAAAATAGATTTTTCAATTGTAAACATTTTACAAGGACTTTAAATAACGGTGAAAAATGTGAAAGAAAATGGCTCCTTTACTCTAAATCAACTGGAAATGTTTTTTGCTACACTTGTAAGCTTTTTGGGATAAATCGTGATAATTTATTTGTGACTGGTTTTTCAAATTGAAAAAAAACGAATTTAATTGGTATTCACGAAAATAGTAACGAACATAAAAAATGTATGATGACGTGGATTCAGCGCACTCAAATAAAAGAGCAAATAGATCTTAATTTGACAAATGTTTTGGAAACCGAAATAAAACACTGGACTGAAGTCTTAAAAAGAGTAGTAGCAGTCATTAAATTTATTGCGGAGCGAGGTCTTGCATTTCGAGGCACACATGAAGTTATAGGCTCTCCAAACAATTGAAATTATCTTGGGATTCTAGAGTTAATATCTGATTTTGATCCTTTTTTGAAAGAGCACATAACTTTATGCGCAAATAAAGGCCGGAGAACAGTTTCGTATTTATCTAAGACTATCTGCGAAGAATTAATAAGTATTATGTCAGAAACTGTTAAAAAGCATATAATAAGTGAAATAAAACAAGCAAAATATTGGAGACTAGTAGTCGATTCTACCCCTGATATTTCGCACGTCGATCAGTTGTGTGTAATATTTAGATACTATTATAAGAGCCATGTATATGAACGATTTTTTTGTTTTCTGCCAATCACTAGTCACACAGGGCAATCACTTTCTATAGAAATATTACAATTACTTGAAGACAATCAAATCAATATAAGTAATTGCCGCGCGTAGACGTACGACAATGCGAGTAACATGTCCGGTAAATATTCTGGATTACAGGCACGTATAAAGGAAGTATGTAATTTGGCTGTATACGTTCCGTGTGTTGGACATTCGCTGACTTTAGTTGGTGAAAATAGTGTGAACGAATTTATTGATGCGGTAAATTTTTTTGGTGTAGTTCAGCGACTTTACAGTTTTTTGTTGCATCGACACATAGGTGGAATGTTTTAATTGAGAATAAAGGTTCCAAAGTAACCAATTTGTCCGCAACAAGATGGCCATGTCGAGTAGATGCAGTCAATCATGTAGTCAAGAACTATGACGGAATTCACAATGCTCTTTTAGAATTAGAAAATTACATTAACCAAAAATCAGATACTCGACATGAAGCTGCATCATTAAAAAAAGTAGTATAAAACTCGAATTCGCATGCATGGTTGTATTTTGGCATCGAGTATTAAATCAGTTTCATAGTACTAGCAAATATTTACAAAAAGTAGAATTAGATTTAAATACAGCTAATAATATGCTACAAGCGTTAGTTACTTACGTGCAAGAATTGCGCGATCATTTTGTAAGTATAGAATGTGAAGGGAAAGAACTGAGTCCTCGTATTATTCAAGAATACTCTGATTCACAAAAACGAAAACTGACTAAAAGGTTTGCGGATTCTCAAACAGATACGCAACATTCGGAAGGCACTGATAAATTTCGTACTTGCACTTACTATGTAATTATAGATAAATTAATTACTGAATTAAAAAAACGAAGTTCCGCTTATGACTATTTTATTAAATCAATCGGTTTTCTAGCTAATCTTAAAGACTTGGAAACGAATGATTTGCAAAAGAGTGCAGAAAATTTAATCAAAGCGTATGAAAAAGATTTAGAAAATAATTTAGTATTAGAATTGCAACAATTTGTAATAGTATTAAAACAACATCCTAGAGGGTTACTGTCAAATCGCATTGCAAATGAATCTATATGCAAAAAGGACAAGGATGATTCGTTATGTCCTTTGAAGGTTTTAAATTGGATGGCTGATAAAAACTTAATGAACATTTTTCCAAATGTTTTTATAGCATATCGTTTGTTTGTAACTGCGCCAATTGCTAACTGTGAGTCGGAAAGATCATTTTCTGTATTAAAGCGCATAAAAAATATGTACAGATCTTCAGTGATGCAAGAACGACTATCTGCATTAGCAATACTGTCCATCGAATCCGAAATATTAAGAATGCTCGATTTCGACTCTATTATAAAAGATTTTGCTAGGACGAAAGCCAGAAAACGCTCGTTTCCAAGCAACTTATAAAAATATATTAACATTTTTTTAAATATAGTAATTTCTTTATTACATACCTTACTTTTGGAGTAAATATGCGCGTAGGGATTTAAATAAATTTGTATTGTGTACATTATTATTTATATTAGATTTTTTGTATTGATAATTATTAGTATTTTTAATTTATTATAGTTTAAAATTCTGGTATTTAGCGATTTAGTTTCAAATATTTACGGTTTACTTTATCTATTTATTTAACTCTGAAAAGTGGGGTATTGGGATTTAAAGACGTTGATAAAAATGACCTTTTATGTTTTTTCTGAGACTAATAAAAAGGGCCCCTAATTGATCGTAGCCCCCGACCTCCCACAGCCTTAATCCGGCCCTGCACGGAGGGGAGTTAGGTGAAATTGAGGTGGATGAGTATGATATGCAGGGGTACGAGGTTGGCAAGGTAGGATACTAGTTGTATAGCGTAGGTCGATAAGTAGAATTTAGTATGGTAAGATACGTTAGCTTGACAATGAGACGATGAACGTGCGGCGATATGCTGGACGTAACATAGGTATATATTGGTAGATATATAAGTATAGTGCAGTGGATTTTACGATTATAAATTATTTACAAATTATTAGAATAAAATGTTAAAATATATCAGTTTTTAAAAAATAATGGAATAAACCTTGTACAATGATATTTTATTTACTAATTTACCCACTTCTATGCAGCAAAGTTAACTATATTTAAACTTTAATTGTCTTTAATCATTGTGTGTTATTTTTAATTTGCTAGTTTATAAATATCAGCCGGGATTTAGTTAAGGATTGAGGTTACGTTTGATCGATTCAAAACTCAAAATAAATAAGAATATTTCTCTGCAGAGTGGCACAGTGGAACTAGTGACTTTATAGTAAGTCTTCATTGTCATAATAGGTGTAGACACAGCCAATTGATGAACTTCCGCAAGACTTGCACAATTCTGCTGCGGAACGTCTGCTACACTCGACTATTAGCAGAAACATAGCAAAATTCGGTAATAGTACGCCTGACGCGTGCGACCGTGCGCCGCTTAGTATAAAACGGCGAATTTGTAAGTGTTGGCAATTTAGACTAAGGCAATATTGGTCTGTAACAGTCACAGATTCTACCAAAACGTTAATTTAGATTGGTAACACTACAAAATTCGCCATTTTACACTTATCGGTGCGTGGTCACATACGCGCGGCGCACGATTCTGGACTCAGCCAGAAGTGAGAGTCCACATAAGCGCAATTCTGTGTTGTGGTGTGCTGTGCTGTGCTGTACAGTCCGATTTTAACACAGAGAAATCTATCTACATTTATATCTATGGTCATTAAATTATTATTTCATAACTATATCATCAACAATTTTAATGCAAGAAGAAGAAAAAGACGTGACGTTACGAAGTCTATGTACATATGTATCTATGGTCTTTCAATTAATATATTAAAAGTATTATTAGATTCTTTAATCACTTAAAAAATTTTAAAATATATTAAAACAAAAACCTTATCAAGTAATGTGATGAAAAAATTTGAGTTTATTTGTTTATAATGATATTTTTTTTTTATTATATGTAGAATAATGCGTGTAATTTTTGTTAAATGTTTATACGTTTTGTCCTTTTTACTTTTGTATATACATATATATTATGACATAAGTGTATTGGAATCTGCGGACATTTAGACGTTTTTACAACTTTATTTTTGGACGTCTCAAAGTTTGATTTCAAACGTTTTTAAAACGGTTTAAAAACGTTTTGTGTTATCAGGGGTATGAAAGCCAGGTTTCATACGTCGTCCTGCCAGGTAAAATACAGTTGTTGGAGTTGTTATACTTTTAAATAATAATGCAGTTAATAATTTATTAAAAAATTAATGTTTTGTTACAAAATTCCAGGGTTGAGGAGTAACTGTAATAGTTGAAGAGTTAAAAATTAAATTTTTACTATTTAAGAGAAGAAGCTACGAACGCAAATAAAATCGGTTCAGCATTTACAGATATATTTTTTCTGTTTTTTGTACATAGTAATACGTTAAAAGAACATATTTGCACTAGTTAGAACCCCGCTATAAACCGTCCTTAAAATATCAGTGCAGTCAGAGAACCTTCAAAATCATCTTGAATTTATGTTATATTTTAAATAAAACTTAGCAATATTATCCTTTTTTGCTTCTAAAAGAAAATTCAATGCAAAATTAAGTTTTTAATTTGTTATTTCCAAAAAAATCATGTATTTTATGATTAATATTGCCGAGCCAAAATTTGTATTTGAACTTTTATTAATAGGTTTCAGCACAGACTTATAAAAAAAGTATTTAAAAAGTAGATTATCAAGTATTTAAAACATAAGAAAAAAATCTGGTGCGCAAAACGCAACTAGAAGTTATGAAAATTGTAATGGAGTGCTCAATTTGTTAATAATAAATTAGCAATCAAACAATAGACCTGTTGGCATGCGCCAGACGCAACGCATATGTGCGACTTACCGCTGTGTTTACCTTTATGCCGGCCCGCGGCGACTCACCACTGTAGCCTTACCTTGGTGTAGCTGTGAGGGTTTCTCCCTTGTACACGTCGAATTCACGAGGATTCCAACTTTGTGCGGAGTTTCCTCAGCACACTAGTTTTCGCGACATGAAAGGCGTGCGAAAATGCGAAATCTAGTTCAGTCACAACGTGAATGTAACGTAGCTTCACTTGTAGGCCTAACTCGATACGGAGAAGAGGTGGGTCCGGGTTTATCAACGACACAAAGATTTAACAGTAACAAACGAAGATAACTCGCGGCTAGCTTCGAGTGCGCGCAGCCTGCTTAGGTACTGCTGAGGTACTTCATTCGTTAGAGCCGCTCAGTACTCTTTTCGGTCACTATCCTCGCTCGTGACTAGATTCGATTGTGCGCGGCGCGATTAGATGCTGCCTCATTGCTCAGGGTACATCCACATGAGACGATCTGCGCGGAACCCATTTGAAGCCGCGAGTGCGAGAGAGAGAAAGCCTCCGCCAACCTCTCTCTCACACTCGCAGCATCATATGAGTTCCGCGCGGATCGTTCCGCCTCATGTGGATGTACCCTCAGTACTGGACCACTTAACTAGCGACGCTACCGCTGCTCGCGGCTACCTACAAGTGTGCATAACTGCGCGCCACTAGCTTATCTGCTGACTCCGCGCTCAGGCGCTGCTGAGTACTAGCCCCATTCACTAACAAGGGAGAGATACTTGCCCTCCGCCTCCGATTTTTATGAAACTTGGCAGAGGGGTAGAGTTTTGAAAAATATTTGACACGTATTTTTTTTATCTGCGGGAATTCATATTTAGGGGGTGAAAACCACCCTTAAAGTTCACCCCCTAAACCCGTTTTTATTGAATGTCTCAAGGTTGAATCAACATTTTTTACGAAATCCAACGCCTACTTATATCTTCTAAAAAGGCAAGTATTTGGGTAAAGTTTAGGAGCCCGAACGCTCATGTGTAAGCATGTCTAGGGGGGAAAACCACCCTTAAAACTCACCCCCGAAACAGATTTTTTTAATATCTCGAGATTTGATCGGATTCTTTAGGATAAAATTTATGCCTGTTTTTTTCTTATAAAAAAATTAGTATTCAAGCAGAAATTAGTGATCCAAATATGTTCAGGGGTGAGAAACACCCTTAACACCCCCAAAAACCAATTTTTTTAATATATCGAGATTGGATCGGAATTTCTTGATAAAATCAACGCCTGTTTATTTCTTATAAAATAGTAAGTATTCAAACATAGTTTAGGGACCCAAATATATCAAAAGGGTGAGAACCACCCTTGATAATCACCCCCAAAAACCAATTTTTTTAATATTTCGAGATTGGATCGGAATTTCTTGATAAAATCAACGCCTGTTTATTTCTTATAAAATAGTAAGTATTCAGGAATAGTTTATGGACCCAAATATGTCCAGGGGGTGAGAACCACCCTTAAATATATTGTTTTTAAATATATTCGCTAATGTAAAAATTAGTTATTTTCCTGTTAAAAAATTAGAATATATTTTAGAACATAATTATTACATGTTCAATGATATCGCACCACAAAAAATTGTTTGTGCTTAATGATATCCGTGTAGATAATGATAAGCTAAAAAAATATAGATAAGGTACGAGTAATACGAAATATTTATGAAGTAAACAAGATATATTTTTGTTCGAGTTTAATCTGTTTTCGGTGATTCTGTATATTGGTCTGAACGAAACGTGGAAATAAATAAAGAAATTCTGAAAAAATATTAAATAACAAGTTTAATTTAAAAAAATACAGTGAAAATAAGAGCATTGTTAAGAAGTAAGTAAAATAATAATTGTAATAATATAAAATATATTGATAAAAATATGATGTCTTTAATTGACGTAAAATATTATTTATATTAATTAATTTTGTTATTAAGTTAAAGAATTCATTAATTATTCTGTCTTTAAATATAAAAAAATTTTTTGACCTTTCAAATCCATACATTGTACATACATAAGTTTATCACATATCTATTTAATAATAATCATTTGATTTTACTAACAGTTCATTTTCATTAATGAATAAATACTATCAACTATATTTGTTGTTAAAAATGCTTTATTTTAATTTTTTATATAATTATATATAATTATATAAACTTATATTTATATTTTATATTATATAATTTAATTTTATATTATATATTATATAACTTATATTTTATATAATTATATAAAATTATATAATTTATATTATTATATAAACTTCCTTCTCCTACTGAAAATCCTGAAGATTGTATAAATCCTGACTATCCTACGTAAAACCCTTCGTAAATCTATGAAAATTTTCTTAATCCTATTGCGAATCTTGTTTTTTATCCTGTGTAATACTAAAAAAAATCCTTTAATTTTTTGCTCAGGAATTCAATCCTTAAAAGAGTGAGCGGCCCCTCAGGATATGTTTTCATTTTTTTTTTATTGATTTAATAATTACACAGGACCACAAATCCAAAAAAAAATTTTCTTATACACTGTAAGCTGTACTCTATGTATTTCTGACAGCTAAATCCAAATCAGTTGAGTATATAGCCCCAGAACGTCAAAATTTTCCGTAAATCCTGAAAAACTGTGAAAAATCGATTTTCCTACATAAATAGAACATTTCTTGCATTTAAAAAATACTAGAAGTATTCTAAAACATTAAACTCCAACCCATAAGTAGGCTAACCCACCAAGCTCCTAATCACCTGATACCTTACTCAATTAACCCTTAAAAACCACCCCTACCAAACCCCAAGCAGGTTAACCCACCTAACACTGGAAACAGCGATGGTGGTCGTTTCTTTTCTTTAAAAAAATTAAATTCTAAACCACAGGAAGGGTAGCCCGGCTAGTCTCTAACCTATCTAGCCCCTAATCACCTAATACCTTACTCAAGTAACCCTTAAAAACCACCCCTATCAAACCCCAAGCAGGCTAACACACCTAACCCTGGGAATAGCGAGTTTAGTCGTTACTTCTTCTCATAAAAATTCAATTCCAAACCAAAAGTTGGCTAACCCAGCTAGTCCCTAACGTACATAGCCCCTAATCACCTGATACCCAACTCAAATAACCCTTAAAAACTACCCCTACCAAACCCCAAGCAGGCTAACTCACCTAACCCTGCAAAATCGAGTTTGGTCGTTTCTTTTCTTAAAAAAAATCAAATTCTAAACCACAAGAAGGATAAACCAGCTAGCCTCTAACCTATCTAGCCCCTAATCACCTAATACCTTACTAAAGTAACCTTTAAAAAACCACTCCTACCAAACCCCAAGCAGGCTATCCCACCTAACTCTGGGAACAGCGAGTTTAGTCGTTACTTCTTCTCATAAAAATTCAATTATAAACCAAAAGTTAGCTAACCCAGCTAATCCCTAACCTACATAGCCCCTAATCATCTGTTACTTAAGTCAATTATAGTTGCTAGCTGGGTCATCCTTCTTGTGGTTTAGAATTTGATTTTTTTAAAGAAAAGAAACGACCAAACTCGCTGTTCCCAGGGTTAGATGGGTTAGCCTGCTTGGGGTTTTGTCGGGGTGGTTTTTAAAGGTTACTTGAGTAAGGTATTAGGTGATTAGGGGCTAGATAGGTTAGAGGCTAGCTGGGCTATCTTTCTTGTGGTTTAGAATATGATTTTTTTAAAAAAAAGGAACGACCAAACTTGCTGCTCTCAGGGTTAGGTGAGTTAGCGTGCTTGGGGTTTAATAGGGGTGATTTTTAAGGGTTAATTGAGTTGGGTATCAAGTGGTTAGGGGCTGGGTAGGTGAAGGACTAACTGGGTTAGCCAACTTTTGGTTAGGAATTGAATTTTTTAAAGAAAAGAAACGACCAAACTCGCTTTTCCCAGGGTTAGGTGGGTAAGCTTGCTTGGGGTTTGGTAGAGGTGGTTTTTAAGGGTTAATTGAGTTGGGTATCAGGTGATTAGGGGTTATGTATATTAGGGACTAGCTGGGTTAGCCAACTTTTGGTTTGGAATTGAATTTTTATGAGAAGAAGTGACGACTGAACTTGCTATTCCCATGGTTAGGTGGGTTAGCCTGCTTGGGGTTTGATAGGGGTGGTTTTTAAGGGTTACTTGAGTAAGGTATTAAGTGATTAGGGGCTAGATAGGTTAGAGGCTAGCCGGGCTACCCTTCTTGTGGTTTAGAATTTGATTGAACCTACTTATGGTTTGGAGTTTAATGTTTTAGAATAATTCTAGTATTTTTTAAATGCAAGACATGTTCTACACTGTTAAAAATGAACTGAAAATTCAGTGACATTTTCTG
Source organism: Gastracanthus pulcherrimus (assembly GCA_949152435.1). NCBI lineage: Eukaryota > Metazoa > Arthropoda > Insecta > Hymenoptera > Pteromalidae > Gastracanthus > Gastracanthus pulcherrimus. Next base: position 149,702,222 of record OX424572.1, on the reverse strand, counting down.
AAAATTCAGTGCGGCCGTACTGAATTTTCAGAGACACGTACTGAATTTCACAAATTCAGAGACAGTGAACTGAATTTTCAGGAACAAGTAATTTATACTTATGTAAAAGTACTTAATAGTGGTTTAAACTAGTTTATAAAAACTTTTGATTAGAGTATAATTGATAAAATCTAAGTTTATAGTAGAAATATAATTATAGACGCACACGATCGCGTCTATTAAAACTTTCAATGAGTGGATTCAGTACGGAGAATCTGAAAATTCAGAGACGTTGCACAGAAAATTTAGTACAGATTTGAAAAAAAACTTCAGTGCCATAAACTGAATTTTCAGATGCAGCGTTTTAACAGTATATTTATGTAGGAAAATCGATTTTTCACAGTTTTTCACGATTTACGGAAAATTCTGACGTGCTGGGGCTATATACTCAACGGATTTGGATTTAGCATCCAAAAATACATAGAGTACAGCTTACAGTATTTAAGTAAATTTTTTTTTTTGTATTTGTGGTCCTGTGCTATCTATGCATGCGTGTGTACGTGTATCCTTATCTGTCACATAATATTGTTAATTATTATATTTTTGTTTCAGGGAAATATAATCCTTACTTCAAAAAGGAAGATAAAATTATTAAATTTATGCAATAATAAATACTAGAAAGTTATTTCAAGTAAAATATCAATTGCAAAATAAATAATCTTCGTCTGTTGAAATTTAATTAAAATGGCTATCAATCCAGTGGTTATATTAGCATTACTATCTGTAACGTTCAATCCTCGCAACGATAAAGTTAAAGAATCAGAGGCTAATATAGAGGAATTAGCGTTATATAGGGTTTTAGAAAATATAATACAGGATAGTGTCAATTATAACGTGCATACAGAAGAAGAATATACTTTACGCTTTGAAGAAGACTATAGTGATACACTTCCACAAGATGTTGATGAAACAGACGAATTATATAATGATTATGCAGAAGTTCCAACTTGTTTACGGAATGAAGAAGGCGTAGATTTTGAATACAAAAAACAAGCAGTGGACTATTGGCAAAGTGGAAAAAGAAAGCCATTACTATCCTTGACAAATGTACAGTCGAAGTATAGAAAAGTTACATCCGAATGTCAATTGCGAGAGTGGAGATTGTAAGTTGAAGCAGGAGGAGATAGAAAAACTAAACTATATGCAATAACAACTTATGTACTTGAAAAAGTTAAAGAAGCCATTGAAGGAAAGATGGTTTTGCATGATATTGATATAAAAAGATGGGCTCTTGTAAAGAAATCAGAAGTCAAAATTCCATGGTTTAAAGCTTCACATAGATGGATACAACTATTAAAAAAAAAACATCACATTGTGTCACGTAAAATAACAAAATTTGTTACTACTTCATCTATACAGAAGGTAAAAGATCAAGAACAAAACAAAGAAAATTTTGTTAACGAAGTTAAAAATCTTATAAGAGTTCATGGTGCTCAAAACGTTTATAATTCCGACCAGAGTGGGTTTAATTTAGAAATACATAGTGGCCGCACGCTTTGTTATAAAGGGGTGAAGAAAGTTGAAAACATCGTTCAGTCGGTACATTCAACAACACATAGTTATACCATACAGCCAACTATATCAGCAGAGGGAAAGCTCATGTCCCCTTTATACATAGTTTTGAAAGAGAGTAAAGGAGAATTTGGACCTAGAGTAGTACAAACTTTATTTAGACCACGAAATATATACCTAGAAGCATCTGTCTCTGGAAAATTATCCAAGGAACTACTTCAAAATTGGATTGAAAATGTATTTTTAGTTCACAGTAACAATGCACCCATATTGCTATTAGATTCATGGAGCGGACAATGTGAAAAAACTGTTAACGAAGCTATACCAAATGACAAAAGTGTCGTATTGAATACAATACCAGAAGGCACAACTAGTCAGATACAGCCTCTTGATGTATATGGATTTAGATTATGGAAGAACTTTATAAGAAAATTATCTGACATAACACTTCTTATATTTTTAAATACGCATGGTACAAAAGTGGGTACCTAACCGAAAAACCTGCAAGATTTGAAACTCCAGTAGATTTCAGTTTCCATTTTAAAGAGGAACCAATTTGCAGTGTATGTGGAGAGATTGCAATCGTGCGGTGTGGATGGTGTAAAAAGCTGTTATGCTTTCAACATTTTTTCATAGATTACCATTATTGTGAGACATATATTCAATAAAATTTGCAAAAAAAAAACTTAAATTACTAATATTAATTTTGATAAAGATATCAATCGCTATTAAATACACTGCAATTAGAAAACTTTCTTATTTACTTCACTTATAATATGACTATAAACTCAAATAAGCAATTCAACATTATATTTTAGAAAGACTGTTGTATTAAATTTTTTTAAATTACTGTTTTTTATTAATCTCTAAACAGGTGAACAATAATTTGTTATGATGTATCTAACATGCAAATTATCCAATACATTTGGCCGATAAAAATATTTTTTCGTCAAAAATAAAAGTTAAAAAATTAAGTTCTGCAACCCCTTACCTCCAGAATTAAAAATGTGCCCAAATACTCATCTTTTCATAAGAAATAAAAAGGCGTTGATTTTTTTAAAAAACTCCGACCCAATTTCGTGATACAAAAAGAATTCGTTTTCGGGGGTGAACTTTAAGAGTTCTGATTCTCACCCTCTCTGTATAAGTGGATCCCTAAATTCTTCTTGTAAACTCATTTATCTTGATTTTATCAAGAAATTCCGATCCAATCTCGAAATATTAAAAAAATTGGTTTTTGGGGGTGAGTATTAAGGGTGGTTCTAACCCCTTTGATATATTTGGGGCCCTAAACTATGCCTGAATACTTGCTATTTTATAAGAAATAAACAGGCGTTGATTTTATCAAGAAATTCCGATCCAATCTCGAAATATTAAAAAAATTGGTTTTTGGGGGTGTTAAGGGTGGTTCTCACCCCCTGAACATATTTGGATCACTAATTTCTGCTTGAATACTCATTTTTTTATAAGAAAAAAACAGGCATAGATTTTATCCTAAAGAATCCGATCAAATCTCGAGATATTAAAAAAAATCTGATTCGGGGGTGAGTTTTAAGGGTGGTTTTCCCCCCTAGACATGCTTACACATGAGCGTTCGGGCTCCTAAACTTTACCCAAATACTTGCCTTTTTAGAAGAAATAAGTAGGCTTTGGATTTCGTAAAAAATGTTGATTCAACCTTGAGACATTCAATAAAAACGGGTGTAGGGGGTGAATTTTAAGGGTGGTTTTCATCCCCTAAATATGAATTCCCGCAGATAAATTCGCGCGGCTACCCTCGGATGCGTGCAGACGCCTTCAGGTACCCCAGCGGGCAGTTAGCGCATTCGCGGGCAGATAGCCCTCTCGTGGACTGGTGGCCCCCTCGTGGGCTGACGACCCCCTCGTGGACCTCATTCTGGGTTTTGCGATGCATACAAATGCTCTGTACAATTTGCATTGCTGGCATATTGTACGTATGAACAAATTAATAATAATTTACACATTTTTTATTTCTCAATTTGAACATTTATTTATTTTGCTAATTATTTTATTGGTAAAGTAAAATCATTATTTTTCTTTTTTAACAATTTGTAATATTAAAACAACAAACATTATATCCTTACTGTCCTAATCTAATATTTTTTACTAATCTAATTATTTTGTTAACGCTTTTTTCTTACTTGTCGACTTTTTCTAGCATTATACGGCTTACATTAATCTTATTAATAATATTAACAAACTTGTTTAAAAATAATTAAAATTAATTGAACCGCAAAAAGTTAATGTATTAATCTTATTTGGTAACCTATGATAAACATTTGAAGGATATCGCTAATATCTTTTTTGGAAAAAACAATATTGAAATGAAATACAATAAAACTATTAGCTTGTAATTTTCAATGCTTTTTATATTAAATTTAAAGTACAAACCTGTGATCTGAATAAAGTTTCATACTAATAATGTGACCATGGAGGCAATGAGATGATCTGTTTTGTGAAATTTATCAGCTACTGAGTTGCAATCCAACCAATTTGGGTTATGTATAAAGACAACATTGTTTTGAATTTGTCGCTCTTTATCTAAGCTACTGTTTCTTGGACAGCTGAGCCAGGATCAAAAAGAAACGTAACTAACTTAGGATATAATAAATTTATACATTCTATATACATTCTCAACAGGTTTGTTGGATACCGAAGGTTTGTTTGTAACCTGTACAGCTTCTACCACCTTCGGTTAAAGGATTGGTGAAGGAGGTTTGGCTTCTTATTACTTTTATTATTAAGTCTCATTTTCCACATTTTTCTTGATTATTAGTACTGCTGTTTTTCATTTTTTATCTTATATTTACATTTAATATTTACATTAATAACAGTTGATTTCTCTGTAAATTAATATATTTAATAAATTGTTATTGTTTAAAGTATATTATAAATTTATTAACTATTTATCTTACCCATCTTTTTTAACTTATGAGATCAGTTATCGGATTTTTAAGAAAATACTTGGTCAATTCTTGCCTTACTTCTTTTCCTAAACTATTTATGACATTATTTTCATGAGACATTCTGTGATGTGGCATATTGTCGTCAACATTTGATTGAATATTGTGAGGACACTCAATTTTTTCTAAATCAATTATCACATTATGTAATAAGCATGTTGTTTGTATGATTAAATTAACCAGGTCCGGTGATTTGTCTATAGTTGTATAATATATTCTCCATTTTTGAGAAGTGTGTGCAAAAGCATTTTCCGCTACTACTCTGGCTCTTGATAATCTTTTATTGAAAACCTCCTGTTCAATAGGTAGATTTTTACCAGGGTACGGCTTAATTATATTTTCCGTCAAAGCATAAGCTCCATCACCAATAAAAAAATACGGTAAGATTGTTGGAGAATTCGGCAGCTCACTTTCAACGGGAATTTTTAATTTATTTTGTCTCAAAGCTTTATATAAAGTTGATGCCTTAAAGGTTCCTGCATCACTTTACCGTCCGTAACCTCCTACATCTATGGTGATGTAGCTATAATTTGCGTCAACTAGAGCTTGTAGCACAAGTGAAAAATATTTTTTATAGTTGTAATGCAATGACCCCGAATTAGCTGGCTTTTTAATTCTAACGTGTCTTCCATCAATGGCTCCAAGACAATGTGGGAAATTCCATTGAACAAAGAAGTCTTCAGCTATTTTTTTAAATGTGTTAGTTGTTGGTATAGGCATATGAATAGGCTGAAGTGTATACCATAAAATTTCCATTGTTTCTTTAATGACTTTACTCACAGTCGAAATGCTCAATCGAAACGTTAATGCTAAATTAGTATAGGAATTCCCAGTCACAAGAAACCTAAAATCAAATTTATTATAATGTAAATATGCTATAAGCCATCGCTAACATATATAGGACGATGTACCATTTAATCATTATTATACTTTATACTATAAAATTTTTTAAGTATGAAATTTAATTTTTATTTTGTCTGCACAGTTCAAAAACTAAAAGGAGAATCCTCTGATGTTTGTGATCGAGTACAAAAATTGATTACAATCAAATAATTTACCTCAGAGTCAGTACCAGTCGTTCTTCCGGAAAAATTTTTTGCTTGTGAAGATTGCACCAATTTTTTGTTAATGAAGTACTTATTTAGATAATATATAAGCAAATGTATCATGACTCATTCTCATGTATTGCTTAAGCTTCTCTGGATATTTTTTTAATATTGGAAAAAGATGGTGATATTCTCCCAAACAGTTTCTTCCTTGGTTAATTTCATGTATTTGATAACGTTTTATTTTTCTTTCAATGATCCTCATATGAATATTTGGGTTTTGGAGAGGTACTGATAAATTTATTTCTTCAGTCATGATTACTTTGATGCAATAAATTAGAAAAAAATTATTGATAATATATGCTTTTAAAACAAAATCAATTTAGATTATGCTATACTTTTTAATATCTCACCTTTTAAATCTTATTCAACAATTAGAATCAAAATACATCTTAACCAAAGTTCAACTTTTACGAAATAAAAAAATAACACAAAGATATTTACACAAATCCGTCAGCACTTTATTCCCTTGTGCTTTTACTGTCGCGATGTGTTTTTTTAACGTAACCTTTCTTGGTGCCTCCTCTGTTTCGTGTATGTCCCACAAATCGCCGAATAGGTACATAACCTCTATAGCTATACGCCGTCAAGAAAAAGGGATGAGAAGCAGCGTTGGGCTCATTTGGATTTCAGATGACAGAATCCCTAGGTCCTAGTAATAAAATTTGACATTGTGGTCAGTTAACTTCAAATCGTTAGCGCGAAATGTCACGAGGTGTTCTCAAATCCATCCTAATGTTCTTAAATGCATCCCGAGTCGGATGGGTTTGAGAATATCCCGCGGAATTTTGCGCCAATGATCTGAATTTAGCTGACCACAATGTCAAATTTTGTTACTAGGACCTAGGGATTCTGTCATTTTAAATCCAAATGAGCCCAACGCTGATGAGGAGGTAAATAAATTTGCTTTTAAAACTACAAATATGTGAAGAAACAAAACAAAAATTAAATTTATCATTTGTTACAATGGCACAGTTCCAGATCCTTTGATAGTTGGACTATTGGGAATTTACATCGAACGCTCGCCCTCTGACGGCGACTCGAATTCTTGAAAGTGATTGGTTGAGGCGTTAACATGTCGCAGCCAGGCTTGGAATTATGTGAACTATATATAATGGCCACGCTTCCGTGTCAGATCCCAATACGAGCAGCAAATTGTAGAGTCGTTTGTAAGTTTGCAATATGATATCACGATCATTGGTGGCGTAGTGTGTAGCCTATGGCCGCTTCTACAACAGGCGTTTGTCCGCGGATGGTCGTGTGCATCAACGCATGCGACCCGTGCGCCGTCCAATAAAAGCTTCTATTTCTCTTGGAACCGGTTTTTCAGTGGACGGCGCACAGGTCGCATGCGTTGACGCATATGACTATCCGCGAACAAACGCCTGTTGTACCTAGAACCTATGAGGTGCTCAGTGATTCGTTTGTCTTTTGTCATCTAACATTGTCAACCCTCTTAATTCCTCGTACCGGTTTAAGCAATGGTGATGGACGCTGCCGCAGAGCAATTTCTGATTTCCGAGCTGCAGGGAAGGCCCATTATCTGGAATCCGCGACATAGTCAATATAAGAACAGCTACAAGAAGGGTAAAGAGTGGGATGTTATAGTATCAAATTTAAGATATCCAAGTGAGTTCTCAAATAAATATATTAGTTGTTAGTTTACATAAATAGGTGTATATCTTTTGCGGGACTATTTATTCCACTTGCTCGAAAGGAAACAATTAAATATTACAATTTTTCATATTTTACTGTCGGTAATAATTTTTTTCGTATACTTACTGTCATTTTCAACTTTCGAATAATAATTATATAATCAGTTTGTACGGTAACTGAAGAAAATGCTGATAATTAGAAAAATAAATGTATATATATATATATATATATATATATGTATGAATGAGTGAGGGAAGGCCGGGTAGATCAATAAAGACACAATTTTTCGCGGGAAATAAGACAACTTGCCTCGGCGTAAAAACTCCCACGAGGCAGGGAGAAAAGCCGGGGCAAGCGAATGATTTATTTACTAAAGAGGAAATTATACATACCAAAAGAGATTCTAATATAGGAACAAAAGAAGGGAGAGAGAGAGAGAAGGTGATAACGCAAATATCCTAACGCCGCGAGGTACCAGTTACGCGCGCTCGAGAGCTCTCTTACCTTAAAAGCTAGACGGTAGAAACGTGGACAGCGCGACGTAATGTCCTGGCTGCACGTGTATGGGATGCACCTTCCTGGTCGCAGGGCGCCTCGACGTCTCGAGGGAACCGTACCTGGACCACGGGCAGACCCTTTGGCCCTGCCGCGTAGGTGATCGCCGTGTGGAAGTCGGCACGTCGAGGGGGCTCGCACGTGGCCGGACCTTCCCGATCCTCCGTCACACCGAACACACACACACACACACACTCACGCGACGCAGACAATTTACGAAGGGAGAAGTCGACCGTCCTGATAAGGACGTACGTGCCGAGCTTCTCGTACAATATTAAATTATCCAAAATCGGGTTTGATGCGCTGCCTTGAATCACGCCAGGAAAATCGACCGGTCTCTGCGGGAGAGAGAACGGAACTGACCCCCCACGTACATAAGGCGCGCGAGAACCTCTGCTCTCGCGGCGCTCGCATCCGCTTGGCCGATAAGCGATAATACGCGGTGATTGGCGAGCTACGGCGCGCAATTCAAATCCCCCCCAAAGGCCTAAATAACTCGAACAGTAACATAACCTCCAAAAACTTCATCACCACATAAGTAACATTTTTTTCAGAAAACACCTTAAAAAATAAATGGAAAAGTTTAGTTGCTAAATTTAAAAGTGAATTACGTCTGCAACGTGTTTGCAATTCTGGCGATGGTGTCGATGATACCTACGAATCTCGGTGGCCACACTTTAAGTCATTACTGTTTCTGCAAGACTCAGTCGAACCTGGCTTATGTACAGGAAATCTTGTAAAATTGTTCAAAGAAGAATCTGATGAGTACGAAGAAGACGAAACAGTGACTGAAAATATATCACCAAATAAGCAAAATTGCCCTACAACTGCTGAAAAAATTAACAGCATGAATAACAAAGTAGATGTCGTCGAAAAGACTCTGAGAAAACGAAAGTCACTTGACGATGATGTATAGGATATGTGCGACGCCGACCTGCTATTTTTCAAGACACTGGCGTATCACGTTAAAAAAATTGATCAGAATAAAAAATTACAATTTCTGAACGAAGTTAATAACATCGTCCAGAAATATGTGTATGGAGAAAGCGCAGTACTTTCTTCGGAAGCGACATCAGAAAAACTGATACCAGTACGACGAATACAACGAAAAGAAACAAAACAAAATTATAACATGGAAGAGGATGACAATGGTAAGAAATAAAGGATAATTTTTTAAATAATGTTAACAAATTTTTATTTCTAAACTTATTTTAATAATACAAATATATTTTTAGATTGTTTAATTGTCAAGGTGGACATACCAGAAAAAAAATTCTGTCCAAACACTAATTTTTATCAAGGTTATGGTTTACAATATGGTATATATATATATATATATATATATATATATATATATATATATATATATATATATATATATATATATATATATATATATATATATATATATATATATATATATATATATATATATATATATATAAATTTTATTTTTATAAAATATTTGTTTAAGTTGTAATTATAAAAAAAATATTAAAAATTTTAGGAAGAATAAAATCAGAGCCTGGATACGGCCCTATGTATCCAGGAACCGATTTTTATCAAAATCAACCATACGTACCACGTATGGCAGGTCCACCTTATTATAATGATATGATGGGTGGCAACATGGTCAATCCTTACTTCATGGATCAGCACTATCGTGTACAACAAAATGCACTTCATACCAACATGGTCAATCCTCAGAAAAGCGTAGGAACGAGCAACACTGAATCAGCCCCACCAAGTGTGGAGCTCACAGATCTCTCCAACGAAATGACTGGCAACAAAGAAAGTCATGGCTTGGCTGGGCACCCAAACGATGTGCCAAGTCGTGTGCCACTTTATAACATGGTTAACCCGAATCAAGCAGGTAGCAGTGGACTGACTCAACCAGTCGCATCTTTCGCTAATGAGACCATAAATACCGAGATGGTAAACCCCATTCCAAGTAGGCGAAGTAATTGAATTATGTTTAATCAAACAGTTTTATTGTATTTCATTTCAGTATTGTTTTTTCCAAAAAAGATATTAGCGATATCCTTCAAATGTTTATCATAGGTTACCAAATAAGATTAATACATTAACTTTTTGCGGTTCAATTAATTTTAATTATTTTTAAACAAGTTTATTAATATTATTAATAAGATTAATGTAAGCCGTATAATGCTAGAAAAAGTCGACAAGTAAGAAAAAAGCGTTAACAAAATAATTAGATTAGTAAAAAATATTAGATTAGGACAGTAAGGATATAATGTTTGTTGTTTTAATATTACAAATTGTTAAAAAAGAAAAATAATGATTTTACTTTACCAATAAAATAATTAGCAAAATAAATAAATGTTCAAATTGAGAAATAAAAAATGTGTAAATTATTATTAATTTGTTCATACGTACAATATGCCAGCAATGCAAATTGTACAGAGCATTTGTATGCATCGCAAAACCCAGAATGAGACTTTATTCAGATCTTAGGTTTGTACTTTTAATTTAATATAAAAAAGCATTGAAAATTACAAGCTAATACTTGAAATTTCTTGTAAAGGATATTTTAATTGAAATATTTTTAAGGTTTCCTTCTGTCTGCTGTGACTTAATATCAGTGAATTTTCTTTGTTTCAAATATATTTATTTTTTCAGATGGCTGTGTATTAATATCAGCCTTAATTCACTTAAATCTTCAGGGATAGCAAAGGCCTAACCTCATTCATCAATCCTGCACCCGAAGGTGGTAGAAGCTGCACAGATTACAAACAAAACTTCGGTATCCAACAAACCTATTAAGGACCTGTTAGCGATATCCTTCAAATGTTTAACATAGGTTACCAAATAAGATTAATACTTTAACTTTTTGCGGTTCAATTAATTTTAAATATTTTTAAACAAGTTTGTTAATATTATTAATAAGATTAATGTAAGCCGTATAATGCTAGAAAAAAAATCGACAAGTAAGAAAAAAGCGTTAACAAAATAATTAGATTAGTAAAAAATATTAGATTAGGACAGATTAATCTCCAGAAAGTGTACTACACCAATTGTATCATTGCTCAGTACTTAAATCACAGACAGTGTATAAGGGCATTTGAACGTACCTCTTGCAAATACTACAAAATAATGTTAACGATTGGGTTAAATAAAATTGTTTGTATACATATTAAAATATGAACTTGCTATAAATCATCTTGATTAGCTATTGTACAAACTTTCTGTGCATCATCTATAACAATTAAGAATGGGCAAAATTGAATATAATTAAATTAGTCGACAACATATTATTGTCATAATTAAAAGTTTAAAGTCATATAATTTACCTTTCCTTAATTCAATTTCTTGAGTTTATTTGACTTGACACATGTGAATCTTATTATAAATTTTAGTCAATTATCTAGAATTGGCAGAAAGTTACAGAGATGAAAAGAGATAAATCTTTTGAGTTATTTTTCCTTTACACAATTATATTAAAATCAATAAACGGGGCCTGCGGCGGCTCAGTCGGTAGAGTGTCGGATTCCCACGCCGGTGACCCGGGTTCGAATCCTAGTCTCTGCCGATTGATACAAGCACCTCTGTAAAAATTACATGTGCTTTGTTTACAAACACACCGCAGACCTCCGTCGTCGATTAGCACCACATGGAAGCACAAACATGGCGACGTTAAAAAAAAAAAAAAAAAATCAATAAACTAACAAACTGTGATTTGTTGTTCAACTTGACGTAGAAGTTTTGGTAGAGAGCCAAGTTTACAAATTTCAATGCAAATCTTGTTTTACCAACTATTTGTTATTTTCTCTCACTTTCGAAAATCCTACAATTTGTTGACTAACTGAGTTCTTGCTCGCTCTTGCTCCAGAAAGTGTACTACACTCAGTACTTAAATCACAGACAGTGTATGACGGCATTCGAAAGTCATTTGTAAATACTACAAAATAATGTTAAAGATCGGGTTAAATAAATGTTTTGTATACAAATTAAAATATAAACTTGCGAAAGCAATAAAATCACTGTATTTTGGTAGACTCGAACGTTTATATCCCCGTCATATGCCTTACTTGAATAGCGGCACGGGTACACAATACTCCAACATAAAAGTCGGTGCGTTCGTTGAGCTAATAACGCATACAGAAATTTGTCGCGTTGGTCACCATACCACCGGAAGCTGTTGGCCCGCTAGCGGGCCGTCAGCCCACGAGAGGGCTATCTGCCCGCGAATGCGCTAACTCCCCGCTAGGGTACCTGAAGGTGTCTGCACGCATCCGAGGGTAGCCGCGCGAATCTAAGGCTAGCTGCGACTGCCGCGAGCGGCGCTGGCGTCTCTTAGTGAACGGGACTAGTACTCAGCGGCGCTTGAGCGCGGAGGCAGCAGATAAGCTAGTTGCGCGCAGTTACGCACACTTGTAGGTAGCCGCGAGCAGCGGTAGCGTCGCTAGTTAAGTGGCCCAGTACTGAGGGTACATCCACATGAGGCGGAACGATCCGCGCGGAACCCATATGATGCTGCGAATGTGATAGAGAGGTTGGCGGAGGCTTTCTCTCTCGCACTCGCGGCTTCAAATGGGTTCCGCGCAGATCGTCTCATGTGGATGTACCCTGAGCGACGAGGCAGCATCTAATCGCGCCGCGCACAATCGAATCTAGTCACGAGCGAGGATAGTGAACGAAGATAGTACCGAGCGGCTCTAACGAATGAAGTACCTCAGCAGTACCTAAGCAGGCTGCGCGCACTCGAAGCTAGCCGCGAGTGGTGCTAATGTGAACAGGCCAGTACCGACGGGCACTTACGTACCAGGGCAGCCCCTACCTGTTCAAATGAAAGCAGGAATAAATGACGATGCGTATGAAATCTCTTACATGATGGTGAAAAATTCGGTATACCCTTGCACCATGAGTACGGAACCGATTATATTTTCGTACCTCAAGACTATGTTGGTGCCTTTCTGCTCCTGACCACCAATCTATATAATATGGACGAGCACGGCTCGTGTCTCAGAGGCAAAGCATAGTCCCGCTAACGCATCCTCGACAATTACTCGTACACATATAGGAATTCAAAACGGTCTAGCGCACTCGCTACTGTGAAAGCACTAATTCAAACGCACGTATACCTATTCCTTGTCGGCATTTCGTTCCCGATAAATATAATTAGGCACGGCACACTATCCGTAGTGTGGCCCTTCACGTAGCGCGGATTCTCCCAGGGCTAGTCCTTACCTCTAGTTATTCGAACGGAGGAAGAATCGAAGTCGCAGTGCAGATTGCTTCTTCTCTCTCTCTCTCTCTCTCTCTCTCTCTCTCTCTCTCTCTCTCTCTCTCTCTCTCTCTCTCTCTTCCTCATGCTGGCTTGTAGCTGCCCCTCTCGCTTTCGCTGCCGGGCTCCTTCTCTTGCATGGCGGCTTCTTTACCGGTGGCGGTGGTGGTGGAGCGTTCGCCTCCACCAGTCGTTCTTGCACCCACGCAGACGAGAATCACCGTAAACGTCACAAGCGCGAACACGTGCAGCTGCGAAATGGAAGAATTACTAAGATGGCGACGAGCGAGCAGTAATTAAACATATTACACTAATTGAACATTACCATATAAAAATATAAAAAAATCGGTTTTTTGTCCAAAAACCTGTATCTTCTTCCCTTAAGAGTTTATTTAGTATTTATAATATATGTTTATTATATGCTCACAGATTACGCAGAAAAAAATTGTAACATGGCATTTTGTTACGCTTGTTCTGTATAAACCTTGCTCTGCACTTTACCGAATTTTCTATTAATAATGGGCGCCAGGTAAAGCTCGGCTAGCCCTGCACGAGCCTTATCCCAGAGGAAGTTCCGTGAGGCGAAAAATCAGGATAATTACTTCTACAAAATAATGACACAAATTTCATAATTTAAGTACCTAGGCTTTATTTAATTGCTAATTTAATCAACGGTCGCCAATTTACAAGTATCACGTACAAATCCTATTAAGCCTTCATGTGCGTCTACCACAACGACCAAATCTCCACGTTTTCCTGAGCTTTTCCCTACTATCACCTAACCCCCCTTTTTACTCCGTTAACTTCGCATAATACTTTCGAGCTTGCCCAGCCGCGCACTGATTCGAAGATTGGCGTCACACCACCAACGCATTTATGAAAATCCCCTCCGAACACTTAGCGACAATATATATATTTATATATATATATATATATATATATATATATATATGTATACATTATTTTATAAATTAAGTTTACCGACTCTTTCATGTGCCGAGGGATGCTCGACAATTACAGTCCAACTCACCGTCGTCCAACCGTCGCCTCGCCGGAAAATCTCGAGGTCGCTGCCTCGTGGTCGCTACCGTGTAGCGAATCTCCCGTGTGGCTCAAGAAGCCCCGTTGATTTTAACTTTAACACGTCCCCCTTTTTCCTAACTTTAACACTCCCTTTTCCACTACTAATCTCGACACTTATTGACGCTAACAATTATAACGGTCCTACTACAAAATTATATGTCGCTAATTTAAATTCTCAGTCTTGCGAATTCTACGTCCCGATGCTACGACGGGCAGGCAGTCAATGTCCAAGATCGGAGTGGGCAGAAATCTCTTCCAAAATTCGGCTATTCTTCTTGCCTATCTTCAGCCCACACACACTTGTTGCTTCCTCCCTTATCTTCTTTTTGATTGGCCTTGATTTTCCTTAAATACCAAAATCAAGGCTAAATCTGCGGCAATTTGAGTCGCTATTGTTCATTGGTTCGCTCCGCGACTGCCGCCCTGCCCGCGAAACGCGGGCCATATAAATTGCTAAATATACACGCGCGGCAACCCGACGTGTATATCTTTATCAGGCGCTTTCAGTTTTGTCGACGCAGGATCATCACAGTTGGCAGCGGCGACGTGCGTGCGCCGGCCTACGCTATGGTAGACCGGCATCTTCAGGCGGCTCGCGGCGCGGCAGCTGCTAGCTCTCCCATGCTGTCGACAGCCGCGTCGGTATCTCTCTCTCTCTCTCTCTCTCTCTCTCTTTCTCTCTCTCTCTCGTGGCTACAGCCAAGGTGGTGCCTCGAAGAAGCTGCCGCTGCTGCTGTGAATCTTCTCTACTCCCGCGTCTGCGTGCATCGGGAAAGAGGACGGGTCGCGCGCGTGTGTGTGTATGCGCGGGCAGTGGCTTATCTTCCTCGAGAGGCGAGGGAGAAAGAGCAAGCGAGAGTGAGAGGGTCGCGCATACAGCGTGCGATGGTGTAGTTGCCGTGTGTATGTGTCTATAGGGCTCCTCGTCGGTGCTCGCTCCGATCAGTCGTGTCTGCGGCGCGATGAGCTGGTGCCGTTGGTGTGGATGCGTGTGTGCGACAGTCCGTAGTTTTCCACCGTCGCGATTCTCCTTCTCCTCGTTCCCTCAACAAATAACAATAATAATTCCCCCCATCAATAACAATAATAATATAATATTAATGCTCGGCTCTGGCGACGGGCGATTCGGTCGTGATTGACTGCCCGTGTTTTTAAATAACATTGGGACGCGGAGTACGCATCACAAGATCATCAATAAGAGGATGTTAAAGTCTTTTATGTAATTAAAATTTCCCGCCTTAAATTTTACCGACTGAACAATAAGTAATTTAATATAATTCGATATATATACTTAATTATCCAAAACGAAGAGGTCATTGTCGTTCGTAATACAATTATCTACCACTCTGCAAAGTTTTAAACGAAAACTTTTAAAACTTTTAAAATTGCAATTGAATAATATTTGAAAGATTCGATTTAAAGTTTTCATTTGAAACTTTGAACAGTGATAGATAATTGTATTACTAAGGTCAATCAACTCTTCGTTTTGGATAATTTAGTATGTATATATATATATATATATATATATATATATATATATATATATAAAATGAATAATTGGATGTAATTCGATATATATAATAAAATCACGTAGCATAAATACGTCACAAAGCGTTCAAATTTGTCACATAACAAAATATCAAATCTTACGCGACAAAATGCGTATTTGAACGTAATTTTTATACGTAATAAAATTACGAATTAAAATTACGTATTTACTTTCAATAGGGTTACTACTTAGTGAGAGTCCACATAAGCGCAATCCCGTGCTGTGTTGTGCGTAGGGTTGGGCGTGTAACATACGTCACGTATGATACGTATACTCATTTACGTATGATACTCAGTGTACGCTAGAGCGTATTTTGTATACTTATTTATATACAAATGCTACCGACCGAAAAATGAATAATTGGATATATATATATATATATATATATATATATATATATATATATATATATATATATATATATATATATATATATATATATATATATATAAAATGAATAATTGGATGTAATTCGATATATATATATCCAATTATTCATTTTTCGGTCGGTAATATTTGAGACGGGATATAAAATGAATAATTGGATGTAATTCGATATATATATATCCAATTATTCATTTTTCGGTCGGTAATATTTGAGACGGGATATAAAATGAATAATTGGATGTAATTCGATATATATATATCCAATTATTCATTTTTCGGTCGGTAACATTTGAGACGGGATATTTGAATTCTCAAATCGACTTTGGTACCCCCTAAGCCCAACTATTCCAAAATAAACAATTTGCTACAAATTAAATTATAAAGTACAAAATTGTTGTATTGATATATACACGAAATTGAATCCTCATTATTTATTAACCAGCAAAGGTGATTTATCGCGAATTTGGGGCTTTCACTTTATTCCGTAAACTTGTAGTATTACAAATTGCCTCACTTGGGGTAATTGGATTTAAGATCTAGTGTTTAAGGATAGCGATTTTTTATTTATATTTTTGCTAATGCAAATTTCTCTATTTGGAGTATTGATATACCTTAACTGTATAGCTTGTACACACGTAAACAAACGTTGCATAAGTTAACTGTGTAAGCTAGCAGAAATAGGTATGAACGTAAATTTTCGTATGAAATCCCTGGACGTATTATACTGAGTGCACCGTCGCGTATGTGCTGTTTCTCGAAAACTAATAATTTCGTATGGAGACAGGAGTTGAGAATGAATGCTAACGGTCTAAGTGTATAGGTTCCTTTTATTTTGGGACGAGAGACGATGTGTTTGCGTCCGTCGTCGCCAAGGTTTTGATCTTTTCTGCCACTGCAGAATACACTGTAACTTATGGCTAAATATTTTGAGGAGGAGCATATTTTGCATTTCTTACCCTATTGGTTAGAGATCGACGTGGGTGGTGACAAAAATCGCAGATGTCCGCGTAGCGCGGGCGGCTGGTTAAAGAGTTGACCGCCGTAAGAATCCGTCTCCGGCTCGGGGCAATAAAACAGCGCGCGGCGCTGTATCCCTATTAAACACATTGTGCTCCTGCTTAATACGCGTCCCATGAAAAACAAAAGGATAATCCGGTCATTTACTTTTCATCACGAAGAGTTTTTGCTCGACGACTTCTATATTTTAGGGTCCACATAAACATTTGACACCTATGCGCGCGAGGCTCGACAAACTGCAGATGTGTGATTTTACAATACTTAGAAGGAGTGTATTCGAACGCGATGTACTTCAAGCTCTATTTTATATGATATTAAAAGATAATGAAAATAGAAGTTTCAAATATTATTCTATACCATAGAGATACATATATAAATAAGTATACAAAATACGCTCTAGCGTACACTGAGTATCATACGTAAATGAGTATACGTATCATACGTGACGTATGTTACACGCCCAACCCTACGCACAACACAGCACGGGATTGCGCTTATGTGGACTCTCACTAAGTAGTAACCCTATTGAAAGTAAATACGTAATTTTAATTCGTAATTTTATTACGTATAAAAATTACGTTCAAATACGCATTTTGTCGCGTAAGATTTGATATTTTGTTATGTGACAAATTTGAACGCTTTGTGACGTATTTATGCTACGTGATTTTATTACGTACCAAATTTTTAAGGTAAATTTCTTCCACTGTGACGTCGAAAACTACACTATTTATTGTTGGGTGTACCATGCAGATAATAACACTAAAACTGGGGAACTAAGCTATGATATATGTTGTTTAACTTTTAATGTATTACGGAGGGCAATGACCTCTTAGTTTTTCATAATTATACTTATTCTTTTAATTAAAACCAATATTTTATAATTCTCGGGTCGGTAAGGTAGGAAGGATAAAAATTGACTTTGATACCCTCTTAAAGATGACGCCGCTGAAGCTCCTCGCGCTCTCTCGGGTGTCCACGTACGCGAGTGCGTATATGTGTGAGTGTGTTATCGTCTGCTGCTGCTGTGCTGCTGCTGCTGCTGCTGCTCCGGCCCCGCGGCTCCGGCTGCTTTTATCGTCTCTCGCTTCTCTCTCTTTCTCTCTTTTAGGCCATTGCTACCTGAATCATACAAGACTCGACCTCTTCTCCGTCGTTGCCGCTTCATCGTGTTGATCAGCTTTCCTGGGCTATGCCTGCTGAGTCGGCTTCTATTGTGTTTGTGCTGGTGGTGTGTGTATGGTCTCGCGCCGTCGATCTCCCCCGTGAAACATACATAATAACGTGCGCGATTAATACGATTTAAAAATAATACAATTTTGATGGCGTGCGTTCGGTGGTTTGGTGCGTGTATGATTCCGTCCGGTTGTTTGTTTGTCTCCCCAATTAATAATAGTATAATTTCCCTACTACCTAACCCTACCTACTTACTCTAACCTAACCTTAGTTCTCTCTCTATCTCTTTCCTTGTGGCATTTTACATGTCAGAAATACCCCCCTCCTAAACCGGAGATCACTCCACGGAGTGGATCTCTGGTTTAAATTCGTTTAAACGTCGAGATGGTATCTACCCCGAAGGAATCACGCCCACAAAGCTTCCGACACCGAACGCTCGCTTATTCGTTGTAGCAACTTTCATTAGTTCCACCACCAACATTACATAACGATAGGTGATATAAAATAAAATAAACAACAAAAATGTATATGGTTTAGTGGTATATTTTTTTCACTCCTCCCGCTTCCTTCCTTACACCCATCACTTGATGACCCCCCCTCCCCCCCCCCCACTACTCGATCCTCTAGTTGCGAGGTTTACCCATTCACTCCTGGAGGAGTAGATCTTGGGTGTCCACCGGGAGGTGGTTGGTGGGTGGTACGTCCAATCTGGATAGTGGCCGTACCGGCGCGATGGTTGGCCTCCCCGATTGAGGTAGATCCCACCGGGATACCCTGGTGTTGGCGGTGGTTTCCTCGTTGATGTCGGACCTCACCGTCACCCGCAGGGTTCCCTCCTTGGCGGCGACATCCCATCTGGACTGACGGGGGGGGCTGGCACGGGCTTTACTACCACGAAATAGGGTGGGGGTTCTTTCTCTTCTCGGTTCCTTTCCCGGTTTCGGGAATAGGAAATTTTTACCCGTTCGCAACCAACCTTCCCCGGGCTCGTTGGATTCCCCAGCGCCTTAACTGTGATGCATGGTCATCACCACCCTCGATTCCTCTTCCCCATGTTTCAGGGTGTAATTCCCTCTCCCCCCGTGACTCGTTAATTACCAACGGGCCCTCATACCACAACACGCCGCTATCACGATCTGTATTTGTTCTCATCACCCACTCGCCGACTGTGAACTGGCTCTGCATCTGCAATGGGAATCTCGAGTTATACATGCTCACGAGGACGAAACAAGGGCAGGTTTAGGTTAGTGCGGGATGGTTTCGCGGGGGAATGTACCGTTACAATTTCGCGAGATGCACCTTGGCGTTCCTCCTCCCATCCGTGGTCTCGAGCACGTAAACCGTTGGGGACTTAATCTTGATTATCGCGAAAGGATCATTGAATTTTGGGGCCAGTTTGGCGGAGAACCTATTGGCCGCATTTGATAGAACATGAAACTTTCTCATTACTAGATCTCCTAGATTAAACGTTACGTTACGTTTCCCTTTATTATATTGCTTCGTCTGTTTCTTCCGGGCCTGATCTATGTGTTCGAGCACTAGATCCCGTAACGCGTCTAATCTTTTTACTCGATCCGCCCACACGGTGGGGTCTAATTGTAATTTTGGTCCCCTAATCTCGACCTTCCTCCGTAGAGTTCTCACTGGTGAAGGATGCCGTCTATAGTTCAAGAATGCCGGCGAAACCCTAGTACTTGATTGCATCGCCGTATTGACGGCATGCCTGAACTCGTGTAGGTGTTGGTCCCAGTTCCGGTGCTCGTCCCCTACGAAGGTGGCTATCATTGTTTTCAACGTCCGATCACTCCTCTTCACCGGATTAGCTTGAGGATGATATGGAGGCGTAGTCACATGTTTGACCCCATATTCCTCAAGCGTCGTATTCAGATGTTTATTGTCGAACTCTTTACCGTTGTCTGTGAGTAAATAATCGGGAGTCTCCCACCTGAGCAGAATCAGCTCCTCGACCGCATTTGTTATGCTTTCCCATCGGCTTTCCGCAGTGGTTTCATCTCAATCCACCTTGTAAACAAATCCTGGAAAACCAGGATGTATTTGTATTGCCTCTTGCTGTTGGGAAACTCCATCATATCCGTTGCCACCACTGCCCAGGGTCTCTCCACTATTCTCTAGCCCATCAGACTCTGTGGTCCAGTTTGCGCGGTTTTATATCTTTGGCACTCGTCGCATTCTAAGACCAACTCTTGAACGTCATGCCACACCCCCGGCCAATAATATTCACGAGCAACTCGATCGTAAGTATTCTCTATCCCCAGATGACCCGCTGACGCCTCTCGGTGAGCATCTTCCATCATTCAATTACGTTTCTCCCATGGGACCACCTATCTCCACCCTTCATCTCGATTCGTAATGGGATCCAACAATCGGTCATTCCGAAATCGATACAACATTTTATCTTCTATTCTTCAGTTCGGAAACTTCATTGGGAATTTTTGCACGTCTTCTAACCTCTGTAGTTTTGTAAAACGCTGCTACTTCTTCATCCTCCATCTCGAACCCTCTTAACAGTGCATCTGGCACGTAGTGTATGGCCCCTTTTCGGTGTATTATTTCGAAATCGCATTGTTGCATCTCTAACGCCCATCTTTCTAACCTTCCGGTAGGATCTTTGGGTTCCCGAGCCATTTCAGTGCCGTATGATCGGTGATTGCCGTGAACTGGTAACCCTTCAGG
Organism: Gastracanthus pulcherrimus; assembly: GCA_949152435.1. Lineage (NCBI taxonomy): Eukaryota > Metazoa > Arthropoda > Insecta > Hymenoptera > Pteromalidae > Gastracanthus > Gastracanthus pulcherrimus. The sequence goes on along the minus strand of OX424572.1, from coordinate 149,681,222 downwards.
TACGGTCGGAGCTTTTTGATGGCCCACAAGAAAGCTAGACTTTCTCGTTCCGAGATGGTATAATTCCTCTCGGCAGAGGTCAGCACTCTACTTACGTAGACAATGGGATGCTTCCCATCCTCGAAATCCTGCGTTAATACTGCCCCAATAGCAAAATTCGACGCGTCGCTTTGGACGGTGAACCTTCTCTCAAAATCTGGCCTCGCTAGCACGGGGGCTTTCGTCAAGGCCACTTTCAAGCTCTCAAAGGCCTCCTGTTGCTCTTTTTCTCACTCCCAAGCTTGACTGTTATGTAACAGTTTTAGCAAGGGAATTTTTATCTCTGAGTCATTCTCAATAAACCGAGCGTACCATCCCACCATTCCCAAGAATCGTCTCAGTTGCTTCTTATTTTTGGGAGCTGGCTACTCGATTACTGGCGCAATTCTTTCCGGGTCTGGTCGGAGTCCCTCTTGGTCCAGTAGATAGCCCAGATATCTTACTCTCGATCATCCACATTCGCACTTATCTCGATTCACCATTAGTCCCGCTTCCTGTAACTTCCTTAATACGATCTCAAGCCACTTCAGGTTCCTCTAACGTTTCTGACACGATGATTATATCGTCCAGGTACCCAAAAATAAACGGCTCGAACTCAGGGCCAAATAACGCATCGATTAACCTTTGGCAGGTCATTGGAGCGTTCGGTAAAACAAAAGGCATTCTAGTGAATTGCCAGAGGCTCGATCCTAGCACTGCAAAGGCCGTATACCTTCTACTCTAGGCCGCCATGGGAATCTGGAAATATGCTTGTCTTAAGTCAATTTTAGAGATGACTTTAGCTTTCCTCAGCTTGTCCAGGATGAAATCTATACTTGGTATCAGGTACTCATCCTTCCTGGTACCCTTATTCAGAACCCGATGCAGAACCTGTTACTGCCATCGGGTTTATTGATGATCACGGGAGCGCTGTACCAATCACTCACCGATCTCTCGATGATTCCATGTTTGTACATTTTATCTACCTCCTCCTTGGCTACGTGCCATATCTTTGGCGACATTCTGCGGGGGCTGTGCTTCACTGGCGACGTGCCTTCTACTTCTATACTGTGCTCCGTTTTGTTGGTACTCCCGAACGTTTCAGGGGTGTTCTCTTGGAGCCATCTTTTTACCACCTTTTTTGTATGAAGTACGGTCTAACCCCCCTCCTGGACTGTACGTGACGGTTCACCGGTCACGACACGTCCATAACCCTTCAGCTCGGACGCCTCGGCCCGGGGCACCGCCGTAAAAACTCTTGTGGCCGTGGACATGCCGAGGTCCTGCAGTAGTAACTCTACGCCCTTCTTGATCTCAGCTAATATGGGATAGTCTTCTCTTTCATCAGATGCTCCTTCCTTGTTGACTGATCTCTCGAATGTAAGTGTAGCTGCTGCTTTCCACTCTTCTGCTTTCGACTTTAACGCCTCTATTCCTTGTTTCGAAAACTTTTCGCAGATAGGTGATGGGACATTTTCTACTGCAAAAATAGTTCTTGATTCCTCCGCTGTCTCATACCATGTTGCCTCTTTCACTTCGAAGTTCGGAACCTCTGCTTAACCCACTTGCAATGGAGATTGCTTGTCGGGTCCACCTGTGATTGCAAGTTGCGTCTCCTCTTCCTCTGAGTCACTCCTTGGCTTGAGGTATCTGCGACAGAGATCGTTGTTCCTCTTCTGTTAACTGTTCCGAATTGCACGTTGTACTCCTACCTGGTCCCATGGTCTGAAATTTTAAATGGTTATTCGATTCGCCGGACAGCTGTCTCTGAGATGATATCGACTGGGGACGCTCTTCATGTTGTGCAGTATGCCGTGCTGATACTGTAACTCCCGCTATTGGATTGCGGGCCACAATGGCCTGAAGTGTTCGCTCATCACTCCCCACAGGTTGGTCCGCCTCCTCACGATTGAACTCCGCTGGCGACTGCACTTGAGATGCTTGCGATGGGGGACGCTTTTCTTCTCGTGCAGAGTGCCGAACTGGTACTCCACCAAACCTCACCGACCTTGGTGTCTGCGATTGGGATCGCTCCATCCTCTCGATGATTGGTTCTGCTACACTATTTTGTTTCACTCCCGAGAACGCCCATAACCTTAATGATTCCAACTGTGGTTGACTTGCGTTCAGTTTGGGCTGTTCTCTTATTATTTTCTCTTTTGCTACCTTATACTCGAACGAATGGACTGGGGTTGGTTGCAATTGGGATTCCGTCACCTCTCTTACCTTTCGTTCTCTTTATTTTACTGCTTAGCTATCCTCCGATGACCTAGCGCTACCCTCACACGACCTCTCCTTGTTCCTTGCATCTCTGATGGTCTGGATTTTTCCCACCTCTCTGCGGTAAGTGACGCAGCATTCGTTGGTGCACGATGTGAGTGTTACTCCCAATCTACCACATATAACGCAACTCAATGTGTTCTTATCCGTGGTCCGTGGTGTATCTTGTACTCTGCATTCCGCCTTGCGGTGACCTAGTTGATTGCATTTAAAACACCTCCTTTGTGGACATTCCGCCGCTCTATGTCCCACTCCCCTTCACTCAAAACAAGGTCCAGAATAAGCTTAGTTGCCCTGGTTTCCCTGAGTGAAATTACCTGTAGCTAGACCTCCCCTAACACCCTCTGCTCTAGTTACGACTGAACTCGATTGAAATCCTTCTGTTTGTCTGGATTGACCTCCGCCCTGGTTTCTTTGGTTCCAGTTTGAATTGTTCTTTGGCCAATTCTGATTAACGTTTCTATTATTATTCTGGTTTGACCAGTTTTGTTGGTGGTTATTACCTCCTTGCATTGCTTGAGCATAACTCGTGAGCCTTTGGTCTTGCGTTGCTACCTGTATTGCTGCGGACACCGGCGTCTCTCTTACGGCTGCCGCTTCTAAGTTTCTCGAATGCTCCTTTACCACTGGTTTCCGCTGTCTCGAGCTCTCTTCCTCTACTACTGCCACCTTGCTTGACTTAGCCTCCTTCGATGCTGACACATACGCTGCTCCTTGAATCTTCATTTTATCTTTGGGTGGTGGGGGTTCCCACCGCTCGTTTAATTCCTTATGCCGTTTCCATTCTCGACCGTAATGCTCGATGTCCTCCAGGGTTCTTAATCGTCTATCTTTCATATAATTTCTGTACTTCAACCTTATTTTTTCATACGCTGTAGACACCTGTTCTCGCATCGAAGGTGGCCCTCTAAAATGGCTAACTATCAACTTAAAACATGATATGAAGTTCGTAATTTTCTCTCCTGGCCCCTGTGTTTGTTTGCGTAAGTCACTCTCTACATCTTTTTCATCAATTCTTCCCACATACTGGTTTTTAAATGCTCTCTTAAAGTCTCCCCACGACTCGATATCTCGACGGATCGTTCTATACCATGTACTTGCTGATTTAGTCAGCACGCATAGTAATGCTGCCAGTAGTTGTCTGTCAGACATCACTGCACTCGATCTGCAGTCATTGATCTGTTCAATGAACTCTTCTGCGCCCTCTTTATTTTCGCCCGAGAATTTCGTGCACCATGCCTGTAACGTTTTAATGAGCTGACCGTTGGCTGAGCCCGCTCCGTGACGTTGGTCTCTTTCTCTTCCCTGACCCCTTCGTCTCCCTTGATTGTCACCGCTGTCTGACTCACTGCTAGTGCTTCTTCCTCGGCGATGTTCCCGTCGACAACCATCTCGATTCCCTCGCCTGCCATAGTTTTCCTCCGAATTACTACTAGCTCGCCTGGCGTTACTACGACTACCTCTCGATGTGCTTCTCTGTCGTCTGCTCCGATGACTGTCTCTCGAGGTGCTTCTACGATATCTGCTATGGTGGCTATCTCTCGAAGTGCTTCTACGATGTCTGCTACGGTGGCTATCTCTCGAGGTGCTTCTACGACGTCTGCTATGGTGGCTATCTCTTGACGTACTTCTCTGTCGTCTACTCCGGTAGCTATTAACTACTTGCCTTAGCTCTCCAGAAGTAATCCTGTCCCTGGGTGGACTCCTACTTCTTTGGCGCTGGCTTGTAATAGGCTCTCCTTGATTCCTCCTTACTCCCCCCCCCCCCCTCGATTCCATTTCCTTATTTAGAGCACTATTTCTGTGATCGTTCTCCATTATTGTGTTATTCATAATGGTTTCTTGTGGACCTCGCGGTTCTTTCTGGGATGCTTTCAACTTCCACCTTGAGTTGGTTCTTCTTTCTCTCGACCTGTTGTCCTCCTCCTCGTCCCAGAGCTCGAACTGGGAAGGTGGGGATAATCTGCGTCTCGGCCTTACTTGGTCCTCTGCTTCTTGTAGGTTAAGATTCCCATAAGCCGTCTCTAATTGCTCCAACAATTTGTTTGTTATATGGTACTTGGATGATATCGCTTTTCTCCTTGTTCCCGTTAAATTGTTTAGGGTTAGGTTTCCCTCTGTCCTTACATCATTTGAAGTTCTGCTGGAAGTGCTATTTGTCGTGGTAGTGATGGACCGTGGCGCCGTTGTGGTTGTTGAATTAGTTGCCGTAGTAGTTGATGCCGTCGGTACTATCGCCGGTACTGTTACCATACGTCTATCTACTTGACTACTTGGTTGCTCTTCTACTCTCTGTACTGACGGCGGGATTTCCATCCCGTCCCCATTGTCCGTCATTCTCCTGATCTGAAAATTCTATCACCGGCGGTGGTAGCGTTGTGCCCCCTGCCGCCGCTTCCTCTTTATCGACACCTGGGTACCAAGGTACATCGTTAAGCTTTCCCGTACGGATCAGCCCTATTCTGAATAATCTCTCTTGCCTTATTTGTGCACTGCCCCCTATGTTCACCTGTAATTCCTGAAGTCGAACCGTTAACTCCTAGTCTGGCATTCTGCGTATGTTCCGCAATATTCCCCTGAACTCCCTTGACCTCTGTATGATGTTTTTCATCTTCGCTGCGTACCCTTGCATTTTCTTGTATCTCAGTTAGCCTCACTCCCAAACACGAAATGGGGAAAACAATTTCTCGGGTCGCCAATGATACGCGCTATTAGTTTAGGCCCTATTTGTTTGGGTTACGATCTACGCGCGATTTGGGCAAAGGTCCGACTATTCGCAATTGGGACGGGTCTACTACACACACAGATTGTATATCAATAATTATATAGGGTCGCTATTTTGCGATAATAAATATCCTAATTTCCCGTATTAATCGCTTTAATTTCCTTCGTACCCACTGTATGTTCTCGATCTGGAACAAAGAAAATTCTTGTGAAACCTGTAACAGAAAATTCTTGACGAACCTGAAACAGAAAATTTCTGGAAAACCTGTAACAGAAAATTTTTTCTTGTTCTTTTGCCCCCCCCCCCCCCCCCAACTCGAGAATCAGAATTGAACTTTTATCTTGACCTGCGAACTTCAAAACAAAGCAACCTAGATAGTAACATCCAATAATTCGAAAAATGTCTACCAATTTGTGTGTGTTTTATATCTATTTCCGAATAGCCAATCGTCTTGTTAGAGGCTATATAAATTGTTATAGAGCTGGTACGATTACCACATACATGTTTTACCACTAATCACCAAAACACGATTATTACTGTTGATATATCACCACAACCACATACAAATAACCACAAAAAAAATATAATAATAATCAATATCGTTATGTAATATTGTTACAATGTTTACATGAATAATAAATAATTCTCACTAGTCGCAATGAGAATAACATAAAAAAATTTGGTGAGCTATTAGACTTGTTAGAGAGTGTGTGTGTTCGCTGCTCGCTAATTTCCTAAAAATAAATTTTTGTACTAAATAATAGTACTCGCACTACTACTTACAACCAATAACCTAATAAAAAAAAAATATACCCGTATCTTCGCCTCCCACTTGCTAAAAAAAACTGTTTGCAAAAATAACCTTTAGGGTTCCAAAATAACTAAATTCCCACACGTTTACCAATCCACAATGTTCCTAATGTGAACTCGCAAAAATTTTTTAAATTCAAAAATTACAAAAAAAAAACAAAAATTCAAAACCGGTAATCCTGAAAATTTCCTAAGTCCCTACTTGTTAAAATTTTCTAAGTTCAACTTAAAAAAAAATTTTTCCAAGTTCAAACCTTGCTGGTATTACCGTGGTGTTGTACAAAAAAAAAATTTTCCTAGTTTAATCTAACGTGGTAGTGTAAAATAAATTTTCCCTACTTTTTCCCTACTGTTTCCCTATCACTCGAGACTAGATCGCGTTTTCAGCATTGCCCGACGTTGGACGCCATTTATGATGTTGTATTTTTACAGATATGGATTCTGTCCATATAACTCATTATTAATTTATTGTTCGGCCAATACTGTTCTTTATTACTCGAAACTTTTCCTCTGGTTGACTCCTCGTATCTCGAGAGGAGGTTCGTTGAACGAACGCCTGGGCAAACGGCGCAACCCACGGAGATCCAATCTCGAGTTATTTAGTACGACTAATTATATCACCATGTATGCAGGTTCTATCTACGTAAATGATATATATATATATATGGGTCAATCCATGCCAAAACGCACACGGCTCTGCCCAAAAATGGTAAACACTTAGAAAAACTTGTATAGGGTCAAAATTTAGGGTTTTTTATGTAGAATCAATAGCTATGTGACGCTTTTCAAAATTTTCAAAATGGCGGTCCCAAAAACACGATTTTCTAACCAGTTTTCCAAAAATTTTCCGATTAATCGTTCATAAAAATATAGATAAAAAACGAAAATTGTGAGTAAAGGTCATTTTATATGTTTTCGGGTACGCTGAATCCGAACCCGCTGACCGTTTAACCTTATCACTCCAGGATTTTCTCTAACCTCAAAAAATACCTCAAAAACGCTCAAACAGGCATGATTATGACTAGATAAAGGTTCGTGACGATGCATTTGTTCGTTTCAAGGGTCGCGTATTTCAAATCCAAGGTCCGTTCAGCTCGTTCAGTCCAAAATTTTCCCCTAGCCTCAAAATATTTTTCAAAAACGCTCAAATATGCATGATTACGGCCAGATTAAGGATCGTGACCATAAATTTATACGTTTTCGAGATCGCTGATTTTAAGTCTAAGGTCCGTTTAGCTCGACAAGCCAAAAATTTGTCGCTAACCTCAAAAAGTACTTCAAAAATGCTCAGCGGGCATGATGACGGCCAGATGAAGAATCGTGACCATATATATTTATACGTTTTTGGGGTTACTGATTTCAAATCCGAAGTCCGTTTAGTTCCATCAGCTAAAAATTTGTTTTTAACCTCAAAAAATACCTGACAAACGCTCAAATGGGCAGGTTCATGGCCAGAAATGGACTGTTATACATTAAATCTCTACAACAACTTCCTTTTATCACTTGAAAATTTTCTGATAATAATACTCTTGTTTCGTAGTGGCATAAAACAGTGATTGCTTGAAATTTGTGGGACAGAATGAGCCTCGTCAAATCGTCTTTTTAATCTTCTTTGAGTGTTGCTATGTGTTACTTTTGAATAATAAAAGAACTTTATATTTTTTATTGAATGGCATGCCCACTCATAAAGCTGTTTAGCTGTTAAAATGCTGTTGATTGCTGATGCTTGGAGGCTTGCGTTCCTAGCTCCTATTTTAAAAGTTGCACCAAGGCCATCATGAGGGCCTTTTCCGTGAGCCGTCGCGCAAAAATGTCATTCTGCTTTGATACCAAAATCATTTTCATGATTACATAAATTTTGGATATTAAATCGATTTTTAAAATGTTGTTTTGCTCCATCAGAAAAGTAGATAATCTTTGTAACTTTGTGTTGTTTCTTTAGGTAATCAATTATCATCGAATTACACACACACACCGCAGCAGAGTCATGAGTATTTGATTCAGAAATCACGATTATATTTCCATGTTTTAATTCACCTTCATCTCGATAATAATAAACTACAGTATATACTGTGGCTTGATTATTATTATAGTGAAAAGCTTGAGCTGCTTTTTGAACAACGAAAGCAAAATTCTCTGAATAATCTGGTAGTACAAGAATTTTTCCTGGCTTTAAGCTTCCCTTCAAATGCTTAAAATATTCTGATTGTTGTTTGTTAATATAATCATGAGGTTTTAATGATTTTAACCGATGACCAAGAAGTTCGAGGAAATTTTCAGTAGTTGTGTTTGATGTAATCATAGTTGTTCTATCTGTCGAATACCAAGAGCTAAAAGTTATATCCTTTACGTCTGCTTTTTCCAAACCTGATTCAAGCTGGGATCTGAGCTTATCGCAATTAAGGCAGTTTTTGCATTCGTTAAGAAAACATTCTCTATTTGGGTTACGACATACCATGAGATTAAGATAATCGGTATAGTTTTTTAATGAGAATTCCGATTTAGCCATCAGGTCAGATAAATTGATGGCATCGAGCAAAAGCTTGACATTCTCATGAATCACACATATGCAAACAATATGAGTACCATTACTTCCGGGTAAAACACAATTTTGAGGTCGTAATTGGCAAAACTTTGAAAGACCTATAGTAGTATCTGGATGCTCTCCACAGAATTTGAAATATAATTCTTTTAAGCTAAACAATGTCAGTCTCTTCTGTTTGAGAACTTTTTCTCGATCAATCTCAACAGATTTGTTATTTCTATATCCTGGGAGAATTCTGCTGTTAGAATCACATTCATAGAATTGTTTCACTCTATTAACAGTAGTTTGTGGCAGCGATTTACCTATTTTTGGGGGTGGTCTAGAAAAAGAGCCATTCGTGGCTTTTAATTCTTTAGCTTTTCTAATGGGGTAAGTCATAGTATTGAATAGAGAAGAAATCTTCTCTATTGACCATTTTGATGGCAGTATGGTTAGAATAGCTATCCTGTCGGGATCGTGCTCTGACATCGATGAAAATTATTCTCTTAAACCTTCGATGATTTCATGGAGGTTTTCCTCAGCATTTGAAGAAGTCGAACTGTCAAGATCTAATTGCACATTCTTCTCTAGGCTATCTTCATTTGCACTGTTAGATACAGAAGTATTGTTCAAATTGTCATTCACGTTTTCATCATGAGTATCATCATTGTTGGAATTGTGGTTCACGTCTTCATTATGAGTATCATTACTAGTATATGATATTTTCCTACATCCACTGCAAATCATATTCTCTGCAGAAGCAAGCCCGAAATGTCTGCAAAGCCTAGCTGGTAGTGGTCGTAATGATTTGCCTATGTGAGCTACCAATTTGAATGGATTGCAACAGCGATCTTTTTGAAAATACTTCTTCCTTTTTGAAGTCATGATCATGGAAAGCTAGCTCAAAGTCAATGCAAATACTGTGTTTATATGCGTGTGAGAACTATACGTCTATATATACGAGTGCGTATTTATAGCCTTCAAAATAATCTCTGGTAAAATTTTACGATCATCAATACTATATTGATTATATTTATCCGTTAGCCCGCCACTCAAACGTGATCTCTAACACGGAAAATATGACAACCCAAAATGCAAGCAAACCACGAAGCAGTAAAAAACGCTACCAGCCGCTTCCTTTGAAAAATTCCTTGACAATTTACCAATTATCAACAGCATTTTAACAGCTAAGCAGCTTTATGAGTAGGCATACCATTCAATAAAAAATATAAAGTTCTTTTATTAATCAAAAGTAACACATAGCAACACTCAAAGAAGATTAAAAAGAAGATTTGACGAGGCTCCTTCTGTCCCACAAATTTCAAGCAATCACTGTTTTATTCCACTACGAAACAAGAGTATTATTATCAGAAAATTTTCAAGTGATAAAAAAGAAGTTGTTGTAGAGATTTAAAGTATAACCGTCCATTTCTGGCCATGAACCTGCCCATTTGAGCGTTTGTCAGGTATTTTTTGAGGTTAAAAACAAATTTTTAGCTGATGGAACTAAACGGACTTCGGACTTGAAATCAGTGACCCCAAAAACGTATAAATATATGGTCACGATTCTTCATCTGACCGTCATCATGCCCGCTGAGCATTTTTGAAGTACTTTTTGAGGTTAGCGACAAATTTTGGGCTTGTCGCGCTAAACGGACCTTAGACTTAAAATCAGCGATCTCGAAAACGTATAAAATTATGGTCACGATCCTTAATCTGGCCGTAATCATGCCTATTTGAGCGTTTTTGAAAAATATTTTGAGGAACGGACCTTGGGTTTGAAATACGCGACCCTTGAAACGAATAAATGCATCGTCATGAACCTTTATCTAGCCATAATCATGCCTGTTTGAGCGTTTTTGAGATATTTTTTGAGGTTACAGCAAATCCTGGAGTGATAAGGTTAAACGGTCAGCGGATTCGGATTCAGCGTACCCGAAAACATATAAAATGATCTTTACTCACAATTTTCGTCTTTAATCTATATTTTTATGAACGATTAATCGGAAAATTTTCGGAAAACTAGTCAGAAAATCGGGTTTTTAGGACCGCCATTTTGAACATTTTTAAAAGGGCCACATATCTATTGATTCTACATAAAAAACCCTAAATTTTGACCCTATACAAGTTTTTGTAAGTCTTTACCATTTTTGGGCAGAGCCGTGTGCGTTTTGGCATAGATTGACCCATATATATATATATATATATATATATATATATATATATATATAAATCTTTCCGAACGTTTATTTCTCGATTCAATATAAAAATATATACACAAAATTCCATATATAAATAGTAATTGTAATTGATTCTATGCTGATTCTTTAATAGTTAATATACCGCAGTAAATTTATTCCATTAATTAATTGGTCTTATTAACCTCGATAAATATATTTAAAACACCGAACTTTAACTAAGTTAATTTAATTAACCACCACGACCCTACTTATTTCTCGATTCTACCGATTTAACTCCGTATTTACGATCGCACTCTGGCCGTCCAATGGCCGCTCCCTGCCTCTACTTGCACGCACCATGTGCCGACCGAGTTGCCGGTATTACCAGTAACCTGTAATACAAATTCACAAACTCTGGAACCCTCGACCTAAAACAAATAATATTCGACGGCGAACACACGCAGCAGCTCCGACTCTCCACCAAGCCTCGAACCTCGACTGCACTGAAACAAATTAATAAGAATGGAATGCTCTCACCAAGTAATTTTTAAGTTAAAATTACAAAAACTCTCTTGAATGCTATTAGGCCGGGCGCTTTGCTAAACTCGACGGCTACACTTTTCAATATTTCCACGCGGGCGGCTAACCTCTAACAGCATTTCAGGTACTCTCGACAAACGACTGCGCTCGGCGAAGGCTCCGGACGGAATGGGGCAGGGCGGAAGGACTCCAGTCCTCTCCTCGTGACGTCTCTGCACCCTAACTCCCTCTATTTTGCCTTACTCGATCTTCTGTCCTTTTCTAACACCTGTTGGCATAGGCCCTCAACTCGATTTTCACTAGAGTAGTAACCGGAGGTTAGTTACTGCTCTAGTTTTACCCATCATGCAATACGCCCCTGTGATGCGCGTAATTTAAAATATTAACAGCGCCCTCTATACTGCACGCTTCTCCGATAAACTTATACCCCATTACTCGATACATAATGCGTACGAATTGACAGAACGCGACACGCTCGTCTTAAACGCGCCTTGCTCCCTTCTCCTGCCGCGTGCCTCTCTTCCCATCTTTTTAGATGCCTTTCTGGTCATCTTTCGTTGACCGACAGTCTTCCGTCTCTGTTGCCGCTTGGCTCTCCCTCTACTCTCCATATCGGTTAAAGCCGCATGTCACGCGCCCGCCTAGTCATCAGCTGTTCTCGTCGTCGTCCTTACGGATGACGCCGCTGAAGCTTTTCGCGCTCCGATCGCTCTCTCGGGTGTCCGCATACGCGAGTGTGTATGTGTGAGTGAGTATGTTATCGTCTGCTGCTGCTGTGCTGCTGCTGCTGCTGCTCCGGCCCCGCGGCTCCCGGCCTGTTTTATCGTCTCTCGCTTCTCTCTCTTTTTCTCTTTTAGGCCGCTGCTACCTGAAACATACAAGACTCGAGCTCTTCTCCGTCGTTGCCGCTTCCTCGTGCTGCTCAGCTTTCCTGGGCTATGCCTGCTGAGTCAGCTGCTGCTTCTATAGTGTGTTTGTGCTGGTGGTGTGTGTATGGTCTCGCGCCGTCGATCTCCCCCGTGAAACATACATAATAACGTGCGAGATTAATACGCTTTAAAAATAATACAATTCTCATAGCGTGCGTTCGGTGGTTTGGTGCGTGCGTGATTCCGTCCATTTGTTTGTTTATCCCCCCAATTAATAATAATATAATCTCCCTACAACCTAACCCTACCTACTTACTCTAACCAAACCTTACTTCTCTCTCTATCTCTTTCCTTGTGGCATTTTACATGTCACAGGTGTTACCCCTTAAAGCGCAAATATTTTCATATTTCTGCTTTTTTACCCGTTAACACTAATATTTAATACACAAAGCTTGTAAACGGTAAAATATGCAGGGGAATTGTTTGTTTCGTAATTTCTGGTTGAAATATTGGTATTACAAAAAAAGCATAAGAATAAAAATATGTGCGATTTAATTGAATGAAAAAATTTGTTAAAATAAATGTTTCTCTATGTCCAGTATTTTTCGATATATTACCAAATAATACAATTTTGCACAAATTATTGTTAATAGCAACGGAATGACCGAAATTTCGAGTTTAACACCGAGATTTTCTTAATGAGGAGACTGAAATGAACAAATTAATGTTAAAAAATTGCGAGGGAGTAAAAAAAATACGGAGACCTCTATGTGGCGTGTGTACTATGTGAGCCGCTTTAGAGAACACCTCGTGACATTTTACATTTGTATCCTTGTACTTTTGTATTGACTTGTACGTTCATATTGACGATATTAAACATTCAAACTCTAAGTAGAGATCCTGTCTTTTATTCCAATATACACTATCGCTTATAATATCAAACTATTCAAATTGCCCGCTCTCGGCTTACGCGTGCAATAACCCCAACCACGGGATATTACACGTGTATACAAGCCTGTGTGTTGACCAATCAGCGACATCATTGTAGAGCTCTTCAGCGGGGACTCGACGCGCAGAACTTGAAGTGAACGGATGTTCTGTTCTCTCGCTTTCCCGCTCTGCCTTTCCTGTCTCCTACTTTCGCTGTTTGCTTGGAGTTCTGTGGGCCGAGTCCTCGACTCTCTTAATTATCTCTCAATTTTCGTGACTTATCATTAAATTCAGCCATAATTACTGGTTTTTATTCTTTAATTTTTTTTTTCCAGAAAAATCACATTAAACATCACACTCAAAAAATCATCTATTTCATCCCTTCGTCCCCTCATTCCCCAATTAGTTTTATATTTGTACAATTTTGGTGAAACAGTTTTGGGATATTCGATATTTGAAGCGAACTTTTCGAAAGCTTCTAGGAGGCCGGCAGATCTACGTCGTCGGTTTTCCTACCTCTCGACCTTTACTCGGAGGAGGCTTGCCACCGAGGGGTCATTCATGCCTACTAGCGCCAGAGGTGTGGAATTCTAGTGACGCTTTTTCTGGCCGGAGAACTTAAGGGAAGTAAGATAATATCTTCTACATATCTTTTACTCACGCACATTTTCATTCATTCCATAGAACACTTTCACGATCAATTATTACCTAATTGTACATTTTAACTCGTATAAATTCGTACACATATTTTTTTATTTTTCATTCTCATTTATTATGTATCGTACTATATAATAATGTCCCCCATAGTTGAATTCCAAAAATTCTAACAAAATAAAAAAAAAATTCTTACTACGACTCTACTATTAAAAAACTTCAATCTATCAATATATCAATTCTGCCATAGATCATCTTCATTTGTATCTCCACAATTTTCTAATTTCAACTTTCACATTCCATACATATTTACATTCAAGTTTGTTTTGCTTACATTTGACCTCAACTTTTAGTTGGGTTGGGTTCGGGGAACGTTCGAACCTTTCGACCGAATGTAAACAACTTAAACTTAAATTCCGCATATACCAGTAAAATTCTTCTATATCAATTTAGACTCTCATGTATAGTCAATATTGATCTCAAACAAAGAAAATTACGATTGAATATGGATGGCTTATGTCTCTCTATGCTGTTCCATCACTGTAATGAGGATGGAAAATTTTTGGCGTAAATATTTTCTCCTTATTCGGCTATTTGGAACAGCATATTTCAGATCACTGATTTATCATATTTAACAATCATTGTTTGTACTATCTATTTTCACTATTCCCATCAAGATTTTTTGTACCGCAACACATATTTGTTTGAACTTGAACCTCTTTTTTTCCCTTTTTTTATATCATTTTTACTAAAAATTACAATTCCCATATAATTTTCTAATCATCAGTTTTATCTCTATCAAAGGGTAATGGTGAATTTTTTACTCATCGGGAAGCCGTTTTGCTGCTTTCCGAGAGTCAAAGAACACCTCGCTTTTCATACCTATTTATAGGGTTAATCCTATTCATCTCATTTTCATTTTAATCCATTATATTATAGTCTTCCTTATTTGTCACCAAGGGAGGCCACGATGGTAGTGGGGACATAGAGGCGTCAGCTTCCTTCAAGACTACACTATACTTTCAAGCTCAGATACTTCACCATTCACGTCTGATCTCCAACTCACACAATAAGGGAGACCAGGATAATATTAGGGACATATTAGGTTCGCCTAGATACCTACAGGAGAAAAAAAAGAGCTCTTTAGCGAAACTCAGCGCTGATTGACCAGCACATAGACTTGTGTACACGATACAGACGGAATTTTCACGTTTGGAACATGGTAGAACACGGTATTAGACATACCCTAACATACAGCAAAGCACAGCTCTGGACGGGATAGCACAGTACTTATGTGCATACTTCCTAATGTGGATTCGGCATAATGCGCACGTGTATAAGTGCGCGCGCATGTTAGCATGCATAATGTATTTCATAAAAAAAACTAAATTACTAGCCCTAAACAATCAACAGCAAATAGATAGTGATGACTTGACAAGCAAATGCTTCTGTGTAAATGATTTATCCTGTCAGGCGTCAACATTTTATTTTCTGAATAAACGATTATGTATTATTTAAATATTCACAAGATCTAAATTTTGTTTGTATTACCGTCGGTATTTGTACCGACTACCGAGGGACATACGTTGATACGTGCCGCCGCGCGTGTATACGTGTTGTATGTGCATGCGCCTGAGAGTGTAAGAACGTACGTGCACATTTGTCAATGAGTGTAACTGTGTGAGCCTGTATGTTAAGCATAAGTGTATGTATGTAATAATTTGATAACAATTACATTTTTATCTATTTTCGATTAGAATTTCTTCATAGCTTTTGTTAGTAATAAAATTAGTATTCAATATTAATATTGACAGAAATGAATTAATTTCTAATTTAAATCTAACATTAGTATATCGAGTAATAGCAGAAAGTGTTATTTGCTCTTATCAGTGCACAGAGTACAAAAGTTTTATTCCCATGGATAATGATCAATTTTGAAATCCGTTTAATGATTTGTTTGCTTTTGATTACTACTAAAGTACAAATTTTAAATAGTATCTTAAATTTGCACTTACTATAAATCAAGGTGATAAGGTCCACTGAACTGATTAACCTAAAATCAACATGATAAAATCTTCATTAAACAGATAAAAAATAATTAATAATGTCAAAATAAAAATTTGCATTTGAATAATTCAAAATTACGTTTGTACTAATTGGTTATATCACACTGGTATACAGTAAAGTAAATTAATTCCATTAATCTTTTTTGCATATTATATATTATATTAAAGTAAATAAAATTTAAATAGTAAAAGTAAAAAAAAGTAAGTGATTTGTTGATTTTTATATTACTTTTCATTCAACTATTAATAATTGTACACATTCTTACTAATTATTTCGAATCAAGTACCTATGACGGTCATAGCAAACGTGAGTGAAAATTTCAAAGTAACAGAAAATAGTCTGCAAGAGGACCTATTATTGAGATGAGTATGCCAACGAAGGGAAAACATCATCATATTAGTCATCATCACCAGCAGCCTCATAGCTCACACCTGCAGTCACAACATATAGTTGGAGTCAATATAAATCAATCCACAGTATCAACAGTGTCACATTCTCAACATTACAGTCCTACAGTTTTGAATAATACATCTCGATTTGTTTCACACCCTGGTAAGACATTTAATATTTCTATATATCGCTGTATCCGTATTTTTCATAGTATAATCGCTGTTATAAATTTATAATTTATTATAATAAATTAGATGATCTTATTATAAAAAGAGGATAGTGTTAAATAGGGTATTTAGAACCATAACAAAATAATTCAATTTTAATAATTTTGCTAACTGTTGTAAATATTCCAACACGAGTGATATAAAAGAGTAAAATTTGATGAATTATGTCACTGTAATTAAGGGGATGCCGGATACCAACCTTATAGTTTTTTGTTTCATGCAATGAATATATAAGATTTTCAAATTTTGAAAACGTATGCACAATCTATTTATCACTTAGAATGTGCGTATGTTTGTAAAATTATATTTAATAAACATTTTACTGCATAAAACGAAAAATTGATAATGTTGGTAATGGGTACAAGGTATGAGAATGGCGAGCGCCGATCTCGGGCCAGTAGATAGCGTGAGCGTGATGAGACTCCAACCAATCAGAGTGTAGGGATCGCCGCTTCATATTGGATGGAGTTTTATTTCACCGTGCTGGTATTTGGCAAAAGTTTGATAAGTCGCCACACTCATAGGACTCTGCTTTCCCCTTAATACTTGAATATGCTATTTACTAGTTGCATCGTTTAAATCAGATACTGACATGATATATAAAAGTTATTAAAGAATTAACCTTTCATTGATTTTGGTTGAGTCAAACCTTGGAATATTATTCAAAATCGAACTATATTTATATTGGTTGGTGTCATTTTGACGGCTTTCCATTTCCGTCCTCTTTAGAACTGAATTTATTTAAGGGCCATCCATTACTTATGTAAGACAATTTTTGGCTTTTTGGATACTCCTCCCCTCGTTGTATGACTCTGTATGAAATCTCCACGTGTAACAAAAAATACAACGCGAGGTAAAGTCACTGAGGTTAAGAAACTGTAAGATGGTCGTCATTTGTACTATTTTCTATTGGTCAATTATTTATTTATTTATTTATTATTTATCAAAATATACAGGCCATCAGGCCTAAATACAAAATGTGGAAAGAATAGTACAAGCATTTAAAATATAAATACTACTAAATTAAGACTTAATAATAATACTCGAGTTTTAACACAAAATTTTTTTTAGCTAAGAAAGATTGCAAACATTATAATAATAATAATATATATATATAAAAAGTTTTTATTGGAAATGGGTGTTAAATAAATGATAATACACAATGTATATTTCAAATAAAATAACTTTCGTTTATTCAAACTCGCACAAGGAAGGAATAACGTCAGTAATGTGCGACTGCTCTAGCTAGATGCTCTAGTACGACTAAAAAAAACACTTCACAAAAGGGCATAAGAGAATATTGGGGCTGACGCATATAGTTCCCCACTCTTTTCTATATCTCGCATTTCAGTTTATGTCTTTGGGACATTTCTTAGTAAGTCGATTCATTTTTGTACAAGCATGTAGTAGTGTATAACTACAGTTACACACATACGAATGCTAAAGCATAGTTATATTCCAACACGCCCTCTCAAAAATTAATCGACTAACAATTAAACTGAAAAACTAATAATGTGCCTTTATATCTTTTTTGTATACACATACATTTTATGTACAGATTTTATATAACAATTATATTTTATCAATATCATCTTATATATTATGGACTAGACAATCATCCTTCCTTGTATTTTCTCTGGGGAATTACATATGGTCCAACATTTGTTGTATAGATTAGGGAAAACCCAGAAAAACCTAATCAGACCATTTATGATGCTTAAAATACAAGGCTGGTGCTATACGTCCGTCAGATAGGTTAAAATCGTTTATTTCTGACGGAGAAATGAAGCTTTAAAGCATGTTTTTGTATGCATAATCTGACGGCTAGAAATAGAAATAACAACAATGATCTTTAAATTACTTCGTTGTATTAATTAATAATGTTAATTAAACAATATTTGATACGCGATAATGAAAATAATAACCTATAATTCATGTCACTACAGCAGAAAGTACAAGCAAACTAGGGAATATTTCATAGACAGTGGCAGTTGCACTGCGGTGGTTGCAGGTAACTTCAGTCCAGTTCGATGGCGATTAAACGATACCCATGCGCCCTCTGGTGGGTCAGAGCCGAAGCTGTCTAAGAGTCGTCGACAACGTAAACAATATGGAAAAAACGGAGAAATCGAAGAAAAAAAAGCAAGAGTTTGTTTAGTTTCTCTCTCTAAAGAGTCAGAAAACATAAATTGAAGGTAATATAAACCCGCAAGAGGCATAAAAGTGATAGCTTTAAAATTAAAGTCTTTAAACACTGTATATGACTGTGCGCAAGTAGCAACTTCAACAAAAATGATGATTTTGATGCAGGTAAAATCATATTTATAATTTTTTAACAGTTATTGATAACTTTTAATTATTGTTAAATGAAGTATTTACTATATTAGATGAAAAAATCTTGCAGTTGCTTTCCCAATAACCTAGAAAATAAGATCATAAATTTATGTCTAAAAGAACAAAAATAGTTATTGGAGTAGATAAAGAAAAATTATATAAGTAAGTACATAAAATTGTATTCGAAAATTGTATGTAGATGATGGATTTATGGGAATGTAGATGGATACACGGTGTATAAAAATAATTTATGTGTCACAATAACAATTTTGTAATAGATGTAGCAGAAATTTAAAGTTAGTATGTACTGTCCTTAGTAGAATAGAACTGTTATAAAAAAATTTGATGTTTAATATAAATTCTTACACTCAAATGTAACATTAAAACATATGACATTCATATTTAAATTTATGTTACGATGTTGCATATTACTGTATAAAATAATATAACATATAATGGAATTAATCAGCAATTGAATTTATTGAAGGCATGACATACAAGTGAATAAAAGGTTTGGCTGATCGGATACAAAGTTTTCATTACAAATCAGCGTGAAATCTGTCTTTTTATTATGCCACACTAAATATAAAAATATGATTCATTTACTTTACTTCCTTTTGAAACATTTGTATTCTTGAATGTTTACTTGCATTTTTTTATCTACTACTATAATGAATATTCAGTTGAACAATTTTTAATTAGTATTAAAAATGTATTAATGTATTAATATATGATTTTACCTGAATAAAAATAATCACTTTTGTCGTGCACTGTCATTATGTTATACAGTAATATGCAACGACATAACATAAATTTAAATATATGAATGTCATGTTTTAATGTCAAATTTGAGTGTAAGAATTGACATGAAACCTGATAAAATTTCTTGTGTAACGGTTCTATCATTCTACTAAAGACAGTATATAATTACTTTAAATTGCTGGTGCATCTATTACAAAATCGTTATTATGACGCATAAATCATTTTTATACACCATGTACCCATCTACGTTCTCATAAATCCATCATCTACATGGTATATATATATCTCTATTCTGTGAATTATTTTAATATATAATTGTATTAAAAATACGCTGCCAAATGCTTTGGCACTATACTTTCTAAAAGAGAATTTATTTAAAATTATTATATAAATAAGGGAGAGCTGCGCAGTACCGTCCATCATGGTTATTTTCCGGTCTAACTATTTTCATTCAGTGGTTTGAGCCCAAATAAAAAATGAATATTTTTCAATAAACATATTACCGTATATATAGTATATCGGAGTGTCATCGATGTGTCAATTATACCTATAAAATATTGAATTAATGTTTTTTTCTTTCATTGGAAAAAAATATATGATACAAAAACGCATCATTTTTTAAATTAATAAAAATTTAATGCTATTCAACCTGTACTAGTTCACAAATTTCACAAGTTCACAAACCAAATTTTCAAAATTCTTAAATTTTGTAAAATATCGAAAAAATTTTATTGGACCATTTTTGTTGCTTTCAAGCACACACTGGGTATTGTTAACAAACATCTGTGTAGAGTTTGGAAAAGCTATACCAACGAATGGTGATATGCCACATATTAATACACACATACTCATACACACACGCACACACACACATACACATACATACAGACATTTTTTAAGACTAGTGCATTCGGACTCCCCAAGCCATAAAAAATGGTTATACATTAAAAAAATACACAAAAAATGTTTACCATCACAAAGCTTTCTCTTTGAAAGAGCAACAGAATACAACTTTATGAACTTACTTATACAATTTTTCTCCGTCTACTCCAATAACTATTTTTCTTCTTTCAGACATAAATTTTGAATCAAATTTTCAAGGTTATTGGGAAAGCAACTGCAAGACTGTTTCTTCTAATATAGAAAATACTTCATTTAACAATAATTAAAAGTTATCAATAAATGTTAAAACTGTATAAATATGATTTTACCTGCATCAACATAATCACTTTTGTTGAAGTGCTTCTTGCGCACAGTCATATAGTGTTAAAAACTTAAATTTAGAAGGTAGCAATCATTTAGTTAACAACTTTATGTCTATTTAGGGTTTATATTAACTTCAATTTATGTTTTTCAGCACTTTACATTCAGAAACTGAACAAATTCTTGCTTTTTTCGTTGAATTCACCGTTTTCCCATCTTGTTTACTATGTCGACTGTTCATGCACAGCTTCGGTATTGGCCCAGCAGATGACACATGCGTATTTTTTAATCGCGACTTCTCGCACAAGTCATTTCAATAATAAAATTTAAATACAGGGTACATGCATCGAAACGCGCCATTGAATCTTAAAAAAATAACTTAATAACCCAATGACCGCCCCCGTAGAACGTAAAGTCACTTTTCCCCGTATTGGGAGAAATCTTAAAAAACTAATCTAATAACCTAACGACCGCCCCCGTAAAAAGTAAAGTAATTCTCTCCCGCGTTGGGAGAAATGTTAAAAAAAATAATCTAATAACCCAATAACCACCCCCGTAGAACGTAGTGACATTATCCCCCGTGTCGAATTAACCCTTAAAAACATAACTTAATAACCCAATGACCGCCCCCGTAAAACGAAGAGTCTTGTTCCCCCGTGTTGCGTGAAATCTTAAAAAAAATAACCTAATACCCCAATGATCACCCCAGTAGAACGTAGTGACTTTATCCTCCGCATCGAATAAACCCTTAAAAAAATAACCTAATAACCCAATAGCAGCCCCCGTAGCACGTAAAGTCATTTTTCCCCGCGTTGGGAGAAATCTTAAAAAAATAATCTAATAACCTAACGACCGCCCCCGTAAAAAGTAAAGTAATTCTCTCCCGCGTTGGGAGAAATCTTAAAAAAATAATCTAATAACCCAATAACCACCCCCGTAGAACCTAGTGACATTATCCCCCGTGTCGAATTAACCCTTAAAAACATAACTTAATAACCCAATGACCGCCCCCGTAAAACGAAGAGTCTTGTTCCCCCGTGTTGGGTGAAATCTTTAAAAAAATAACCATAAACCCAATGACCACCCCAGTAGAACGTAGTGACATTATCCCCCGTATCGAATCAACCCTTAAAAACATAACCTAATAACCCAATAGCAGCCCCCGTAGCACGTAAAGTCATTTTTCCCCACGTTGGGAGAAATCTTAAAAAAATAATCTAATAACGCAATGACCACCCCAGTAGAACGTAGTGACATTATCCTCCGTATCGAGTCAATCCTTAAAAAAATAACCTAATAACCCAATAGCAGCCCCCGTAGCACATAAAGTCATTTTTCCCCGCATTGGGAGAAATCTTAAAAAAATAATCTAATAACCTAACGACCGCCCCCGTAAAAAGTAAAGTAATTCTCTCCCGCGTTGGGAGAAATCTTAAAAAAAATAATCTAATAACCCAATAACCACCCCCGTAGAACGTAGTGACATTATCCCCCGTGTCGAATTAACCCTTAAAAAAATAACCTAATAACCCAATAGCAGCCCCCGTAGCACGTAAAGTCATTTTTCCCCGCATTGGGAGAAATCTTAAAAAACTAATCTAATAACCTAACGACCGCCCCCGTAAAAAGTAAAGTCATTCTCCCCCGCGTTGGGTGAAATCTTAAAAAAAATAACCTAATAACCCAATGACCACCCCAGTAGAACGTAGTGACATTATCCCCGGTGTCGAATTAACCCTTAAAAACATAACTTAATAATTCAATGACCGCCCCCGTAAAACGTAGAGTCTTTTTCCCCGTGTTGAGTGCAATCTTAAAAAAAAATAACCTAATAGCCCAATGACCACCCCAGTAGAACGTAGTGACATTATCCCCCGTATCGAATCAACCCTTAAAAAAATAACCTAATAACCCAATAGCAGCCCGCGTAGCACGTAAAGTCATTTTTCCCCGCATTGGGAGAAATCTTAAAAAAATAATCTAATAACCTAACGACCGCCCCCGTAAAAAGTAAAGTAATTCTCTCCCGCGTTGGGAGAAATCTTAAAAAAATAATCTAATAACCCAATAACCACCCCCGTAGAACGTAGTGACATTATCCCCCGTGTCGAATTAACCCTTAAAAACATAACTTAATAACCCAATGACCGCCCCCGTAAAACGAAGAGTCTTGTTCCCCCGTGTTGCGTGAAATCTTAAAAAAAATAACCTAATACCCCAATGATCACCCCAGTAGAACGTAGTGACTTTATCCTCCGCATCGAATAAACCCTTAAAAAAATAACCTAATAACCCAATAGCAGCCCCCGTAGCACGTAAAGTCATTTTTCCCCGCGTTGGGAGAAATCTTAAAAAAATAATCTAATAACCTAACGACCGCCCCCGTAAAAAGTAAAGTAATTCTCTCCCGCGTTGGGAGAAATCTTCAAAAAAAAATCTAATAACCCAATAACCACCCCCGTAGAACGTAGTGACATTATCCCCCGTGTCGAATTAACCCTTAAAAACATAACTTAATAACCCAATGACCGCCCCCGTAAAACGAAGAGTCTTGTTCCCCCGTGTTGGGTGAAATCTTTAAAAAAATAACCATAAACCCAATGACCACCCCAGTAGAACGTAGTGACATTATCCCCCGTATCGAATCAACCCTTAAAAACATAACCTAATAACCCAATAGCAGCCCCCGTAGCACGTAAAGTCATTTTTCCCCACGTTGGGAGAAATCTTAAAAAAATAATCTAATAACGCAATGACCACCCCAGTAGAACGTAGTGACATTATCCTCCGTATCGAGTCAATCCTTAAAAAAATAACCTAATAACCCAATAGCAGCCCCCGTAGCACATAAAGTCATTTTTCCCCGCATTGGGAGAAATCTTAAAAAACTAATCTAATAACCTAACGACCGCCCCCGTAAAAAGTAAAGTAATTCTCTCCCGCGTTGGGAGAAATCTTAAAAAAAATAATCTAATAACCCAATAACCACCCCCGTAGAACGTAGTGACATTATCCCCCGTGTCGAATTAACCCTTAAAAACATAACTTAATAACCCAATGACCGCCCCCGTAAAACGAAGAGTCTTGTTCCCCCGTGTTGGGTGAAATCTTAAAAAAAATAACCTAATAACCCAATGACCACCCCAGTAGAACGTAGTGACATTATCATCCGTATCGAGTCAATCCTTAAAAAAATAACCTAATAACCCAATAGCAGCCCCCGTAGCACGTAAAGTCATTTTTCCCCACGTTGGGAGAAATCTTAAAAAAATAATCTAATAACCTAACGACCGCCCCCGTAAAAAGTAAAGTAATTCTCTCCCGCGTTGGGAGAAATCTTCAAAAAAAAATCTAATAACCCAATAACCACCCCCGTAGAACGTAGTGACATTATCCCCCGTGTCGAATTAACCCTTAAAAACATAACTTCATAACCCAATGACCGCCCACGTAAAACGAAGAGTCTTGTTACCCCGTGTTGGGTGAAATCTTAAAAAAAATAACCATAAACCCAATGACCACCCCAGTAGAACGTAGTGACATTATCCCCCGTATCGAATCAACCCTTAAAAACATAACTTAATAACGCAATGACCGCCCCCGTAAAACGTAAAGTCATTTTTCCCCACGTTGGGAGAAATCTTAAAAAAATAATCTAATAACCTAACGACCGCCCCCGTAAAAAGTAAAGTAATTCTCTCCCGCGTTGGGAGAAATCTTAAAAAAAATAATCTAATAACCCAATAACCACCCCCGTAGAACGTAGTGACATTATCCCCCGTGTCGAATTAACCCTTAAAAAAATAACTTAATAACCCAATGACCGCCCCCGTAAAACGAAGAGTCTTGTTCCCCCGTGTTGGGTGAAATCTTAAAAAAAATAACCTAATAACCCAATGACCTCCCCAGTAGAACGTAGTGACATTATCCTCCGTATCGAGTCAATCCTTAAAAAAATAACCTAATAACCCAATAGCAGCCTCCGTAGCACGTAAAGTCATTTTTCCCCACGTTGGGAGAAATCTTAAAAAAATAATCTAATAACCTAACGACCGCCCCCGTAAAAAGTAAAGTAATTCTCTCCCGCGTTGGGAGAAATGTTAAAACAAATAATCTAATAACCCAATAACCACCCCCGCAGAAAGTAGTGACATTATCCCCCATGTCGAATTAACCCTGAAAAACATAACTTAATAACCCAATGACCGCCCCCGTAAAACGAAGAGTCTTGTTCCCCCGTGTTGGGTGAAATCTTAAAAAAAATAACCATAAACCCAATGACCACCCCAGTAGAACGTAGTGACATTATCCCCCGTATCGAATCAACCCTTAAAATAATAACCTAATAACCCAATAGCAGCCCGCGTAGCACGTAAAGTCATTTTTCCCCGTATTGGGAGAAATCTTAAAAAAATAATCTAATAACCTAACGACCGCCCCCGTAAAAAGTAAAGTAATTCTCTCCCGCGTTGGGAGAAATCTTTAAAAAAATAATCTAATAACCCAATAACCACCCCCGTAGAACGTAGTGACATTATCCCCCGTATCGAATCAACCCTTAAAATAATAACCTAATAACCCAATAGCAGCCCGCGTAGCACGTAAAGTCATTTTTCCCCGTATTGGGAGAAATCTTAAAAAAATAATCTAATAACCTAACGACCGCCCCCGTAAAAAGTAAAGTAATTCTCTCCCGCGTTGGGAGAAATCTTTAAAAAAATAATCTAATAACCCAATAACCACCCCCGTAGAACGTAGTGACATTATCCCCCGTGTCGAATTAACCCTTAAAAACATAACTTAATAACCCAATGACCGCCCCCGTAAAACGAAGAGTCTTGTTCCCCCGTGTTGGGTGAAATCTTAAAAAAAATAACCATAACCCAATGACCACCCCAGTAGAACGTAGTGACATTATCCCCCGTATCGAATCAACCCTTAAAAACATAACTTAATAACGCAATGACCGCCCCCGTAAAACGTAGAGTCTTGTTCCCCGTGTTGGGTGAAATCTTAAAAAAAATAACCTAATAACCCAATGACCACCCCAGTAGAACGTAGTGACATTATCCTCCGTATCGAGTCAATCCTTAAAAAAATAACCTAATAACCCAATAGCAGCCCCCGTAGCACGTAAAGTCATTTTTCCCCGCATTGGGAGAAATCTTAAAAAAATAATCTAATAACCTAACGACCGCCCCCGTAAAAAGTAAAGTAATTCTCTCCCGCGTTGGGAGAAATCTTAAAAAAAATAATCTAATAACCCAATAACCACCCCCGTAGAACGTAGTGACATTATCCCCCGTGTCGAATTAACCCTTAAAAACATAACTTCATAACCCAATGACCGCCCACGTAAAACGTAGAGTCTTGTTCCCCCGTGTTGAGTGAAATCTTAAAAAAAAATAACCTAATAACCCAATGACCACCCCAGTAGAACGTAGTGACATAATCCTCCGTATCGAGTCAATCCTTAAAAAAATAACCTAATAACCCAATAGCAGCCCCCGTAGCACGTAAAGTCATTTTTCCCCGCATTGGGAGAAATCTTAAAAAACTAATCTAATAACCTAACGACCGCCCCCGTAAAAAGTAAAGTCATTCTCCCCCGCGTTGGGTGAAATCTTAAAAAAAATAACCCAATGACCACCCCAGTAGAACGTAGTGACATTATCCCCGGTGTCGAATTAACCCTTAAAAACATAACTTAATAACGCAATGACCGCCCCCGTAAAACGTAGAGTCATTTTTCCCCGCATTGGGAGAAATCTTTAAAAACTAATCTAATAACCTAACGACCGCCACCGTAAAAAGTAAAGTAATTCTCTCCCGCGTTGGGAGAAATCTTAAAAAAATAATCTAATAACCCAATAACCACCCCCGTAGAACGTAGTGACATTATCCCCCGTGTCGAATTAACCCTTAAAAACATAACTTAATAACCCAATGACCGCCCCCGTAAAACGAAGAGTCTTGTTCCCCCGTGTTGGGTGAAATCTTAAAAAAAATAACCATAAACCCAATGACCACCCCAGTAGAACGTAGTGACATTATCCCCCGTATCGAATCAACCCTTAAAAAAATAACCTAATAACCCAATAGCAGCCCCCGTAGCACGTAAAGTCATTTTCCCCGCGTTGGGAGAAATCTTAAAAAAAATAACCTAATAACCCAATGACCACCCCAGTAGAACGTAGTGACATTATCCCCCGTATCGAATCAACCCTTAAAATAATAACCTAATAACCCAATAGCAGCCCGCGTAGCACGTAAAGTCATTTTTCCCCGTATTGGGAGAAATCTTAAAAAAATAATCTAATAACCTAACGACCGCCCCCGTAAAAAGTAAAGTAATTCTCTCCCGCGTTGGGAGAAATCTTTAAAAAAATAATCTAATAACCCAATATTCACCCCCGTAGAACGTAGTGACATTATCCCCCGTGTCGAATTAACCCTTAAAAACATAACTTAATAACCCAATGACCGCCCCCGTAAAACGAAGAGTCTTGTTCCCCCGTGTTGGGTGAAATCTTAAAAAAAATAACCATAACCCAATGACCACCCCAGTAGAACGTAGTGACATTATCCCCCGTATCGAATCAACCCTTAAAAACATAACTTAATAACGCAATGACCGCCCCCGTAAAACGTAGAGTCTTGTTCCCCGTGTTGGGTGAAATCTTAAAAAAAATAACCTAATAACCCAATGACCACCCCAGTAGAACGTAGTGACATTATCCTCCGTATCGAATCAACCCTTAAAATAATAACCTAATAACCCAATAGCAGCCCGCGTAGCACGTAAAGTCATTTTTCCCCGCATTGGGAGAAATCTTAAAAAAATAATCTAATAACCTAACGACCGCCCCCGTAAAAAGTAAAGTAATTCTCTCCCGCGTTGGGAGAAATCTTAAAAAAATAATCTAATAACCCAATAACCACCCCCGTAGAACGTAGTGACATTATCCCCCGTGTCGAATTAACCCTTAAAAACATAACTTAATAACCCAATGACCGCCCCCGTAAAACGAAGAGTCTTGTTCCCCCGTGTTGGGTGAAATCTTAAAAAAAATAACCTAATAACCCAATGACCACCCCAGTAGAACGTAGTGACATTATCCTCCGTATCGAGTCAATCCTTAAAAAAATAACCTAATAACCCAATAGCAGCCCCCGTAGCACGTAAAGTCATTTTTCCCCGCATTGGGAGAAATCTTAAAAAAATAATCTAATAACCTAACGACCGCCCCCGTAAAAAGTAAAGTAATTCTCTCCCGCGTTGGGAGAAATCTTAAAAAAAATAATCTAATAACCCAATAACCACCCCCGTAGAACGTAGTGACATTATCCCCCGTGTCGAATTAACCCTTAAAAACATAACTTCATAACCCAATGACCGCCCACGTAAAACGTAGAGTCTTGTTCCCCCGTGTTGAGTGAAATCTTAAAAAAAAATAACCTAATAACCCAATGACCACCCCAGTAGAACGTAGTGACATAATCCTCCGTATCGAGTCAATCCTTAAAAAAATAACCTAATAACCCAATAGCAGCCCCCGTAGCACGTAAAGTCATTTTTCCCCGCATTGGGAGAAATCTTAAAAAACTAATCTAATAACCTAACGACCGCCCCCGTAAAAAGTAAAGTCATTCTCCCCCGCGTTGGGTGAAATCTTAAAAAAAATAACCCAATGACCACCCCAGTAGAACGTAGTGACATTATCCCCGGTGTCGAATTAACCCTTAAAAACATAACTTAATAATTCAATGACCGTCCCCGTAAAACGTAGAGTCTTGTTCCCCCGTGTTGAGTGAAATCTTAAAAAAAAATAACCTAATAGCCCAATGACCACCCCAGTAGAACGTAGTGACATTATCCCCCGTATCGAATCAACCCTTAAAAAAATAACCTAATAACCCAATAGCAGCCCGCGTAGCACGTAAAGTCATTTTTCCCCGCATTGGGAGAAATCTTAAAAAAATAATCTAATAACCTAACGACCGCCCCCGTAAAAAGTAAAGTAATTCTCTCCCGCGTTGGGAGAAATCTTAAAAAAAAATCTAATAACCCAATACCACCCCCGTAGAACGTAGTGACATTATCCCCCGTATCGAATCAACCCTTAAAAACATAACTTAAAAACGCAATGACCGCCCCCGTAAAACGTAGAGTCTTGTTCCCCCGTGTTGGGTGAAATCTTAAAAAAAATAACCTAATAACCCAATGACCACCCCAGTAGAACGTAGTGACATTATCCTCCGTATCGAATCAACCCTTAAAATAATAACCTAATAACCCAATAGCAGCCCGCGTAGCACGTAAAGTCATTTTTCCCCGCATTGGGAGAAATCTTAAAAAAATAATCTAATAACCTAACGACCGCCCCCGTAAAAAGTAAAGTAATTCTCTCCCGCGTTGGGAGAAATCTTAAAAAAATAATCTAATAACCCAATAACCACCCCCGTAGAACGTAGTGACATTATCCCCCGTGTCGAATTAACCCTTAAAAACATAACTTAATAACCCAATGACCGCCCCCGTAAAACGAAGAGTCTTGTTCCCCCGTGTTGGGTGAAATCTTAAAAAAAATAACCTAATAACCCAATGACCACCCCAGTAGCACGTAGTGACATTATCCTCCGTATCGAGTCAATCCTTAAAAAAATAACCTAATAACCCAATAGCAGCCCCCGTAGCACGTAAAGTCATTTTTCCCCGCATTGGGAGAAATCTTAAAAAAATAATCTAATAACCTAACGACCGCCCCCCGTAAAAAGTAAAGTAATTCTCTCCCGCGTTGGGAGAAATCTTAAAAAAAATAATCTAATAACCCAATAACCACCCCCGTAGAACGTAGTGACGTTATCCCCCGTGTCGAATTAACCCTTAAAAACATAACTTCATAACCCAATGACCGCCCACGTAAAACGTAGAGTCTTGTTCCCCCGTGTTGAGTGAAATCTTAAAAAAAAATAACCTAATAACCCAATGACCACCCCAGTAGAACGTAGTGACATAATCCTCCGTATCGAGTCAATCCTTAAAAAAATAACCTAATAACCCAATAGCAGCCCCCGTAGCACGTAAAGTCATTTTTCGCCGCATTGGGAGAAATCTTAAAAAACTAATCTAATAACCTAACGACCGCCCCTGTAAAAAGTAAAGTCATTCTCCCCCGCGTTGGGTGAAATCTTAAAAAAAATAACCCAATGACCACCCCAGTAGAACGTAGTGACATTATCCCCGGTGTCGAATTAACCCTTAAAAACATAACTTAATAATTCAATGACCGCCCCCGTAAAACGTAGAGTCTTGTTCCCCCGTGTTGAGTGAAATCTTAAAAAAAAATAACCTAATAGCCCAATGACCACCCCAGTAGAACGTAGTGACATTATCCCCCGTATCGAATCAACCCTTAAAAAAATAACCTAATAACCCAATAGCAGCCCGCGTAGCACGTAAAGTCATTTTTCCCCGCATTGGGAGAAATCTTAAAAAAATAATCTAATAACCTAACGACCGCCCCCGTAAAAAGTAAAGTAATTCTCTCCCGCGTTGGGAGAAATCTTAAAAAAAAATCTAATAACCCAATACCACCCCCGTAGAACGTAGTGACATTATCCCCCGTATCGAATCAACCCTTAAAAACATAACTTAATAACGCAATGACCGCCCCCGTAAAACGTAGAGTCTTGTTCCCCCGTGTTGGGCGAATTCTTAAAAAAAATAACCTAATAACCCAATGACCACCCCAGTAGAACGTAGTGACATTATCCTCCGTATCGAATCAACCCTTAAAATAATAACCTAATAACCCAATAGCAGCCCGCGTAGCACGTAAAGTAATTCTCTCCCGCGTTGGGAGAAATCTTAAAAAAATAATCTAATAACCCAATAACCACCCCCGTAGAACGTAGTGACATTATCCCCCGTGTCGAATTAACCCTTAAAAACATAACTTAATAACCCAATGACCGCCCCCGTAAAACGAAGAGTCTTGTTCCCCCGTGTTGGGTGAAATCTTAAAAAAAATAACCTAATAACCCAATGACCACCCCAGTAGCACGTAGTGACATTATCCTCCGTATCGAGTCAATCCTTAAAAAAATAACCTAATAACCCAATAGCAGCCCCCGTAGCACGTAAAGTCATTTTTCCCCGCATTGGGAGAAATCTTAAAAAAATAATCTAATAACCTAACGACCGCCCCCGTAAAAAGTAAAGTAATTCTCTCCCGCGTTGGGAGAAATCTTAAAAAAAATAATCTAATAACCCAATAACCACCCCCGTAGAACGTAGTGACGTTATCCCCCGTGTCGAATTAACCCTTAAAAACATAACTTCATAACCCAATGACCGCCCACGTAAAACGTAGAGTCTTGTTCCCCCGTGTTGAGTGAAATCTTAAAAAAAAATAACCTAATAGCCCAATGACCACCCCAGTAGAACGTAGTGACATTATCCCCCGTATCGAATCAACCCTTAAAAACATAACTTAATAACGCAATGACCGCCCCCGTAAAACGTAGAGTCATTTTTCCCCGCATTGGGAGAAATCTTTAAAAACTAATCTAATAACCTAACGACCTCCACCGTAAAAAGTAAAGTAATTCTCTCCCGCGTTCGGAGAAATCTTAAAAAAATAATCTAATAACCCAATAACCACCCCCGTAGAACGTAGTGACATTATCCCCCGTGTCGAATTAACCCTTAAAAACATAACTTAATAACCCAATGACCGCCCCCGTAAAACGAAGAGTCTTGTTCCCCCGTGTTGGGTGAAATCTTAAAAAAAATAACCATAAACCCAATGACCACCCCAGTAGAACGTAGTGACATTATCCCCCGTATCGAATCAACCCTTAAAAAAATAACCTAATAACCCAATAGCAGCCCCCGTAGCACGTAAAGTCATTTTCCCCGCGTTGGGAGAAATCTTAAAAAAATAATCTAATAACCTAACGACCGCCCCCGTAAAAAGTAAAGTAATTCTCTCCCGCGTTGGGAGAAATCTTTAAAAAAATAATCTAATAACCCAATAGCCACCCCCGTAGAACGTAGTGACATTATCCCCCGTGTCGAATTAACCCTTAAAAACATAACTTAATAACCCAATGACCGCCCCCGTAAAACGAAGAGTCTTGTTCCCCCGTGTTGGGTGAAATCTTAAAAAAAATAACCATAACCCAATGACCACCCCAGTAGAACGTAGTGACATTATCCCCCGTATCGAATCAACCCTTAAAAACATAACTTAATAACGCAATGACCGCCCCCGTAAAACGTAGAGTCTTGTTCCCCGTGTTGGGTGAAATCTTAAAAAAAATAACCTAATAACCCAATGACCACCCCAGTAGAACGTAGTGACATTATCCTCCGTATCGAATCAACCCTTAAAATAATAACCTAATAACCCAATAGCAGCCCGCGTAGCACGTAAAGTCATTTTTCCCCGCATTGGGAGAAATCTTAAAAAAATAATCTAATAACCTAACGACCGCCCCCGTAAAAAGTAAAGTAATTCTCTCCCGCGTTGGGAGAAATCTTAAAAAAATAATCTAATAACCCAATAACCACCCCCGTAGAACGTAGTGACATTATCCCCCGTGTCGAATTAACCCTTAAAAACATAACTTCATAACCCAATGACCGCCCACGTAAAACGTAGAGTCTTGTTCCCCCGTGTTGAGTGAAATCTTAAAAAAAAATAACCTAATAACCCAATGACCACCCCAGTAGAACGTAGTGACATAATCCTCCGTATCGAGTCAATCCTTAAAAAAATAACCTAATAACCCAATAGCAGCCCCCGTAGTACGTAAAGTCATTTTTCCCCGCATTGGGAGAAATCTTAAAAAACTAATCTAATAACCTAACGACCGCCCCCGTAAAAAGTAAAGTCATTCTCCCCCGCGTTGGGTGAAATCTTAAAAAAAATAACCCAATGACCACCCCAGTAGAACGTAGTGACATTATCCCCGGTGTCGAATTAACCCTTAAAAACATAACTTAATAATTCAATGACCGCCCCCGTAAAACGTAGAGTCTTGTTCCCCCGTGTTGAGTGAAATCTTAAAAAAAAATAACCCAATAGCCCAATGACCACCCCAGTAGAACGTAGTGACATTATCCCCCGTATCGAATCAACCCTTAAAAAAATAACCTAATAACCCAATAGCAGCCCGCGTAGCACGTAAAGTCATTTTTCCCCGCATTGGGAGAAATCTTAAAAAAATAATCTAATAACCTAACGACCGCCCCCGTAAAAAGTAAAGTAATTCTCTCCCGCGTTGGGAGAAATCTTAAAAAAAAATCTAATAACCCAATACCACCCCCGTAGAACGTAGTGACATTATCCCCCGTATCGAATCAACCCTTAAAAACATAACTTAATAACGCAATGACCGCCCCCGTAAAACGTAGAGTCTTGTTCCCCCGTGTTGAGTGAAATCTTAAAAAAAAATAACCTAATAACCCAATGACCACCCCAGTAGAACGTAGTGACATAATCCTCCGTATCGAGTCAATCCTTAAAAAAATAACCTAATAACCCAATAGCAGCCCCCGTAGCACGTAAAGTCATTTTTCCCCGCATTGGGAGAAATCTTAAAAAATTAATCTAATAACCTAACGACCGCCCCCGTAAAAAGTAAAGTCATTCTCCCCCGCGTTGGGTGAAATCTTAAAAAAAATAACCTAATAACCCAATGACCACCCCAGTAGAACGTAGTGACATTATCCCCGGTGTCGAATTAACCCTTAAAAACATAACTTAATAATTCAATGACCGCCCCCGTAAAACGTAGAGTCTTGTTCCCCCGTGTTGAGTGAAATCTTAAAAAAAAATAACCTAATAGCCCAATGACCACCCCAGTAGAACGTAGTGACATTATCCCCCGTATCGAATCAACCCTTAAAAAAATAACCTAATAACCCAATAGCAGCCCGCGTAGCACGTAAAGTCATTTTTCCCCGCATTGGGAGAAATCTTAAAAAAATAATCTAATAACCTAACGACCGCCCCCGTAAAAAGTAAAGTAATTCTCTCCCGCGTTGGGAGAAATGTTAAAAAAAATAATCTAATAACCCAATAACCACCCCCGTAGAACGTAGTGACATTATCCCCCGTGTCGAATTAACCCTTAAAAACATAACTTAATAACCTAATGACCGGCCCCGTAAAACGAAGAGTCTTGGTCCCCCGTGTGCGTGAAATCTTAAAAAAAATAACCATAAACCCAATGACCACCCCAGTAGAACGTAGTGACATTATCCCCCGTATCGAATCAACCCTTAAAAACATAACTTAATAACGCACTGACCGCCCCCGTAAAACGTAGAGTCTTGTTCCCCCGTGTTGGGTGAAATCTTAAAAAAAATAACCTAATAACCCAATGACCACCCCAGTAGAACGTAGTGACATTATCCCCCGTATCGAATCAACCCTTAAAATAATAACCTAATAACCCAATAGCAGCCCGTGTAGCACGTAAAGTCATTTTTCCCCGCATTGGGAGAAATCTTAAAAAAATAATCTAATAACCTAACGACCGCCCCCGTAAAAAGTAAAGTAATTCTCTCCCGCGTTGGGAGAAATCTTAAAAAAAATAATCTAATAACCCAATAACCACCCCCGTAGAACGTAGTGACATTATCCCCCGTGTCGAATTAACCCTTAAAAACATAACTTAATAACCCAATGACCGCCCCCGTAAAACGAAGAGTCTTGTTCCCCCGTGTTGGGTGAAATCTTAAAAAAAATAACCATAAACCCAATGACCACCCCAGTAGAACGTAGTGACATTATCCTCCGTATCGAATCAACCCTTAAAAAAATAACCTAATAACCCAATAGCAGCCCCCGTAGTACGTAAAGTCATTCTCCCCCGCGTTGGGAGAAATCTTAAAAAAAATAATCTAATAACCGAATAACCACCCCCGTAGAACGTAGTGACATTATCCCCCGTATCGAATCAACCCTTAAAAAAATAACCTAATAACCCAATAGCAGCCCGCGTAGCACGTAAAGTCATTTTTCCCCGCATTGGGAGAAATCTTAAAAAAAATAATCTAATAACCGAATAACCACCCCCGTAGAACGTAGTGACATTATCCCACGTGTGAATTAACCTTTAAAAACATAACTTAATAACTCAATGACCGCCCCCGTAAAACGTAGAGTCTTGATCCCCCGTGTTGGGTGAAATCTTAAAAAAAATAACCTAATAACCCAATGACCACCCCAGTAGAACGTAGTGACATTATCCTCCGTATCGAATCAACCCTTAAAAAAATAACCTAATAACCCAATAGCAGCCCCCGTAGTACGTAAAGTCATTCTCCCCCGCGTTGGGAGAAATCTTAAAAAAAATAATCTAATAACCGAATAACCACCCCCGTAGAACGTAGTGACATTATCCCACGTGTGAATTAACCTTTAAAAACATAACTTAATAACTCAATGACCGCCCCCGTAAAACGTAGAGTCTTGATCCCCCGTGTTGGGTGAAATCTTAAAAAAAATAACCTAATAACCCAATGACCACCCCAGTAGAACGTAGTGACATTATCCCCCGTATCCAATCAACCCTTAAAAACATAACTTAATAACGCAATGACCGCCCCCGTAAAACGTAGAGTCTTGTTCCCCCGTGTTGGGTGAAATCTTAAAAAAAATAACCTAATAACTCGATGACTGCTCCCGTAAAACGTAGAGTCATTTACTCCCGTTTTGGGTAAAATCTTAAAAAATATAACCTAATAACCCGATGAACGGCCCCGTAGAATGTAGAGACATTAAACGCGAAAGATTAATACTTATTTTATTCCTTACCCTACTAGAAAGCCCACGTTTTGCCCCTGATAAGCGGGGCGAAAGTAGCATATTTTTCCTGAAAACTAGTTTTGCGGGGCGAAAGTAAAATTAGAGGGACAAAAGTAAAATTAGCGGGGCAAAAGTAAAATTAGCGGGGCAAAAGTAAAAATAGCGGGGCAAAAGTAAAATTAGCGGGGCAAAAGTAAATTTTTTCTAAAAAATTTCCAAAATTTCAAAATTTTATCAAAATTTCAAAAATTTATCAAAATTTCAAAAATTTATCAAAATTTCAAAAATTTATCAAATTTCAAAAATTTATCAAAATTTCAAAAATTTATCAAAATTTCAAAAATTTATCAAAATTTCAAAAATTTATCAAAATTTCAAAAATTTATCAAAATTTCAAAAATTTATCAAAATTTCAAAAATTTATCAAAATTTCAAAAAATCTTCAAAATTTCAAAAAATTTTCAAAATTTCAAAAAATTTTCAAAATTTCAAAAATTTTTCAAAATTTAAAATTTTCAAACAAGATGCGTGCTAGTGTCGTAAAATCGCCTAGCAGCGCCACCACTCACACAGTGGCACGTAGCGGAATTAAGGAACAAGATACATGTATAGATCCCATACGCATTCCTCTATCTAACAGAATGCGTTGTTTCGACCCCGCTTTTCAAGACCAAAAAGTGGCCTTTCAGTGGAGAGTGAAATAAAATACTATATGCAACACGAGGTAAAAGTAGATTTTTCCCTTGGGTGATTGTACTGCCCTTACGAGAATATTTTTCCATCGGGAGCTTACTGACCTCGCTTCGCTCGGGCAGTAAATGCATCCTCTAGACAAATATTCTCGTTCTATTCTATTTTAGTGTGGATTGAATAAATTATTAAAAAAAATACAAAATACAAAATAGGAAAGTTTTATTGGAACTGTTGAACATAATATTACATAATTACGAATAAATACAAATGATAATTGTCATAGAAAAATAAAGAAAAATTAATGTTACATAAATAGAAAATAAGAACATAGCCTTCATTTTTTGATTTACAAACACCTATAAACTAACGGTATGCAAAGGTAACATTTTATGCTTCAGCAAATGAAAAACATTATTCAATTGAAATGGTATTTCTCTTGCTATATCAGCTAAACGACAAAAATGATAATTAAGAAAATAGAAACAAATAGTAATTGAACTTCAGAAAATACAGTATGGATAAGTGGCATAGAGCGTTTCTTACACATAAGAATTATACACGTAATTATTGAACACAATTTAGCATTGGTCAAATTATATATAGATATATTTGACCAATGCTAAATTGTGCACAATAATTACGTGTACAATTCTTATGTGTAAGAAACGCACTATGCCGGATAAGTGAACATGTTATTTGCGCAAAAAAGTAACATGTTTACCTAAAATAGTATTTCTCACTATATATATAACAAAAAAATTGTTAAGAACTTAGGTATCTAAATTTGGAAGTAAGTCTTTGGAAATAAGTAACTTCGACTAAAAAGTCTGAAAAGTCTTAAAAGTCTTAACTAAGTAACAAGTATCATGTTTTTATAAAAGCTTTAGTATAGATAAGTGAGCATGTTACTCGCGCAAATAAGTAACATATACCATTTACTTAAAATAGCATTTCTCACAATATATATATATATATATATATATATATATATATATATATATATATATATATATATATATATATATATATATATATATATATATATATATATATATATATATATAACAAATATAATTGTAAATAACTTAGTTATCTAACTTTGGAACTAAAAAGTCTGAAAAGTGTTAAGTGAGAAATAAGTATCATGTTTTTATAAAAGTTCAGTCTTTGAAACGCAACGTTACTAAAATTAACATCACTGCAATAAGTTTTAGAAACATCAAATTTTACAAATATATCGAAACGCTTGTTTTATAAACACGTTTTCATCATAATGTAAAAACTTATTGCATATCATTATACATTCCTCGCAGAACTAATCTACCTTATCATCACAATATCAAAGACTTATTGCATATCATGTATACATTTCTCGCAGAACCTATCTACCTCATCTCCGGGATTGTCACTTGCGTTAGCACGTTCGTAATGCATCCAAATCAGACAAAAATCGCAACATATTTGTTGTTCATCAAGGACCCTTGTGCATTTTTGACATTTCCATTGCGTTCTTCTTCCCTTTTTCGAAACAATAGTTTTGAAATAAGAAAAAAGATTTTGATTGATGAAGTTAGTCAAAATTTCAATTTTAACCTTCTTTTCGTAAAACCAACAAACATATTTTCTTGGGAATGTAAAATGACTTTTTGAAATAGCGGTTGATCCAGATATTACTTTTTCAAGAACATCATCAGTAATACAACCTTTCAAAATAATAAATACCTTTTCGTTTTCAGACATATTTTCAAAATTTATCAAAGTTTGAGGCTTCGCTGGCCTTTGTAGAGATATTGTAGAATTCTGTTGATGCACAGCATCCTTTTTGACAGTATTTATTTTAGATGTACATTGACGCTTTGTACGCTTATCATCATTACTGGCCATTTTTCGACGAGTTCCTATTGCTGTTAATGTTCGGCCTTTAGGGCGTCCTCTAGATTTAATGAGTTTCAGTGTAATATCAGCAGTAACATTTTTAATAATTTTTAAATTGGATACGCAAGCCTCATCTACATTGCTGCTGCAACTAGCGATCGACGGAATTTCATGTTCTACTTCATTTACATTACTTTTATTCGCATTTAGCGTAATCAGCTGGTCTTTATTACTACTAGTACTAGCATTCGTCACAATCTGCTCTACATTGATACTAGCTGTAGCATTTAGAGGAATCTGCTCTACATTAGTAGTGGTAGTAGAAACATTTGGCGAATTTGGCTCTTCATGTACATTTGACTCGCAATTACTTTCTTCACGCTCTTTAACAATGTGCTCCACATCTTGAATACGCGTCTTTAAAAATCTCTGATTGTCATTGTAATACTGTGACGTCCATCGCTCAGAAAACAAAGCATTATGAAATAATGACAGTCATTCAATTTGTCGGATGTAAAACACATGTGCGCAAGGCAATCTCATTGATTGAAACTCTTTACATGAACAGCAGAGCGGTGAACATATTTTAGATCGACAAATCGACGTAAGTTCGTACTCATGTTCATTAAGTTTGACACATTTTTGCTTTTCAACAAACGTAATATTTTGATACGTGAGTTTTACATAATTAAAAGCAAATGGAGTTAAAATGTCCCTATACTCCTTCAATTCAGTATATTTGAAAGCAAGAAAACTTGTTTTAATAACAGTGTTTGCAGCCTTATAATCTTTTTCATATTCACTAACAAATAAATACTTGAATAATAGTATTATAAATTCTACAAATCGTTTATTCTTACCCAAATATAGTTTTAATTTGCCATTAAAGCATTCGAGACGATTATTCGTAGAATTATTGAAATTCGCTGCAACCATCTCATAATACATCCACTCACTTTTGCATGGTAACCAATTGGCATCGAAGTATTGCAAGACAGATGCTGGTGCTAATCTTCTGAACTCCTGATCAAGTTTCTCGTAATGCCGTTCGCTTTTACTATAAAACATTTCTTGAAGTTTTGTCAAACAAAAATCTCTTTCCTCGTCAGAAATCTTTATGGTTTTACCCGAAATAGCATGATGCATTGCTTGTTGCGTATGGAAACTACATATGTACATTGGTACTTGAAATATTTCTTTAATCACTTTTCTGAGTGTACGGTCTTTATCACCCATAAAGCATTGAATCTTTCTGCACGCCTCTTCATTGTGCTTTGTAAATTTCTCAATGAACCACCTGATGACATTTTCTGATTCTTCCGAAACTATGCATATAGCCACTATTTCTGTCAAGCCATTACCATCCTCAGCGGTAATAATAACGACGGGATATTTTAAAGCTAGTAAATTGTACGTCGAATCGATTGACAGAAACTCCGGGTAGGCAGCCAAGGTTAATTTCATTGAAGGTGTATAGAAATAAAGTGCTTTGAATTCCTTCTTGTCCATGAAAATTTCATATGTAGCTCCTGTAAAATAAAAGAAAAAAATATTAAATTGAACACAAATTCATCCTAATTATTAGAAAAGCATTTCGGTTTGAATAAAATTATTAGTCACATTGCATGATAGAATTATTTATTAACTTATATAAACTTCGTGACGTCAAACGCGTACCGTAATTATAAGCATAAAGATGAAGAATTTCGGTTTGAAAATAAATGCAGCAAAAGAAATGTATTCTATGGCCGACTCGCTTGCCCAAAAAAAATAACCAAATAATCGAAAATTCCCACCCCATGTGCGTTGAACTCGATTATCGCCGAGTATCTGTATGTCGACAACCGCACTAATTTTGACGAGCGCTACGCACACGTTTTGGAGATTTCGGCAAACATAATGTAATTAACGTATATTGGGAATTTGGCTTAAAAATTAATTTATTTTATAAGTGACTCGGTTGACTGACGACGTACAATGAGATTTTTTAGTGATTGTAATTAAGATATTAAATTTTCTTAACAAATAATAAGTATAATTCAAGAGTTTTTTTTTAAAGTTAGTGTACTTTAATTCGGATTATTGTTAAAAATTTTCCTAATCTGAATCTTTTTTTTTGTATTGCATAGATATCTTTAGGATAAAAGATAACAGTGACATTTACCTTTTTGCTGCAGTACTTGTAAAACTGCAGTCAAATCGTCACGTTTATCAGATTCATTTAACTTATGCCCTATATTGTGAATATCCTTCATAATAGGTTTGTAACCTTTTTGATGAAGTTCTTCCATCACTTTCATCTTCGAACATCCTTGTTTCAAGCTATTTGCGACGTACAATTTGGTTTCATCAGATAATCTTCTGTTATGAGGCAGCATATGACTCAAGCGCTGTAGAAAGACAATAATGAAATTAATAAAATAAGTAATTAATAAATGAAGTACTGAATTAATGGTAATGATTTCTCGATGCAGATTGATAACTAAAATTGAAAACTGAAAAAGTTAAAGTAATATAAAGCTATGTATGTAAAAAATTAAAAAATATCAACAAAATAAGAATTCCAATATATACAGCATTGAACATTAGTAGTAATGTACATGCATTATATAAAATAAAAATTAAATCGATAAAGAAATACGTAAGTTTAACAATAATTTAAAATTTTATATAAACAATTTCGACGGTATAATCTGTTTATAAATCTCAAAATACAATACCGGTAAACGCATGAAAAAAAATGAATATATAATACGAAAGTTAACAGTATTGTAAAATACATAATAGTAATGCATACCTTAATATCTTCGTGTCCCATATGATTCTTAAAAGTACTGACGTAATAATATGATCCATCGAGAGACAGCTGAAATTTTATGACCGATGGACAGTTGCGTTTCTTGGTGCTGAAATAATTATGTAACATGAAAAACAAAATATTAGAGAATTAACATAACAAAAAACAGTTTTATTGGTGTATTATATTAATAATAAAAATATTTAGTTCATAAATGATAATATAATATTTGTAAATAGAATCAATATAGCAATATATGAGTGAATTAATGTTTTAGTAAAAAAACTTACAAAGTCTCTCTTTGTACAGAACTGCCATCACGTTTGTTAGTGCTGAAATAATCATTTAACATGAAAAATAAAATATATAAAGCATAATAAAATATTACATTTTTTTTAATAAAATCAGTTCTAATAAATAAAACTGTATAGTAAAATTATATAAATGTAGAAATAAGCAATATATAATCAATGAAGTAATATACAAATCAATAATAAATGAATATATTAAAATAAATACGCACTTTTCGTTTTGTCCCGAACTGCCTTTATCCCGAGGCTTGTCGTGTATACAACAGTACTCAATAGTATAAAACTGAAGGTCATCAGTTTTTCGTGTCCTCTTTGAGGTCACCAGTTTCGTCGTCTTCTTTTGTGGATCCTTGCGATAATATTTTTCTCCTGTTTCTGATTCAAACTTGTGAACCAAGAAAGGTACTTGTTTGTCAGATGTAATCCGAACATTTTTGAAAATAGCTGTTAATTCTGGTTTATCTTCGTCCATAGTGCTAGTAGTTCATAGACTGAAATAAAACGTTTTTAAGTAACCTAAGTAACGAAATCATTATTATTGTATGAAACTCGTAAACGAATTAAAAGATTAAAAATCTGCCGAAATGCAATTTAAAAATATCATCTAAAAAATAGGTTTATCGCGCGCAGTAGACTGTTTCGACAATTTGGTCCAAGAAAGCAGAAAAAAAACAAAGGAATTCAACATTGTATTATAAATTAAGATATTAACGTACCTGCTAAAATTAAAAAAGTTACTTATATCGACGTTGAGCAAGTATGTATTGTTCGTATTATTGTTTGTATTGTAGCGGTTCTAAGAAACTAGAAACGAGAGTAACCGTGCGCCGAAAGAAAATAAAAGTAATTCTGAAAAGCATATGTGACTTTCACTCAAAGTAATTCTGTGGATGAGAGGTGTTACTGACAGAAATAATGATAATTGTTGTAAAGTAAAATTGACGGCGAATATAATAATGTGAAATAGATAATAAATAAATATGCAGTGCTGAAATGATGCAATGTATTAACTATAGCGTTATGAAAGAAAGAGAACCAAATGAAATGGGCTACGCGTAAAGGTCGTAAAAAAAAGGGCCAGCGTTGGCGCTCTCGACAACAACAAGGCAGTGCAGTTTAGACTCTCGTGTGGTTCACATCGTGTGACTATTAGGGAAAGAATCGGCTTTTTAGCGTAAATGCGTCACAGGAATATATCGGCTAGACAATTGAATAAATATAATTTTGAAAGTTTAAACTGTTATTGAATTATTAATTTCTCCTCTCGTGAATCCGGCTTTGTGCCGTAACATTTGGTGCCGAAACCCGGGACTTTTTAAGTGGGTAAATATTGTTCGCGATTAGAAGTATAAAGTTAAGTGTGCATAGTGTTTTATCGATCTACGGAAAAATTAATTATCGTGGAGAAGACAGTGCGTGCAATCTTCGACGCAGAGTCCCGGAGAGGAGACGAGCAGATAGCTGTTCGACTACTAGGGAGAGCAGCTCGCACTCGGAGAGGACAGAAGCAGCCCCGGAGAGGAGACGAGCAGATAGGTGTTCGACTACTAGAGAGAGCGGCTTACACTCGGAGAGGACAGAAGCAGCCAGCAGTTCAACTCATAGCGAAAGCAGCTGAAACTGTGTCGTTCCAAATTAAAGGAATCTCGAAGTTATCAGGTAAGAAATGCCAAGAGCACGTTTACTAAATCCGCCCGAGCGTGTGTCAACAGGCTCGATGTCGCGACGACGGGGACCTCGTACGGCTGCGTTCGGTCGCGGGAGGCCTCGTTTAAACGAGCGAATCAAGGAAGTGCCGCCCGCGCCAATGCGTCGTAGTCGGAGAAATCGGCGGGAAGCCGCGGAGGTGGACATCGAGGCGATCGACGAGCAGGCGCGGGCACCCGTCACCGTCAACAGCAGTATCGGCAGCGCTAGGAAGCGCGCCGACAATTGCGAGGACAACGGCGGCGCGGGGACGGGCTCCACCTTCGATATCGGCGACGGTACCGCGGGGACGCGTGCCGTTCTCCAGGACAACCGCGGCAGCGCGAGGACGCGCGCCGCCACTAGCAGCGACGGCGACATCGGCGTCAACGAACAGAGGTTTGAGTTTAGATGTAATAGCGGGGCCATCGAAGCGCCCGATTAGCGTAATAACTCGTGCATCGCCGACCAAGCGCGGGCGTGTTTTAGGAGAGAATGTTGAGTTTGCCAGCCCGCGAGAATCGGAATTTTTTGAAGTGTCGGAATCGGAATATTGTGAGGATGATGACGCGAATGTAGAAACCATTTTTGACAATGTTCATCCGCGAAGCTACAGTTCCGAATACGAAACCGAACGGCGAAATGAACAGAGTGAAAATTCTAAGAACGAAATAGTTAGTCAATCAAGTCTAGTAAATGATAACATTCGACTGGTAAATAGGATGACGTCTGCAAAAAGCCTGCAACCTTTCTCGGGAGATCCGCTAGACTGGATGCGGTTCAAGAAAGCCTTCGAGCTTTCGACGGTGCTGGGCGATTATAGCGATCAAGAAAACGTCATGCGATTGTCGGACGCGCGGGAAGCCACACAAACCTTATTTTTTACGGGAAATAGCTCCGAGGAGATAATTAAAACACTAGAAATGAGATTCGGAAATTCCAAATTAATATTAGAGAAAATATTACGTGAGATTCGAGAGTTACGAGGGTAGTTCAATAAGTCTTTAGAATGACCAACAGATGGCGCGCGAATCGCTCCAAATCATCTGTTTTCAGTCAGCACCACTCCCGACTAGATATATGGTGCAGTCACAGTCCACATCTTCTGAGTTTACGTGTTTTTATAACCAATTGAAAAAAAAAAATTGCTTGTTAAGAAAAATGGAAAAAAACGAGTTCAGAGCGGTAATTAAACATTTTCATTTAAAGGGTTTAACTCCATATGAGATAAAAAATGAATTGGACTCAGTTCATGGCACATCTGCCCCTGCCTTAGCAACGGTTTATAACTGGGTAAATGAATTTAAGCGTGGTCGTACATCAATAAGTGACGAACCACGTTCAGGAAGGCCCGTAGAAGCAACTACTCCCGAAATCATCAATAAAATCCACGATATGGTGTTGAAGGATAGAAGATTAAAAGTGCGTGAGTTAGCTGAGGCCACAAGGATATCTATAGGTGCAGTTGTTTCAATTCTACATGAAAAATTAGGCATGAAAAAGCTATCGGCAAGATGGGTGCCGCGTTTGCTCTCAGCTGAGAATAAACGCAATAGAGTGGTCGCCTCTGAGGCTCTTTTGGCGCGCATAAGTCGGAATCCTGAGGAATTTTTTCGCCGATTTGTGACTGTGGATGAAACATGGATACACCACTACACTCCTGAGACAAAGGAACAATCCAAACAGTGGATTTCCACAGGCGAACCAGCTCCAAAGAAGGCAAAGACCGTAAAGTCAGCTGGTAAGGTTATGGCTACAGTTTTTTGGAATGCACGTGGAATTATACTTATTGACTACTTGGAAAAGGGTAAAACAATTACTGGTGAGTATTATGCATCATTATTAGAGCAGCTGAAAGAAGAAATTAAAAAAAAACGACCACATTTGGCGAGAAAAAAATTCTCTTTCATCACGACAACGCCCGAGTTCACACATGCTTCGTTTCAATGGCTAAAATTGAAGAACTAAAATTCGAATTGGTCGAACACCCACCGTATTCACCAGATTTAGCCCCCAGTGACTTTTTCTTATTTCCAAACTTGAAAAATGGC
The DNA here is from genome assembly GCA_949152435.1 of Gastracanthus pulcherrimus. NCBI lineage: Eukaryota > Metazoa > Arthropoda > Insecta > Hymenoptera > Pteromalidae > Gastracanthus > Gastracanthus pulcherrimus. The sequence continues at coordinate 149,636,471 of OX424572.1, read as the reverse complement.
TCGGTGGACAGAGATTTACGGACAACGAAGACGTCATTGCCTCTGTAAGTACTTATTTTGAGGAACTTCCGAAAACGCACTTTTCTGAAGGATTAAAAAAACTTAAAAAGCGATTGACCAAGTGTATAGAGCTCCAAGGAGATTATGTTGAAAAATAAAAAAAAATTTACCCAAAAAAAATTGTTTTTATACTTTATTCTAAAGACTTATTGAACTACCCTCGTACCTAGCGTAGAATCTCAGAAAATTAGTTTGGTAGAATTCGCTACAAGATTAAGGGCCGCGGTTTTAGCGATTAAGTCGCTTGATAATAATTTAGGGTACTTATATAGCCCCGAGCTTGTAGACGGGTTGATTAAAAAGATGCCGAGATCGATGGCGTACAATTTCGTGAAATATGCTGCAACTGAAGGGCGCGACAAGCCGGATTTAGAGAGAATTGCCGAATTTATATATAAAGAAGCGGAAATGAATATAGTCGCTGGAATTATGATTTTCGAGTCAACTGAGTCGCAGAAAAACGCGTCACATAGTTCGCGAAATAAAGAGAGGCACGTATATACGACGCGAACAACCACAGAAAAATTTCAAAATCGTGAAAGGTTCTCGAGAAAGGAACAGGCTGGCTGCGAAATGTGTCATGTACGTAATCATGATATAGATGACTGTAGAAATTTCATTAAAATGCCCGTGAATAAGCGTTGGAAAGTGGTACGATCCCAACGTTTATGTTTTAATTGTTTAAGTAGTGGGCATTCGCGGGATTATTGTAAAAAAGAATCATGCGCGCAATGTGGTCGCAAGCATCACTCACTTTTGCATACACCTGTGGATTTTTATTTAAGTCAAAGTCGAGATGAAATGAGAGCTCGCGATCCTGATAACGCTTCGCGAGTATGTGCGAAAACAGCCGCGCAGTCAGATGAACAAATCTGACTAGATTCTTGTTCCTTTTTAAAATTAGTTCCGGTGTTAATTTTGAGCGCGCGCCCTGCTAAAGTAATTTACGCTCTATTGGACGACGGCTCGACCGTCACGATAATTAACTCGAAAATAATCGATGCACTTGGAGTTATGGGCACGCGAGTAAATGTATTTTTAAAAGGAGTAGGTGGCGAGGGTGCGACCACATTGTGCAGTACGAAAGTAAATTTAGAAATAAATAGCAATAATTCTAATTTTTATTTGAAAAATGTATTAGTAGTTAAGAATCTTGAGCTTCCTGCTCAAACAGTATCAACAGAAATTGTCGATTTTTGTGCGAATGAAACAGGTATCCGAACGGTGCCTTATGAGATATCTCCTGATATGATAATCGGACAAGATAACTGGAGATTAATAGTTACTCGCGAGTTTAGGGAGTTTGAAAAAAATGATCTAGTTGTATCGCGTTGTTTGTTGGGTTGGGCAATTCACGGATGTTGTAAGAAAAAAAGTTTAGAACGTGTAGCCGTAGTTAGAGAAGAGATTGGACTAAAAGAAGAATCGCGTGCGGTGCATGATGAAGAATTAAATCGTTTAGTCAAATTATATTTCGACATTGAAGCTCTAGGAGTTAATACGCGAATAAAGGCCAAACTTGAAGATAGGCGTGCTTTAGATATTTTAGGAAATACAAGTGTGCACAATGGCCGAGAGTGGGAAGTCGGTTTAATATGGAAAACAGACGATACCGCGTTTCTCGATGGTCGACTTACTGCTTTTCGTAGATTAACATTATTAGAAAAGAAACTTGACCGTGACGCCACGTATGCTGAATTATATTACAAAGAGATGAATAGATTTTTTGAAAAGGGATTCGCGCGAAAGGTCAATTCGTTCCCAGCAAGCAATAAGTTACGTTATTTGCCGCATTTTGGGGTGCAGAACGTTAAAAAACCAGGAAAAGTTCGTATAGTTTTCGACGCGGCGGCAAAAACACAAGGCGTAAGTTTTAATGATCTTTTATTAGCGGGACCCGATTTTTTAAAATCACTTTTGGGAGTTTTGATGCGGTTCAGACAATTTGCGCACGCAATCAAAGGAGACATTCGCGATATGTTTTTGAAAATTAAGATTTGTGCGGAAGATCAAAATGCACAACGGTTTTTGTGGAGAGGCGCGAATAGGGATGCCGAGCCAGATGAGTGTGTTATGACTTCGATGTTGTTCGGCGCGAGACCATCTCCCTGCACGGCGATTTATGTTAAAAATAAAAACGCGTCGCAATACTTATCTAACTTCCCAGCGTCCGCGAATAGTCTCATAGAAAATTGTTATATGGACGATTTTCTGGATAGCTGCGAAACGGTCGAAGAAGCTTCTACTCGGGTTCGACAAGTAATAGCTATTAATGAATTCGCTAACTGGGAGATGCATGGTTGGGCTAGTAATTCTCCTGAAGTTTTGCGCGGTTTAAGTACGAAAGACGATGCGAATGACTTTGTGAAAACTGACGTTAATAAAAGTAGCGATGAAAAAGTTTTAGGATTAAAATGGCTTAATTCGACCGACGAATTAACGTTCAATTTCAATCAAAAGAAAATTACTAGTGACCTTTGTACTGGGAGAAAAAGACCAACAAAAAGAGAATTTTTAAGTATAATTATGTCTATTTTTGATCCACTCGGGTTTCTTACGCCGTTTACTATTCAATCGAGAATTTTGATGCAAGAAATCTGGTCTAGTAAGATAGGTTGGGATTCAGTTTTGCGTGATAATGAATTCTTGCACTGGAAACAATGGCTACGCGAATTAGAAAAGGTAAAAGAGTGTCGTATCGCGCGATGCTACCAGCACTTTGATCATCAAGTTCGATCCGCGGAGTTACACATTTTTTGCGACTCTAGCTCTAAAGCTTACGCGACAGTAGGTTATTGGAGATTCGCTTTAAGTAATGGGACTTATCGCGTTTCGATTATAATGGCGAAAAGTCGCGTCGCGCCGTTGAAACCTATTTCGATTCCGCGGTTAGAATTGCAGGCTGCCCTTTTGGCTACGCGGGTTGCGAAAATAATCGCAAATGAACACGAGTTCAAGATTACGCGGCGAGTGTTTTGGTCAGACTCTAGGACGGTACTGCGTTGGATTGCGAAAGACCCGCGCGAATTTGAAGTTTTCGTCGCTAATCGATTAGGTGAAATTCGCGAAAATTCGTATGTTAATGAATGGAAGTGGGTGCCCACGAAACTAAATCCAGCCGACGATGGCACGAGGGCTGCACCTAATGCGTTAGACGAAGGAAGTAGGTGGCTATCGGGGCCGTCCTTTTTGCGCGAATCGGAATCGCAATGGCCGAAAGAAAATGTCCAAATAGAAAGTGATGTCGAGTCGTCAGAATGTTTAAAGCCAGTAGTTTATGTGTTAGAAAAACAACATTCAATAATTGATTTTTCTCGATTTTCTTCACTGACTCGGCTTATATCAACGTTATCACGGGTTATAGAAGCTGTAGATATCTGGAAAAATAGAAGTAGCGTTTCGATTTCGCGCAAAGACAAAGCGGAAAATATTTGTTATAAAATAAGTCAATTATTCTCGTTTAATAATGAATTGAATTTGATTAGAAAATTGAAAGATATTCCAAAAAATAGTAGAATTGCGCAATTAAATGCATTTGTCGATGAGCAAGGAATTTTACGAGCTGAGGGTCGGCTCAAAAATTTCGCGTGTCAAGATTTTTCTTCGCATCCGATAATTTTAGATTCGAAAGAGTTTTTCACAAAACTTCTAATTAAACATTATCATAAGAAATATTACCACGCAAGTCACGAGTCAGTGTTGAATGAATTGCGTCAAAAGTATTGGATTATTGGGTTACGACAGGGTTTACGGAGTCTGACAACTAAATGCATTATTTGCCGAATGCATCGCGCGCGACCAGCGAATCCGAAAATGGCAGCGTTGCCTTGGTCAAGGCTAGCTTATCGTTTACGCCCTTTTAGCCATTGTGGTTTAGACTATTTCGGGCCCATGCAGGTAAAGATAGGTAGAAGGCGAGAGAAGCGGTGGGGTGCCTTGTTTACGTGTATGACGACGAGGGCTATACACATTGAACTCGCGCATACCTTAAATACGGATTCTGCAATAATGGCCTTTCGACGATTCACAGCTCGAAGAGGTACTCCATTATGCGTATATTCAGATAATGGTACAAACTTTAAGGGCGTGAACAAAGAGTTATCGGAAGCTTGTAGAGAAATCAATCGCACAGAAATCGACAGTTTTGCGTGTAAGAATAATGTAGAATGGAAGTTCAATCCTCCAACTGCGTCGCACATGGAAGGAGCTTGGGAGCGTCTTATACGTTCCGTAAAAACTGCGTTAGCAACAGTGCTAAAAGAGCAAGCGCCGAAAGAGGAAGTTATGTTAACTTTTTTAACCGAGATTGAACACAGCGTTAACTCTCGCCCTCTTACACATGTAGATGTATTACATAAGTAGATGCGAAGCACAGATGTTGTGTACGAGAAAGCAATGGCGAGTTGCGCAAGCGTTTGCGGATTTATTTTGGCGTAGATGGCTTCGTGAGTTTTTACCGAGTCTAATTCCTAGGAAAAAGTGGCAACAAATGGATACGCCGTTAGAAGTAGGAGATATAGTTTTAATTTTAGACGACAATGTTGAAAGAAATCAATGGCGTAAGGGCGTGATTACGGATGTATTTCCCGGCTCTGATGGGCAAGTTCGCGTAGCAGAGATTAGGACCGCGAACGGGATTTTGAAAAGGCCCGCTAGAAAATTAGTTCAATTTGCGAAGGTACAAAACACATAGGTTTTGTACGGGGGGGAGGATGTTCCCGACGTGCATGACGTCGGATTGAAACTCTGCGTATTTCCGTAGACAGACGTCCCGACGCGGCGGATGTATTGAAGCCGCTGCGTAGGCTCGCGTGCACGGCGATTTTATTAGATCGCCGGGGGCCGCCTTTACTCTTCGTAAGTCGTGATCGACTCGTAAAAGGAGAGGCTACGAGTAGCTGCGTAGCAACGGGGCGAGAAGGCGAAGAGTTTTTCTCGTGCTCGGGGGGCCACAGGGACGGGTTGCCCGGAAAGGTATACGCCTGGAGAAGAGCGGGCCAGATGCGGAGTTTCGGTCCGGCTGACGTGCACGTGGTGACGTCAACCTAGGCGCGAACGTTTCGAGTGGTCGACGATGCGGCGCGACACGTTTTACGCGAATTGTGATTTACTGTTTCCGGCGTAGGTTTTCTCATCGTAAGAAAAATACGTGAGTTTTTCCTGCGTCACTGGCTTATGTCAGGGCAAATGCGGGAACAGTGAACGTGTTGTTTACAAGTTGTGTATGTTTGAAAGCGCGCGCTGGGTTTGGGTCGACGAGCGGACCCCGTTTTTATGACGGTCCGGATTAGCGCGAGTCCAGCGCTAAAGCGAGGCGCTTAAATTACTTAAGCGCTTCGCTCGTCGATAGATCGAGTGGGAGTGAGTGTGCGATAATGCCGTGCACATGTTGTGCGATAAGGGCACGAAGAGAGGGAAAGAGGGCGGCCCTTTTTCCGGCGATCGGCGATGATCGGTGAAGACCGGTGGGTTGATCGGCGAGGAGGGTGGCTGCAGCGCAAGCAGTCAAGTTTGGGATACCGAGTTGTGCGGTCGAGTGTCTCAAACACGGAATTCGCGTAAACTCATTCCAAGTTGCGTGCGGATAACTGTTTGAATATCTGCGAGCGTAGTCGCGGTATTATAATTTTCTCTTGTATAATCATACGAAAGTCCGAAAAATACATAGAATTAAATTTACTCTTGTTCAATTATTTAACCTTTGCCTTATTTAATTTTACATTTTTAATCGCGTGCAGTGTCTGATAGCAGTAGCTACAATTCAACATTGTATTATAAATTAAGATATTAACGTACCTGCTAAAATTAAAAAAGTTACTTATATCGACGTTGAGCAAGTATGTATTGTTCGTATTATTGTTTGTATTATAGCGGTTCTAAGAAACGAGAAACGAGAGTAACCGTGCGCCGAAAGAAAATAAAAGTAATTCTGAAAAGCATATGTGACTTTCACTCAAAGTAATTCTGTGGATGAGAGGCATAACAACATAAGTCCATTTTTCGAGTTTGTGAAATGTGACGGTTTAAAGTTTTTATTTTCCATTTAAACCAATGTTAAAAAAAATGAAGAATAGTGAATACAGTCACTTATTTTTACATTTTCATGATTTTTTTCATTTTTGCTTGAAAATATACTAAGTAAAGATACCAAAATCACACAAAACTCCATTTTCAAAAAAAGTTGACTTATGTCGTTATGCCGGAAACCCACAGAATTGATTCATTTACTATATAATCAGTTAAATAATATATCAACAATATTTTTCACAATCAAAAGATTTTCACGATTTAACGAAAAAAACAGCGCGGCGCGAAATCAAACATCCAAAAGAATTCTGAAGCACAGTCTTATTGAAATAATAACAAGAATTCTAAAGCACAGTATCTTACCGTTGAAATAAAGACCGATGTTAGCGTATATTTATATAGGTTGCTTACTTACTTTTCCTTCAATTCGCCAAACTGATGCACGAAATAAACTTGCATAACTCGCGGCAAAAATCGAAATTTTATTTTCTAAAGAAATGGCGGACTTGCGGGTCTGATCTCGCCGGTCGGCAGTCGTGAGTCGCGACTTATAAAATCAAATCGGTAGCGCCGAGGCGCGCCGCCGAAAGCGCCATGGTGGGGGAACAGCAGATGCTCTGAAGTTAGTCATAGAGCAGCGCTGCCAACTGTATTAATTATAGGTCTTAAATTCTCTATATCTGACGGACGTATAGATTTTCCGAAAATACAATCATCATTTATATAATTATCACATGTATATTACAGAATTATTTTTCTACTTTTACATAAAGTAGTTCATAACAATATATTATTTATAGACTCAAATACGTATACCATGAGAAACGTCATTAATAAAACCAAATTCAAATTCTTAGTTTTATAAACATAACTGTTAATAACAGTTTTATAAATACATATTCCAATTTATTACTTATTGAAATTTATTCCTTTTAATCTGTTTCTCATATATATAGATTATAAAAAAATATACATTTTATCACACGTAATACACATCGATATTTTATGATTAGTTTGGCTATTTGCAGTTTTGGCATAGCGCGTTTCTTACACATAAGAATTATACACTTAAATATTCTACACAATTTAGCATTGGTCAAATTATATATAGATATACTTGACCAATGCTATATTGTGCACAATAATTACGTGTATAATTCTTATGTGTAAGAAACGCACTATGCCGCAATTTTAATACAACCATTATTATATTCACTTTATCATATATATAGTCACTTTTATTGTACTGACTTTTATTACAATACTTTTCTAATTTTGTTCTTAAAAAAAAATTATATATTCTGTTTCAGTTTTTCAAACTACTATGGAATTCAATTCAACAGACTTTACACTGCTTATATTATTTAAACAAATAACCTGTGTTACCTTTTTTTTTTATTATTATTAATTCTGTAATCAAAATCCACTTAATCAATTCAAATATAACTAATACTTCATACAGATATCAAAGTACCTCTTTATTTTCTGATCATAGCTTAAAATATTTTACTGCTGTATTTTCTATTCAAATCATGTGCATATTATTTACATGGAATAACCAATATTATTTTGTAAAGGGGCATCACTTTTACTCAGAAATAAAACTTTATAATAACTTTAATAAATAATCTTTGCGTATACGCTTTCATTCAAGATCATACTACTTTCATTTATTTATTTATTTATTGAAAACCAGAAAGAGATACAGTTTATATACAAACTGCAAAACCCTGCAGAGGTAAACTTAGTTACCTATACGCAGGTCTGGTATTAAGACATAACACAGAAAGAAAAAAAATTATACAAAATATTAAATAAAAAAAAATATATATATATATATACTTAATACTAACTTAAAACTAAAACTGACTTAAAAACTAAGCATATAATATTTTAGTTTCATAACAATTTTCGTATTTTTGTATAAAACGATAAATTATATACAAAACAGTAAAATTGTATCACAGTGCTTCTTAATTAGATCTTATCCAATCTTTTAGCAACTTATTATGAGAATTTTTAGTTATATTTAAAGTTTTAAACTCATTTTGTAAATTGTTAAAAGTTGTAATTGCTTTTTTAAAACTATTTTTGTCACTAAACCTTTTGCTATTTTTAGGTATAGTTAAGTTTTTCCTCCTAGTTATACTAGTTGATGCAAGATATTGGCTTTTTAGGTCTGTATAATGATATTTTAACGCCTCAAAAGTAAATAGTTGTTCCAAGTTCATAGGATTATCTTCAACAAAATTGTTCTTATTAATAACTTTCAAAATTTTTTCCTGTAATTTTTGCAATAAATCTCTATTATTTCTATAAGCTCCACCCCAAGCTAATATTCCATAACTTATTATACTATGAAAAAATGCATAATATATCATTCTTAATATTTCTGTTGACATTGATTTGGCAATTTTATAGAAAATATAGACTAGATATTTCGTTTTTTGTATTATATATTGAACGTGTTTATCCCACTTCAGATTGTAATCAAATACTATTCCCAAATATTTGCACTTTTCTACTCTAGTTATATTTCTATCCTTAATCTTAATATCTATTTGAGGTGGAACACTATCAATATAGTTACCATAGGTCATAACAACAGTCTTCTCAACATTTAAAGATAATTTGTTTAATGCTAACCACTTATCAATTTTTATTAAATACTTATTCATAGTTGTTTGCGCTTCACTCCAAGTATTACCATTTGCTATTATTGCAGTGTCATCAGCATATGACAATATTGTCTCTAGGGGGGTCACTTTCAGGATATCATTAATGTATAGTATAAAAAGTAGAGGTCCTCATATTCTGTCTTGTGGAACACCCGTATTTATTAACATGCTATCACTTTCATAAACTTTTATTTTAACTACTTGATATCTATCATTAAGATAACTTGAAAGTAGATCCAACGCCTTTCCTCTTATTCCTAAACAATAAAGTTTATCTAATAATATTTTATGATCTACAGTATCAAAAGCTTTTGCTAAGTCTAGAAACGTTATAAGTATCGGTTTACTTTGATCCAAGTTATTGTATAGTGTATTTGTTATGTAATTGAGAGCATTCTTTGTACCTATTTTTTTCATAAAACCAAATTGGTGTTCAGATATTATATTACTTTTTTTAATAAAATCATAAATTCTTATATATATTTATATAAAATTCTTTCAAGAATTTTAGCTACATTTGATATTAATGAAATAGGTCTATAATTTGATATATTATGCTTCTCTCCAGACTTGTATATAGGAAAAATTTCCGCTTTTTTTAGTGCATCAGGCCATACAGCGTTTTCAATACAAGAATTAATTAAATGCGTTAAAGGTTCAGCAATATTGTTGCAAAGTTTTGGCATTTATTTTGTCAACTCCTCCATTTTTTAATTTCAAATTATTAATAATACTTGCAACCTCATGCGCACTAGTTGGTTTTAAGAAGATGGAGCTTGCATTCATATCTGGTAATTTTAAATCAGCATCCGAATATTTATCAATTTTCTCACTCAATTTTTTACCTATTTCACAAAAATACTTGTTCATATTATTAGCTATTAAACGTTTATCTGTTATTTTCTCACTGTCAACTTTAATATAATTAATAGTCACAAAAATACTTGTTCATATTATTAGCTATTAAACGTTTATCTGTTATTTTCTCACTGTCAACTTTAATATAATTAATAGTATCATTAGATTTAATTTTTTTCCCTATTTTTGTGTTTATAATTTCCCACAGTTTTTTGGGATTATTTGTATTATTTTGGATCAGACTTTTATCGTATTTGACTTTTGCATCTGTAATTACCTTATCTAATATTTTGGCATATCTTTTGTACTGTACTTTAAGTTAATCATTCTCACGATCCATCAACCATAAATTATACAAAAATTCTTTAGTATCACACGATTTTATTATAGCGTCTGTAATCCAGTTCTTCCTTTGTTTCTTATTATCTTTCCTCAATTTTATTTTTGCTAATTCAATGCATTTTTTTATTTCGCTTAACAGTGTATCAGTAGCAATATTAGGATCCTGTATTGACATAGTTCAATTTATTATCTTGGCAACGTTTCTTAATTTTTTATAGTCTATTATTTTAGTGGGTGCTTTACTTCATTGCACATCAACCTTTTCTTTCTATTGCAATGAAGTTTAATATAGATATTATGATATTATTTTTAATACAGTATTTAACAGCTATGTTAAACGAAACTAAATAGTAAAACTATGGCCATCTGACTTTTCAATGCACCAGATTTTATAATATCTAATTGTCCGATTAATCTATACCAGATTTAATATGCCAAATCATCTAATTAATCAATATCAGATTTAAAAAGGCTTTATGCAATGTAATTTATAAATATCGGACTTTTCAAACAAAATTATCTTATTTTTAATATTCAATTTTATAAACAAAACTATCAGATTTTCAATATCATATTTATAGAATAATTATCTGATTTCTCATTATCAGATTTATTTGACTATAATCATCTGATTTCTTCTTATCAGATTTCTTTAACCGTATCATCTGATTTCTTAATATCAGATTTCTTCGATTATTATCCTAATTATCTGACTTTTCAACATCCGATTTATTTAATCATATCATCTGATTTCTCATTATCAGATTTCTTTAACTATATCATCAGATACATCAGTATCCGATTTATTTAACTATGGCCATCTGATTTCTTAATATCAGATTTATTTAGCTATAGCCATCTGGTTTTGTAATACCAGACTTAATAATCATCTTCTGATTTATAATCATCAGATTTATAAATATTTACTGATTTTGACATAATGTTCAGATGCATCAGTTTTATTATCATAAGAGTTTTTTTTAATGCAAACTCATTATAGTACTTTTTCAAACCTTCTACACTCTGTATGTGTCTAGTTTCTATTCAACTAAAATAGATCTAAGCGATTTATCATTAACTATCGCTTTCAAATTTGTAATTAATTACTTTCATAAAACAACAAACTTAATTTTTTATTCATTTTAATTTCAGGCTCTTTATAGTACCATGATTCATATGTTTGTTTGACAATGATTATTACTTTTAATAATCATTTTAATATCTACTTTTGGAAACATCAATAAACTATAATGTATACAATTTGTGCAATAGTAAATCTATGCCTTTAAGTCTTTTATTTAATACCAAAAACATTTTTTTATGTTTTAGTTTAATTTAACAATTTTAATTTAAAATGAGTCTGGCCTTTGTTTCGTTGCTATATTAGTTCAAAGCAAATTCATTAAAATACGAAACATTTTCATTTATAGATTATAGAGTGATTAGATTATAAACATCTTTTATGAACTATAAACAATGGACTTTAATCAAACTTATACGTTTACACATTAGTGTAATATAACTTTTAAATGTAGCTTATGTAATTAATAATTTATTTATATTCTAGAAATTGTATAAACTTATCTATTCTATTGTATAAACTTTACATTTATGCCACAATATATCTATCAAGTTATTTTGATAATCTTATGTATTTTAATAGATATTTTACATTTATCTACTTTAAAATTTATAGATATTTCATTGTTTAACTGCTTACCATTTTGAATCATATTTACCGTCTTATTTCCAATCGTATACAACATCATCATTTTAATGAAAACAATCTTAGTTTTCATTTGTTGTATTTTTCGTTATACGTCTAAAATTTACATAGTAACATCAAAATCGAGGGTGATAATGATTTGTTATTGTGCAAAGAACAGTGGACAACAGCATTTTTGTTTATTAATAGCTTCAAAAGTTTTTTATTATAGAATATTATTATAATTATACACACACACACACACACACACACACACACACACACACACACACACACACACACACACACACACACACACACACACACACACACACACACACACACACACACACACACACACACACACACACATATATATATATATAAAGCACCCACTCTTTTGTATATCTCGCATTTCAGTTTATGTCTGGAACATTTCTTAGTAAGTCAATTCATTTTTGTAGAAGCATGTAGTAGTGTATAACTACAGTTACACACATATGAATGCTAAAGCATAGCTATGTTCCAACAGTTTTTTATTATAGAATATTATTATAATTATACACACACAAAGATAAAAATACAGGACTCCGCGTTTAGGCTTTAAGCTGAGAGGTCGTACTACTCTAACCTCATTCTGTCGTCTCTTCTTTGCTCCGTCTTTGCCTCTTTGCTAAGAGTGTGAAAGCGGAATCCACTATTTTCACTCATCATTATTTTCAGAATTATCGTAGATTTTATACAATCTATTTAGAGGATAATAATACATTTCCCTCTTGTCTATCTTTTCGTGATTACTTTTATTTTCTCCAAATCTCATTCTCTGTATTCTAAGAAATATTTTTTGATTTACAAGTGTTTTTGAAGTCATATTTGAAAGCAGAAATCTAGTGTACATAATAGGCAGATTCTAAGTGAATATTCAGTTAGATGCATCTAGACAAAGAGTCAAATTTCTCGTTAAGTAAAGTGGTCTGGATTGTATTGTGTTTTGGCGTATCAGCAGATTTCATCTTCCCATCCTTTTTACTCGGTGGATTCACCCCCGGGGGGGTTTTCTCAAGCTTCGGAATCCAAGCATCGACCAATCTACTTCTTGAAAAACGAGAAAGTAAACCTTTTTCATTATCTTTTTCTTCATTAATTCATCAGACCCTCAGTCAATTTAAAAAATTTTTTTGTTCTCTTTTACTTAAATAAACTATCATATATTATATGCGATACACTCTTTTTGAATCTCCACAAAAGTTCATTTTATAATGCCCTTTTACTATTAAAAAATTATAAAATTAATTAAAAATTCTTTTTTGCATCGTATCTTGTAGTAATCTTTTATTTTTTTGTTCTTTTGTATTCATTGTATTTCAAAATTGTTTATTACCAAGGGAAGCCACGATGGTAGTAGGGACTTAATAGCTTGTGCTATATACCCATTGGAGAAAAAAAAACGAAAAATATGGCACGAGGCGGAGGTCACAATGGTAAATTTCGCTCCGACTTTCTCTTAATTATACAAAAATATATAGTTGGTGGCATAAACAAGATCCCTGAGTGGCTATATATGAGTAAATATCAAGATTTGAAGCACTGGCAATGGCCAGTAAACAATAGTATGATAGGATGTATAAAGTAACATTCTTTAAAATTAGTCCAACATTAGAATTGGTACAAATTCGACAGGTTTCTAAAGTAGCATAATAACCATGTTTACTGACACAGTTAATAAAATTATAAATAATTTCGAGAGAGCAATCATTTAGTCCAGCAATGAGTCACTAAAATGAGACAAAAATGAACCAATTCTAATCTTAAAAACCCCTATAGCTGTCTTGTTCCTAATATCATTCGGAATAGAGTTCCAAGATTTTTTAATTCTATTCAAGCATGAGTAAAACCCACTGTTTGATCTAGAGTCATCCTCTTTAATTTCTCTATTGTGATCCAACCAGCTCATAGGCTACCCTTTTTTTTATATCCTATGGCTGACGCCATTTTGTCCCTACTGCCATCCTGGCCTCCCTTGGTAATATATTGGAAGACAAGATGTGAAGTCTGATGTGTATGTGATTAACTTCTCCTTAAGGTGATGTTAAACCCCGTGTTACTGGTAAATACGGGGAACCACTTTTTTATTCATTTTTCAATTTAAAGAAAATATCTCTATGAAAAGTTGTTCTTTTTGGTTGGAACAACAACTTTTCATAGAGATATTTACTCAAAATTGAAAATGAAATGAGAAAAGTGGATCCTCGTTTTTGTCGGTGACAGGTGGCTTTAGCATCACCTTAAGCCGAAAAGCAGTCCTCGTTTGGATTCTTCGGAGATTAAGGACGATGAGTTAGTCCACCAACCAAATGAAACCAAATGTGGAGACAGCTGCAGAAGATGAAAAGGAAAATTCCCTAAGACTAGGGAGGTGCATGCAGATCAAATTGAGTCTAGATGATTGATAGATAGATACGAGGGTAGTTCAATAAGTCTTTAGAATAAAGTATAAAAACAATTTTTTTTGGGTAAATTTTTTTTTATTTTTCAACATAATCTCCTTGGAGCTCTATACACTTGGTCAATCGCTTTTTAAGTTTTTTTAATCCTTCAGAAAAGTGCGTTTTCGGAAGTTCCTCAAAATACGAGGGTAGTTCAATAAGTCTTTAGAATGACCAACAGATGGCGCGCGAATCGCTCCAAATCATCTGTTTTCAGTCAGCACCACTCCCGACTAGATATATGGTGCAGTCACAGTCCACATCTTCTGAGTTCACGTGTTTTTATAACCAATTGAAAAAAAAAAATTGCTTGTTAAGAAAAATGGAAAAAAACGAGTTCAGAGCGGTAATTAAACATTTTCATTTAAAGGGTTTAACCCCATATGAGATAAAAAATGAATTGAACTCAGTTCATGGCACATCTGCCCCTGCCTTAGCAATGGTTTATAACTGGGTAAATGAATTTAAGCGTGGTCGTACATCAATAAGTGACGAACCACGTTCAGGAAGGCCCGTAGAAGCAACTCTTCCCGAAATCATCAATAAAATCCACGATATGGTGTTGAAGGATAGAAGATTAAAAGTGCGTGAGTTAGCTGAGGCCACAAGGATATCTATAGGTGCAGTTGTTTCAATTCTACATGAAAAATTAGGCATGAAAAAGCTATCGGCAAGATGGGTGCCGCGTTTGCTCTCAGCTGAGAATAAACGCAATAGAGTGGTCGCCTCTGAGGCTCTTTTGGCGCGCATAAGTCGGAATCCTGAGGAATTTTTTCGTCGATTTGTGACTGTGAATGAAACATGGATACACCACTACACTCCTGAGACAAAGGAACAATCCAAACAGTGGATTTCCACAGGCGAACCAGTCCAAAGAAGGCAAAGACCGTAAAGTCAGCTGGCAAGGTTATGGCTACAGTTTTTTGGGATGCACGTGGAATTATACTTATTGACTACCTGGAAAAGGGTAAAACAATTACTGGTGAGTATTATGCATCATTATTAGAGCAGCTGAAAGAAGAAATTAAAAAAAAACGACCACATTTGGCGAGAAAAAAAATTCTCTTTCATCACGACAACGCCCGAGTTCACACATGCTTCGTTTCAATGGCTAAAATTGAAGAACTAAAATTCGAATTGGTCGAACACCCACCGTATTCACCAGATTTAGCCCCCAGTGACTTTTTCTTATTTCCAAACTTGAAAAAATGGCTCGGTGGACAGAGATTTACGGACAACGAAGACGTCATTGCCTCTGTAAGTGCTTACGAGGGTAGTTCAATAAGTCTTTAGAATAAAGTATAAAAACAATTTTTTTTGGGTAAATTTTTTTTTATTTTTCAACATAATCTCCTTGGAGCTCTATACACTTGGTCAATCGCTTTTTAAGTTTTTTTAATCCTTCAGAAAAGTGCGTTTTCGGAAGTTCCTCAAAATAAGCACTTACAGAGGCAATGACGTCAAAAATATATCTTTTGATAATCTGGCCGTATGAGCTAATGCTCTTTTCGGGCGCCAAAGTTCTGCAGATAGCCAAGATGTTTTCGAATGTTTTAAAAAATCAGATAATGTTCCTTTTTTATAATTAGTTTTATTTCATTTAGATTACAAAATGGGACATAATGGACAACTTATGTTGAGGTATAATGGACCACTATTTTTAGTACATAAAAACGTTTTATTTAATTGTAAAAAAGTAAACATATCGTTGAGAGCTCCAAAAGAAAGAGATCGACATATTTATTTATAAAGAAAATAATTTGAAGAATTGAAATGGTTGCAAATATAAAACAGGAATTCTAAGTCGTTTTAGAGCCGTAAAAATGACAAAAAATTTCATGCATAGCGGAAGTAAAGTTTTCTTTATTTATGAGTCGTTGTAAAGTATCTCAATCTAATATTGTAATCAAACGAGATAAAGTAAGTAAAAATTAACGTTGTACTTCTCGTTTACGGTATTTCTATACCCATAATTTAACAGCAAGAGTGTAAAATTAAGCTGCCCATTACACATACACATACACCGTTAGGGAGGGGAGGAAGGGGGTTAATACCCCAATTATTTCTTCAACCGCTATTTTCGAAGTAATTTATAAGTATATCTTACTATTGGAAATAAGCATTGAACACTGATATAAATATAGGATAACATTCTTCAATTGGATAGTACCTGAATTGTATTTTAGTTTGTTTTTAAATATGCTTTTTATAATTTCTATGGGTCATTGAATTTTAGTGGCCCATTATACCCCAGAGACTCTTAAATGATTTATCTGTCGTACGCACGAAGTATGCTGGTGGTAACGTACACGCGCCAATATGCACGTTGTTCTCCAGATAGATATGTACATTCATAAAATGAGGAGGTGACACATGTGCGCTTGCCTCAATAGAATAACGAATAAACATGCCTACACATAATGTGGAGGTTGCGATGAATGCCGCTATCTTTATTTTTGCCACGCAGTATTAACGAGACATGTGATGTGCTAGCTGTGAGTCTCCGACACAAATTTTCATTTTGGCGAAAAAACGTGTATTTTTCAGAGAATTGTACCTTTGTTTAAAAGTATTATAAAAGGATTTAGCCACAGCGAAAAAATGTCAAGACCTAAACTTTATGACGAGAAGACAAAATAGTATATTGTGTACCTACGCCGAAAAGTGGGTCTTTTATAACTGAGTATGAAGTTTGCAGTACGAGTCGTAGACGAGCGAGCACGAGCCGAAGACGAGTGTGTATCGCGAGTCTGAGACGAGTAATGCAAACATACTAGGTCAAAAAGCCCACTCGCCCGTGGTGGACACCATTTTGCATTTTTGTATACCTATGAAGCGGACTAAAGTTGACCATTTTTAATTGATTATTAATAAGCGGGTTAAGCAGCCTTTTGCACCCGACTTTTGCGCCCGTGTTGCATATAGAACTTTATTCACGACTTATCTGTGGCCACTTTATTGACTTAAAAAGAGGGACTTCCGGTAAGAACCAGAATTTATTGAAAATGTATATTAATATAGAGAAAAATAATTTAACCCCCCTGCGTAAGCGTTTTACCCGACTTTTCAATTCCCGAATGCATATTTCTTTTTTACATGTTCGAAAATTCGATAACATCTCTTTTTATGTTTTCGGGGTCGCGTTAAAATCTGTGACCGAAAAACAGAAAGTTTTTTAAGATGAATCCAAAAATAAAATTAATTTTTATTTGTTTTGTAAAAAAAATAATAAATATAATGATTTAACAACTTAAAATATTTTTATTTTTGGATCAAACTTAGAAAACTTAAGTTCTTTTTTGTCACAGCAATAAATACACGTATACAGAATACGAGGGTAGTTCAATAAGTCTTTAGAATAAAGTATAAAAACAATTTTTTTTGGGTAAATTTTTTTTTATTTTTCAACATAATCTCCTTGGAGCTCTACACACTTGGTCAATCGCTTTTTAAGTTTTTTTAATCCTTCAGAAAAGTGCGTTTTCGGAAGTTCCTCAAAATAAGCACTTACAGAGGCAATGACGTCTTCGTTGTCCGTAAATCTCTGTCCACCGAGCCATTTTTTCAAGTTTGGAAATAAGAAAAAGTCACTGGGGGCTAAATCTGGTGAATACGGTGGGTGTTCGACCAATTCGAATTTTAGTTCTTCAATTTTAGCCATTGAAACGAAGCATGTGTGAACTCGGGCGTTGTCGTGATGAAAGAGAATTTTTTTTCTCGCCAAATGTGGTCGTTTTTTTTTAATTTCTTCTTTCAGCTGCTCTAATAATGATGCATAATACTCACCAGTAATTGTTTTACCCTTTTCCAGGTAGTCAATAAGTATAATTCCACGTGCATCCCAAAAAACTGTAGCCATAACCTTACCAGCTGACTTTACGGTCTTTGCCTTCTTTGGAGCTGGTTCGCCTGTGGAAATCCACTGTTTGGATTGTTCCTTTGTCTCAGGAGTGTAGTGGTGTATCCATGTTTCATCCACAGTCACAAATCGACGAAAAAATTTCTCAGGATTCCGACTTATGCGCGCCAAAAGAGCCTCAGAGGCGACCACTCTATTGCGTTTATTCTCAGCTGAGAGCAAACGCGGCACCCATCTTGCCGATAGCTTTTTCATGCCTAATTTTTCATGTAGAATTGAAACAACTGCACCTATAGATATCCTTGTGGCCTCAGCTAACTCACGCACTTTTAATCTTTTATCCTTCAACACCATATCGTGGATTTTATTGATGATTTCGGGAGTAGTTGCTTCTACGGGCCTTCCTGAACGTGGTTCGTCACTTATTGATGTACGACCACGCTTAAATTCATTTACCCAGTTATAAACCGTTGCTAAGGCAGGGGCAGATGTGCCATGAACTGAGTCCAATTCATTTTTTATCTCATATGGAGTTAAACCCTTTAAATGAAAATGTTTAATTACCGCTCTGAACTCGTTTTTTTCCATTTTTCTTAACAAGCAATTTTTTTTTTTCAATTGGTTATAAAAACACGTAAACTCAGAAGATGTGGACTGTGACTGCACCATATATCTAGTCGGGAGTGGTGCTGACTGAAAACAGATGATTTGGAGCGATTCGCGCGCCATCTGTTCGTCATTCTAAAGACTTATTGAACTACCCTCGTAGAATAAAATAAATACAATAGAGATAACATATTACGATAAAAATAAAAAGAATACATACACATACTTTACTAAATTTTTACGTATAACTATCACGTCGAAAATTTAAAAACGCACTCATTAATGTGACACTTTCATAATTCACGCTAATAAATACATTCACACTTAACATTTAACATATTTAATAAATAAATAAATTAATAAATAACTAAGTCAAATAAATAAATAAGTTAGATAAATAATTAAATTAAATAAATAAATAAATAAATTTAAATAAATAAATAAATAAATAAATAAATTTAAATAAATAAATAAATTAAATAAATAAATAATTCAAATAAATAAATAACCCAAATAAATATCCGAGTCAGATTGGGAATACGCAGAGATGAACAAAATAATGTATAAACCGATTCTCGAAAAGTTCACCTCTATGTATTCCCGTCACCGTGTAATTGTTTAAGGTACCTGCTAAACGTCGTTTTAAATTTACAAAAAGATGGTAGGCACCTCACACTGCTTGGGAGCGAATTCCAGAGGTGCGCACCTTGAACTCTAAATGAGAATAGGCCCTTATCGGTGCGCGACCTCGGAACCGAGAGCTCTTTCGTACCACCCCTACTTGAAGTCCTGGCCTGGTTTTTTTCAAAGAGGGCAGTAAGATATGGTGGCTGCCGCATGATAATCGCTTTGTAAAGCAGCAGCCCCATAAAATACTCCCTCCTCACCTTCAGATCTAACCAGTCCAGTTTTTCCCTGTAGGCGGTGATATGCTCATCACGTAATTCTGTAAACGTTGTAGTCGTGTCTGGAGCTCCTCTGACAGGTCAAGCAGAACCACTGAGCAATAGTCTAAGTGAGGTAGTACCAGTGCACATGCCAGCTACTTCCTCAGTATCTCTGTGGTGCTTGAACGGAATAATTTTAAGCTATACAGAGCTCTATTTACTTTCCTACTGACCACATTCAGTTGCGGCTTCCATGTTAACCTTCCGTCCATCACCACGCCGAGGTTGGTGACTGTATCGACAATGGGAACGTGTACGCCGGTCTGTATCTCAATGACTTGCAAGTCGAGGTTCTGAACCTGTTTGATGTTATGATCAGATCCGAAAATAATCGCTTTTGTCTTGCCGACATTGAGGCGCAAGCCAGCTGACGTTGCCCAGTTCGACACTGCTCGTGCTACAGTCGACATGCGACTGATACCATCACAAAGACCTTTCAGGGTCACTTGAGTGTAAGTTTGCAGGTCGTCAGCGTAAAGTATATGTTCTACACCATCTAAGTCTAGTGCGTCTTGTAAGTCGTTTATGCACAGGCTGAAAAGCAGGGGTCCCAGGACTGAGCCCTGTGGAACGCCAAGATTGGTGGTTAGCCAACCTGAATCCCCGTTTGTGTTTGTGACGACTTTCTGTCGTCTCCCCATTATATATGACTTAAGCTACAGGAGAACACTCCTGGAGAATCCCATGCGCATCAGCTTACGCAGCAGTTTAGTGTGTGAGATGGTGTCGAATGCTTTGCTAAAATCAAACATCAACAAAATAGTCAATAGTTTTTTGTTGTTGTTAATGCCTGATCTTATGTCTTCCGTCAGTTTTAGTAGTGCTGTCTGTGTACTGTGATTCTGTCGAAAAACAGTCTGCATCGGGTCCAAAGTATTGTTTTCTCGTAAAAAGTCAGTTATTTGGTCGTGTACTATTTTTTTCAGGACCTTAGAAAGGAAACTCAGTAGGGCAATTGGTCGGAAATCTGACACCGTAGATGGGACAGGCTTCTTCTTCAAAGGCACTAATTGAGCTCCCTTCCAAGTTCCTGGAAAAATGCCACTGGACAGAGAGGAGTTGAAGATCTTAACAATATGATCTCCCACAAACGGAAGAGCCTTAGCCACTATACTTTGGGGAATGCCGTCTTCCCCTCTGGCCTGTGATGAGAAGTGGGCAACAGCCAGGACTACGTCCGAGAAGCTGACTTCTCGGAAAACAAAGCCGTCATCACTGGTAGTGGTCAAGACGTTGTCAAGTTCTTCATCATTTTCATTTTGGGAGATCGACACCCCTGCAAAGTGGGCATAGAGCTCTTCCGGCGAGAAACCATGAAGCTCCTCTCTTGTCTTTGGCAGAAGGCTCAGAGCCTTGAGCTCTTTCCAGATATCTTTCTTATTATCAATTGCTTCAAAAATTCTATTTTGTAAAAATCTTTCCCTTGTTTCCTTCGTTCGTAATTCAGCTTCAGCTGCAAGGCTCTGATACTCCCGCCACAGTCTGTCGTCTTTGGTCCGCGCATAGCGTCGTCGTACATAGTCACGTTTTTTGTATAGATGTATCAGTTCAGCATCAACCCATGGTGGATTCGTTTTCTTTTTCGGTGTGAATTCTTTTAACGGCGCAATTTTATCTATCACAGCCATGAGGTTGACACTGAGGCACTCTAATTGACTGTCTACACCCGCCGCGGGACCATCGATCTGCAACCAATCACAGTCAGCTAGGTGAGACAGGAGGTCGTCTTGCTGGATCGATTTAAAATCCCTGTAGCTGAAAGATTCAGCCACAGGGGATGCAGCAGTTTCGACCCCAATCTCGACCTCTATGATGTTATGATAACTGGGAAAAGGCACCGGCCGATTGTCCCTGCTCAGTACAACGTCATTATTATCTGTCAAGATCACATCAATCCACGTGTGAGAATCTGTGAGATAATGAGTCGCACCATGATCAACTATTTGAAGGTTAAGATCATCAGCTAACCGCTTAACAAATTTTGCATCGGCTGACGTTCCGAGTAGGTTCGCATTCAGATCTCCCATAATAATTTTATGACTAAAGTCTTGCGTATGTGTCGTTAGTTTGTCTGTTAAGTCAGAGCCCTGTAAAAACGGTACGTGTGGTGGTCAGTATATTAAAGCAACACAGACGGAGGGAAGGCTGCCCTGCTGAACACTGCACATTAAATATTCAGGTATAAATGGCCTGCCCTCCTGTGTTGTTCGAGAGCTGCATAGTAAACTGGCCTTGAAAGTGTTATGAATGTATAGGACCAGCCCGCCCCCTAGTTTGTTGCGATCAAGTCTAAGTAGTGAATAGTTGTCGATCTGAATGAGATCACTCCCAACATCAGGGTCAAGGTGCGACTGAGCAACTCCAAAGAGATGTTAGGGAGGACGAGCTGATAGGTGTTGTTTAATCATGCCAATGTGCCCCATCAGAGAGGTAACATTGACAAAACCTGCTCTCAGTCCCTTACAGTGAACCCCCCCAGCAGTGTCTGCGGATAGTCAATTTTTTGCAACAGTTGACGGAATAACAGTTTTATCAATTGCGCTTTCTTTATCAACGTTTTTTGTTATATTATCTTCGGTTTGTGATGGTTGATTAGTGGCATATGATGCCACTATTGTTTGTAAATCAGCCGCAGATGAAAATTCATGAGAGACGTCGCCATCGCGCCTCTTCACCAGGAAACGGCCCCCTCTATGCCAAACATATTTAAAATTGAGTCTCATCGCAAGGGCCTTGAGACTTCTATATTTAATAAAACATTCCTTTGTTAATAATTCATTTATAAAAATTTTCCCATTGATAATCCCATCCCTTGTGTCCTGGTTAAGAGCTGCAATGTCGACATCTCTAGCATGAAAGCCAGTGATTAGCTTTTTGGCTCGCATTATTTTCTCGCCTAACGCACTGCTGGAAAGGGTAACAACCCATGGTGACCGTCTACGTTCGCTATTTATATCTGCTGATGCCGCAGCTGTCGGTTCCTCTGACCGAAGCAGGCGTGTGCCTATTATATCTGATATTCGTGTTGATGGAAGGACACGGCACAGTATCGCGTGTGCAACGTCCACACGCTTAGAGACATCACCGTCGAAAATGTTAGAAATAATTAGCTCCGTGTTACCGCTTTTAATGTTTTTACTGTGCATTGTCCCTCCATCAATCGATTGCAGCCGCGTGCTTCGTGCAGGTGATGCTGCAGCATCATCATTGTCAATATTGTTCTTATTCAATCGACTAGATGATTCTTTTCTGTTATTTACAACTTGGATGAACCCGTCATTATTGTTATTACAATTGTCATTTGTGTCGCTTATATTTCTATAGTTGTCGAGTAAATTACTGTTTGTAGTAGACGCATTATTATTATTATTATTATTACATTTGTTTGTACTTGTCAGAGAAACGGTATTGTTCTGTGTACTGGGGAGCACTGCAATTTGTTGGTATTCAATTTTGTTTAATATCAGTTGGTTATTTTTTTGGATGTTTTCTACGTTTCTCTCAATTTTATTGATAGTAGTAGTATATGCAGAGGTAAAGTCTTCTTCTGTTATTATTTTTCCTATATTAGTTATTATTTCTTGACAAAGCACTTGCTTCTCCTTTTTCATCTCCTCCAGCTGGGAGTGTTGTTTTGACAGTTTTTCCTCAATTTTTTGCAGCTTGGATTCAATTGAAAGTGCCAAAGTATGTACTGCTGGTAACGCATTTAGCCTATTTACAATTGCCTCCAATCTGCCTTCAATAGAGGTGCAATGTCTAGCAAGTGCATTATGAATGTTTTTTTAAGTTGAATTCGCGTACTCCACCAGGCAGGAGACCGTTGTTCCCTTTTTTAAAGCAGTGCTGTCTAACATACGAATGACGGACGCATTCACGTCATTAATGCTGCTGTTGTTCTTGGAAAAGGAGGACTGCGAAGTATCATAAGCTCGGTTTGAATCCGTATTCTTGGCCGTGACGTCACTCGGGGATTCCCCGCTGTGCTCTGCTCCCGTGCTGGAAGTGGGCGGGCCTAGTGACGTCACAGGAGACTGCGCGGCCAACCGGAGTAGGCTGCTGGTGGGGGCGGGGCCTAGCCCCTGCAACGGAGAGAGTGAGGAGTTGGTGGGCGTGGCCTTGCTCGCCTGATTGGTACGCGCAGCTATTGCAGGCTTTTTATTGGCCAGAGTGGACGCGGCTAGCTCTTTCTCTTTCCCACTCATGTTGTTAGCGTTCGTCGCGCGCGTGACTGCCGACTCGAACATCGACCTCTTCGAGTCGATGCATGCCTGGCACGCTACCGCTTTGGTTTGAAGCTGTAGTACACTTCG
The DNA here is from genome assembly GCA_949152435.1 of Gastracanthus pulcherrimus. Classification (NCBI taxonomy): domain Eukaryota; kingdom Metazoa; phylum Arthropoda; class Insecta; order Hymenoptera; family Pteromalidae; genus Gastracanthus; species Gastracanthus pulcherrimus. The sequence goes on along the minus strand of OX424572.1, from coordinate 149,612,590 downwards.
TTGTACGCGGGTAAGCACTGCAAGAGGCTTGCACGCCGGATGATAAGTTATATTGCATATGCAGCACTTACGTAGCGAGTTGCTGCTCCTAGGAACCTCCCCGCAGATGGCGCAGTTGTCGACCATGATGTTAGTGGCGACAAAGATGATTCGTGGAAGGTAATAGTGATGTGTCTAGGATGCAGCAGGTGTCGCCTCAGTAGTCACGTAGTTGCAGTTCGTGTCGGCAGGTGACGTCTTGGTAGTATGGCGCTGCGTGCTGTGTGTCCAGATTGAAGTGATACCTCTGAGTTTATTATGCTTCGTGCTTGGCTCCCGCCACTCTGCCGTATTCACCTCACTTAACTTCAAAACACCTGGCCGGGTGTTGTTGCTTGGATGTTGAAAAGCCGTGCTGATGGACCAGTGGAAGCTGTGATTTATTATCACAGCTATAGTTTGTATGCTCCACTGTGCAGGCACTACATCAGACCGGCTCACGGACACAGGAGGCAGCAGAGTGGGGTGTAAATGCAGGAGCCAAAACACGAGCAGGTGTACCTAGCAGACGTGCGACGATTGATGTGATATATAAAAAGCGAATACAAATAAATAATTATTAGTCTTAGCAACGAATATAGACTTGTATAGAAAAACAGTTGTAATGGAGCGCTGGGGGATCGAAAGTGTTAGTTCCGCGCTCTCCGCGAGATGACGCCGCGACACATTTCTTATCGTTCTGTCTCTCTCGCACCTCCGTAATGCGCACATGCTTAGTAGGAAGATCATCCGTGGCGGCTCCAAGTGGCTGGGTAACATAACTAACCGCTTTGTTACCCACGTTTTGGTCCCCAATTCGTAACCCAGAACCGTTCTTCTATACAAGTCTATATTCGTTGGTCTTAGTATGCAACCTTGTAATATATTATCAAATCAAATATTTTACGATGAGTATGTCCGTAATGTGGAATAAAACAGGGTAGAGTTGAGCACGATATGTAAAATATATCATATGAAAATTAGTTAGTCATCGCTAACAATATGTAAATAAAATAAGGATGACAGCATTTCAGAACCTGAAACGTTGCCGTATAAAAATTTGTAGCCATTGTTCGTGTATCAAAGGTTAAAGAGGGAAATTGAGATTAGCAAGACTGCATAATATGTCGAATATTCACCGGAAAAACGTACACAAGTTCCGGTAAAATTAGAACATTATTGCAGTTTGAACCCCAATTTGAAATAAATATGACCGGTAAGAGACTAGACTAAGAAACAGTGCTTGTGTGAGAATAACATGTGTAAATACAAATAATCCGGTAGAAACCGGAGAGATAGAACCAAAGGCTTTGTCGACAATAACTTTAGACACGCAAAATATCTTCGATATTTGGATACCGATGAAAACAGAACAAAACAAAGCAGAGATTTAAGGCTATACTTGTAACCTTGTAAGGTCGAGTCAAATAGACATCCTTTGAATAACAACATGTAATGCTTAAGATTTGGATTAGAATAATAAGCCCTGCTCAAGAATTCGAAATGTGCTGATGTGATAAAATAAAATAAATTTTTATCTCTAGATGGGTAAATGATATAATCAAATTTGATAGAATATAATAAAATTTATTGGAATTGAAAATATAAAGTTAGAAATATAAAATTTTGAAATTTTGAATGCTAGTAAATGGAAATTACTATATATGACAAGGAACTATTGTAAAATTGTAAGAGAAATTTTCCAATAAGAACTATAGAATATAGTGATTCATATATATAGTACAGACTACATAAGTTTAAATTTTGAATTTGGCAGAAGGTATGATGTATAAGAATGTATATTCAGAAGAAGATAATGAAATGGAGTTTACTTTCCTGTTTTTCAAGAAGACTGAGCGCCGCTTGGATTCCGAAGCCTGAGAGAATCCTCTCGGTGATGAAATCCACCGAGTAAAAGGATGAGAGGCCGAAATCTGCTGACACGCCAAAGCATTAGCCAGCCGCTTTACTCCACCGAGAATTTCAACAGTTTCTCTATATGCCACTCGCTGAATATTCTGCCTACTCTGGCGGAATCTGCCTGTTACATTATAATATATACACTAGATCCGACTGATTACTAAACACCTGAAGTTCAGAATTTTCTGAGGATGTCAAGATTCTGATTTAACAATAAATACCGAGATCACAGACAAATAAAAGGGGAGAGATGTATTATTTCCCAATTTATAGAATTGGTGAATTCAATGAAATTGAAGAAAAAATATAATGATATTGGAGAGGATTATGAAAATCTGTGAGTTTGAGAAACAAGGATTCCGCCTTTGCACTCCCAGCAAAGAGGCAAAGACGGAGCTAAGAAGAGAGAAAGATTGAGGTTAGTTTAGAACGACCTCTCAGCTCGAAGCTCAAACGCGGAATCCATAGGCTACCTTAGCTTGAAAGCGGTATATCGGATCGATTCAAGTCTCTTCATTTGAGTCAATGTGTGTGAACCCCAAATTTGCGAACAGTATATAAAATGTAGTAAAACTAATGAATTGTATAAGTAAGCTATTGCGTTAGAATTCATGAATTGAGTAGTAGAGCGCTTAATAAAACCAATCAATTTAGCTGCTTTAGAAATAACATAATCAAGGTGTTTGTCAAATGAGAGACCCGAATCGAACCACACTCTTTTACCTCAACTCTTTTACCGCTTTCGTTCTTTGTATTACTACTCCATCTATCGAGTAGTTGAATATCAATGGACTCCTGTTTCGACTGAAAGAGATAGAAAAGCTCTTAGATATATTAAAACAGAGTCCATTGGCCTTAGACCACACCAAGACTTCAATTTAAATCTTCCTGAATCTTTAACGCATCTTCAACAGTGTTTATGGTAAAATACAATTTGATGTCGTTTGTGTACAATAAAACTTAGATTTTAGTATGCCTACAAGGTCATTAATATAAACACAAAATAACAATGGACCCAGATGCAAGCCCTGAGGTACATCTGTTGTTGCAGTTACCGTTTGTGAAATATAATTATTGAGTCTGATAGAAAATGAATGTCCTACTAAAAACGATTTGATACATTTGTAATCATTACCACATGTACCTATGACCAGAGTTCTCCAAGGCCTCTGATAAGGAATCATTAAATAAAAGCAGATTGGACAACGTAGATCTACCTCTAATGAAGCCGTGCTGGTCTCTCGAAATAGCAAGTATAATATTGTCTGCCAATAGGTGAGTGACTTATCGCATCAATTAATTTCGTAAGAGTACCAATAATAGCAATAGGTCTGTAATTCTTCGCATCCCGCCTATCTCCTTGCTTGAAGATAGGCAGGATGTAAGAGAATTTCCAGGACTCAGGAAAGTGGCCAGTAGCCAAAGATTGATTGAAAATATGAAGTATTGGTGCCTCCAGGTGTCCCCAGCAATGATTCAGAAAGTAGAGTCGTATAATTTCAGGTCCCGTATTAGCATTGTCCTTAAGCTTGTTGACTTCCGACAATGCCATAACCTTTGTGATATGTAAATCTGACAAAGCTTCGCCTTCTGATCCGAAAGCTTGACTAGAAAAGTCGCAATCATTATGAACCATGCTACTATTATGATATACAGACCCAAAAAACTTAACAAATAAGTTAGTGTTCCGTCGAAGGAGCAATGAGATACGTGGCGTCATCTATTCTTCGCTCGATCGATAGGCGGACGGAAGCGATGTTGACCGCCGCCGATAGAAGCGGGAATAGTGGGGGCTCTAGTCAGTAGCTTTCGAGCATCCGAGCAATCTGCACGTTTCTCGAGAGTTCAACAATCACGAAGAAAAAAACCGATCGTCCGTCTCGTATATGTGATCATCGTCGTCGTATCGTTTCATATTTTTCGGGTGCACCTGAGTAGGTTCATCGGTTCGCGACTTGTTCGGTGGGCGGTTCGGGTTTCGCGGTGACAGGCCGTTTCGCGGTGCGAGTCTTTGCGAAAGGAAACGCGGTTTATCCTTTTATTACGCGTGGCTCTTGCCACTTACGACGCGAATCCGTGTGGCCCTTGCCACTGCGACGCGATTGCACCTAGTGCGAATCCGTGTGGCCCTCGCCACGATAACGCGGATTCACGACCCGTAGGAGGTGCGCACTCCTGACTACACATATACACACACACACACATATAGATCCACACTTATCTTCTCTCTACAACTATAAATATTACGATAAGGGTTTTAAGCCACAAGGCTTTCCCTTCTAAAAACTAAATAAATTCTTTTCCTTGTGACACAAAATTTACATCTTTATTTTTGTACCCAATTTTCCTTTCCTTTCCTTTAAATTCTAAACTATCGGGAATTTACCGCGATCGCAAATTCTCGGCCACAATTCAGTTAGCATATAGGTTAACATTATCTAGATGACAGGTAAATAATTAATAGATTACGAGATTAAGTGATGTTCGGAGAGTTTTAAAATTAGTTGTTGAACTGTTATCAAAGAGAAATAATTTACGATTTTTAATGCAACGAAGGGTTAAGTTGAGATTTAAATATGTCTATTCCACAGACATTTTAGACGATTAATAGCTGAAAAAAATCCATAGTTAGAATTGGATCAATTTTCTACAATGATTCTTGGATTCCTAACGACTTAGTGAAGGTGACGAGAATGGAAAAAGTCAGACAAATCAGAGCATAAGTAGTAACCATTTGTTATTTTATATATTAAATCTCTCTTAGAGTGGATGAGACAGTATCTGATCTATCACATTGTATCTAAAGCATTTTGTAACCTAGGCTTTCTCATTAGAAGTATAGCTGAATTTCATAATATTAAATCTGTTCAGGTTATTTAAGTCTTTGGGGGGAATTTGAATTTCGCGCTGTAACTCGTCGTCCGCCACAGCACTATCGGACGAGCGGATGCGCGCGCCGCTAGGGAAAAAGTCCGCACGCGCTTTCGCTGGGCTCGTGCGCGGGTAGCGCAGTTTTGATATCTCTCCTGTAGAGACCGGTCGACTTCTCGCGTCTTTCAAGAAGCATATCGGCCAGAGGTTTCTTCTTCGTGCGTTGCGTTATCCGAGACGACACGGACGTTCTTTTCAGAACGATCGTCTCACGTAGGTTAAGTGCGAATATTGTTTTATTGCGCAGAGCTGTGCGAGTGTGAATTTGTGACTGTAATTCGTGTGGTTCGGGGACGTAGACCACGTACGAGTTCCCTCGACGTGCCGCCCCTCATCGGTGAGCATCTATGCGGCAGGGTCTTTTAGGACTGCCCGTAGTCCAGGTGTTGTCCCCTCGAGACGTCGAGGCGCCCTGCCACCGAGGTGTTTCCCTCCAGCGTGTGGCCAGGACCTTGCGTCGTGTTGCCCGTCCATGTAAGGCTTCCTAGCCTACCCAGGTAATAGAGCTCTCTGCGTGCGACTTAAGGTACCTTGCGGCGTATTCTGCGTTTCTTTCTCTCTCTCTCTTTTGTCTATTAGAGTCTCCATTTATTGTATAATTTCCTTGTAGTTTCATTTTATAAATCAAGCTTGCGCTTGCCCCGGTTTTTCTCTCTTTTTCGTGCGAGTTTTTATGCCGAGGCAAGTTAGTCTTTCCCGCGAAAATATTGTGCATTAATTTGTCGACCCAGCCTTCCCTCACTTATTCCTGTCCTTTTACACAATTAAATTATAAATTTGTCATCCTTTTGTTCATGGTGCTCCGGGTGAGGAGTGAGTAATTGGTTGTGTCGATTGATTATTGCAATGCGATCTTTGCAAGTCGGAGCGGGCGCCGTTCGGCCGTTCTCGGGGTCGGCTCGTGTCGTCGGGCGTGCCTTGCTGGTTTGATGCGGCGGTTTCGCGCGGCGGCCGCGCGGTGTGACCAGTGATTCGCAGTATCGAGTCGTGTATACGTTACGTCCTCGCCGCGTATCTCTCTCGTTTTTGATACAGGTGCGTGCATTTTAAAATTATTTAAGTTGCTTGCGTTTTACACTTTAGGCTTAAGTTTAGTTAGTTGCTGACGTAGTCACATTGGATTCTGGGGTGTGGTTATTTTGAGTATTGTTTACGACTATTGCGGGTCAGTTTATTTTGCTTCCTTGGGTTCGCATCTTCCTTTAAAAACCAGTTTATCATGGCTCCTATAGCTCTGAGAAAACTGGTAGCTCTACAGGACGCACGGCAGGTAGAGATCCAGGGCTTGCATAGCTGTGTACTTGCGAAACCGCGTGCTTCAATCAATAAGAGTATTGTTCAGGCGCGAATCGACGCTTGAAGGAGATCTGGGCTGAGGCTCGAAGAACTCATTCGGAAATCAGGGTAAGAGAGGATGCCGAAACGGATCCATATGTCACCGAGGATGGATTCTGCAAACTCCAAGAGGTATATGTGAACGCTATTGATGAGTTTCTGATGCTGCTTTCGCAGTTCGTACTTGCAGATGAATCTACGATCTCAGGGCTACCTCTCAATTCCACTGTATCGAATGTTGGTTCTGACTTTCTTGTAGCCAAACTCCCTAGAATTCCTCTTCCTACTTTTTCTGGAGAGTATGAGGATTGGGAGAGTTTTCGTGATTTATTCACGACACTTGTTCATGATGCGTCTCTGGTTTCCGATGCGACTAAGTTACAGTATTTGAAACCTTGTTGAACCGGGAGCACGGCAGATTTGATTAAAGATGTGATGACCACCAGCGCTAGCTATGTAAGCACATAGAAGGCGCTGTAGGCTCGTTACCATAACCCGAGGCTCGTCATTAACAAGCATTTGTCTGCATTTATGGAACTTCCTCACCTTAAGAGGGAGTCTGCTGAGGACTTGCGCTCATTCACTGACGAAGCTCAGCGTATTGTTCGTGCTTTGAAGAACTTGAAGATGCCCGTAGATCATTGGGATATTTGGTTTATCTTCATCTTGTCCGAACGCTTAGATCCAGAGTCGCGTAAAGAATGGGAGTCCGAACTCAGTTCGAAGGCTCGACAGATCGAAGAGGTAGAGGCAAATCAGGAGGATTCTAGCTCCTCGTACTCTTCTGCAAAGTTTACGGATTCAGTGGAATTTATCGAAAAAATAGCTCAGACTCTTGGCGTGATCGCTTCTGAGTTGACGCGGGGAAAAAAGGTCGGCTCCTCCTCTAAAGTCGGTTCATCCTCGCAAGATTTTTTACGAGTTGGAGCAATTCTCGATAGGAGCAAAAGACCCAGTTCTCGATATACCAACGAGCCCATTATGGAGGATAGGTTCTAGGTTATGTCAAAACTTGATTGAATAACAAACATATTTCGATTATTATAATTACATAATATTTAATTAAAAATAATGCTTAAGTAACTTTAAACATTGAAATAACATTTAAAGAAAAATTTATTTGTATTTTGTGTATATTATCTGACTATGGACAACTGGGTACGTACGTGTAATTAAGACGGAGTTGTTGATATAAGAATTAAAATAGCTATAAGTAAGTAAATTAAATTTTTCTTCTGATTTCGCTTATTTCGTTGAATTTAAAGGTAATCTTGGCTTTACAGTTTATTAGATCGTTCAATTTATTACAAAAATGTGACTTTAAAGTTTACTTTTTGTCACGGTCGTGGTTAAGGAAACATCGATAAATGCATCAAATCTCAGAGGGCCAAGAAGTTTGAATTTTTATTTAATAAGTAGCGCTAACTGAGTTTTTATAATTCAAAATATTTGTTCAGTGATATATTCTTAATATAGAAATAATTTTTTCGTACCGAAAAATTGTTCAAAATATATCTAAAATCGTATTATTCCTTCGAGTTATCGACAACTGGGTACCTATCGAAAACCGGGTCCACTACCTTAGTGAATTTTTCCTCGTTATATATACATATATATATATATATATATATATATATTAGACTGGTCCTTATTTCCCAAAGTGCTTGGAACCCCACTCCAGACGTTGGAATCGATGTGTTATCACTAAAAACTCAGAAAAATGCCCGACCGTTTTCAAAAAACCGTTTTCAGCATTCTTCATAATTCTACCTACGAGATTTTGAAGCTAAAGAAATGTTTTTGATGAAAAAATGACTTCTAAAAACTCGAAAAAATGTTCAAAAATGTGTTTTTTTTGCGTTGTTTGAGATTATGAATGCTCTATCACCATGCCAGGTTCAAGTAATATATTTTATTAGAAACTAGAGTTCAAGACCTTTAATTTCGTTTTTGATTCAAGTCTCTAGGTGCTCCCAGTGCCGAGATATGGTCATTTGAAATGGGCAAGTTCATCCAAGAATGAAATCTGTGAATTACGATAATAGTAAATTATGATTGGGTAAAACATTATAGGTTGTTTGCAATCAAATCTAATGTCATGCATAAAATACAGGAGATAAAATGATTTAAATTTAAAAAGTATTTTGTAAATAACTTTAACAAGTGAACAAGGTAACTAGTTTTATTTAAATAAGATATAATAGAAGTCATTAACTGTTATTCATTGTTTTTAATTTTTTGATCATTTCATTTTTATTAGGATTGCATAAATAGTTCTTCCTGTATTCATCGAGGAACTGTATCAAATATTGTTTTTTATTTTCATCTTTCGACCTAGAGTTTATATATTCTTCCGTTAGTTTAACTGCTCTCTCAGAAACATCATTCACCACAAGTAAATGTTTTAATTTTTCTCGAAAGTTAATGTATGATTGATGAGTTTTCCATTTGCTGCAATCATATTCTAAAAATCCAATGTCGATATTAAATCTTGTAAAGAAATTCATACTCTGGCTATTTGTGAAGTAGACGAGATGTAAGTTATCTAACGTATTTAAATCAATTTTTAATGGGTGATATTTTTTCGGTATTTCTTCTTCAAGATACATTATTTTACTATCAAAAGATTTCACTATTTCCTGTTTGACGCTAATTTCAACTTCGTCATCAAATAGAAAAATAACTGTAAGCTCTGGCGTAAAATACCATAAATGATTTATAAATTTTTTCAGTGTAGCCGTTGATATAGATTTGTCAATACTTTCATATTTTTTCAATGATCTTAATAAATTTAGATCATTATTTGGAGCACCAATGGCTAAAGGCGATCTATACCACGGTTCCAAATAAACGAAAACAATGAATTTGGAAATTGAGTAAAAATGTTGAACGTCCTTTTTACTCAATTTGAAGGAGTTCCTTAATAGGTATATTTTAAGGGAGTAGATCGCTGTGACCATCCACCGTGCATGGTGGCAGGCGCCAGGCCTTTTAAATTTAAAATTTTCAGCTGCACCTAAAAAAGCTAAGCTCAACGGAAGCAATTCTTTGTAATCGCTTCGGGGAAGCTGTTCGTTCAGGAATGTATTTATAAATTGCACTACTCTTGGGATTTCCTCTTTCAATTCTGGTTCTAAATCATCCAAACCATTTTTATATTTATTTTCATCTATGCTATCCCATTCATTTTGAAATCTTTTAAAAATAGTTACATTAGGCCCACTTGTACCAGGAATTTTAGCAACGAATGCTGCTTTTAAAATAATTTCTAATATGTGATGTCGACATGCTAACCAAAGCAAATCTTTTTCTAATAATTGTTCCAAGAGCAGTGCTGCTCCTCCCTTGTTACCAAGGTTTGCATTAGTCGTATTACAGCAAACGCCAACTGTAAGATCTGATAAGCCCCAATCTTTTAGAGCTGCATACACTGCTGAACCTATTGTTTTTGCAAGACCATTGTCAAGAGCCGGTACATCAATGATTTTGGTGGAACTTTCAGTGCTGACCAAGATTGGTAAACGATCAATTTTTTTAGACTCCATATTGTCAGGCATGAGTTTACCGTCCCAATGCACAATTAAATAAGGAACGGATGTACCTGTAAAAAGTTCCTTCATTCTTTCATACTCTTGTTGGCGTACTTGCATCCGTGCATTTCTAATGGCACTTTTACTGATGATCAGTATATTCACATCAACACCTAAGGCATGGGCAACATTGCTAACAATAAACATCGCATCTCGGTCAGATACGCCAGCCTTATCGAAACTTGCGACAACCCCAGGTGTCATGACATTGATGGTTCCTCTTATTCCTTTACTCTGGTAAGATCTTCCGCGTAGAGAATAATTAGAAGTCCCTGAACTTTGCGTGTACGTTTCTCCGCTCGACGGTGATTCTTCTATTATTATCGGACCTTGTGATTCTGCAAAAATAATTCAATTTTATTTATCCAAACATATACGTTACGAAAGAGAAAAGTTGAAAATCCGTCTTATCAAACAAGTTTTTCTAGATAACTTTTGATGTTTGATTCCAGGCTCAAAATTATCACCATGCGTTATCATAATAGATTATCGCAAAATTCAAAAACCATGCAACATCTATATAGCTTCTCGTTGAAAATGCTAGTAAAATACAATAATGTCAATAATTAATGCCATTTTACAATAGATGTTGAATGATTCTATCAGCACCTGTGTAGACGTAGTTATTTTTATTTATTTTTATTTATTTAAAGACTAGAAAAATTTACAGAAATATACATATCTATAAATTCTGCAGAGGTAAACGGGTTACCTGTTCGCAGATCCGGTATCAAAATGACATATATAAAAAATATTAAAAAAATAACAATATATCTATATACTTAAAAATTAAACTTAGAAACTAATAACTTAATACTACAGGTCTTGTTTATGACCATATCATTTCTTAAATCATTTCTTAGCATATAAGTAAAACAGAGTAACACAATAACGCAACAGTGGTGTTAATTATTTTATATATAAAAGTTAGATTTTATCCAGCTTTTTAGCTTGTTAATATGGGATTCTTTATCAATAACTAAGGTTTTTAGATCATTTGGAAGACTATTAAAAGTTACAATAGCTTTCATATAACTATTCTTATTACTGACTTTTTTCTTATTACTTGGTACAACTAGGTTTTTTTTCCTCGTAATACTTTTAGAATTGAGGTATTTAATCTTGAGACTAGAGTAGTGGTATCTTAGTGCTTCAAAAGTAAATAGTTGTTTAAGATTCATTGGTTTATCTTGTATTACAAAAGTATTCTTATTCACTATTTTCAGAATTTTATTCTGTAGATTTTGCAATAAAATTAGATTATTTTGGTACACCCCTCCCCAAGCTATAATTCCATAATTTATTATACTATGAAAAAAAGCATAGTATACCATTCTCAATGTTACTGTTGGCATTGATTTTGAAATGTTATAAAAAATATAAACAAGATATTTTGTTCTATTAATGATATATTGTATATGCCTATCCCACTTCAAATTATAGTCGAAAATGACTCCTAAGTATTTACAGCTCTCGACTCTGTTTATTTTTCTATCCTTTATTTTAACATCTATTTGCTTTGGTACACTATTAGCATAATTTCCAAAAGTCATATATACAGTTTTCTCAACATTTAACGACAGTTTGTTTAAGGCTAACCACTTATCAATTATTATCAGGTACTTGTTCATGATTCTTTGAGCTTCGCTCCAGGTATCTCCAGTAGCTATAATTGCAGTGTCATCTGCATACGACAGAATTGCTTCTGCTGGAAATTCTTTCAAGATATCGTTAATGTATATTATAAAAAGTAATGGTCCTAGGATGGTACCTTGCGGAACACCTGTTCTTATTAACATGCTATCACTTTCTTTGTCATTTATTTTTACTGTTTGATATCTATTATTAAGATAACTTGAAAGTAAATCCAGCGCCTGTCCCCGTATTCCTATACAATAGAGTTTATCTAGTAATCTTTGGTGGTCAACAGTATCAAAAGCTTTCGCCAAATCCAGAAACGTTACAATTGTTGGTTTACTGTGATCCAGGTTACTGTATACAATATTTGTTATGTAATTTAAAGCATCCTTAGTACCTATTTTTTTCATAAAACCAAATTGATGTTCAGATATTATGTTATTTTTTTTATGAAATCAAAAATCCTGTTGTATAAAATTCTCTAAAAAATTTTAGCAATATTAGATATTAATGAGATAGGTCTATAGTTAGAGACATTATGTTTCTCACCAGTTCCATATATAAGTACAATTTCAGCTTTTTTAGTGCATCAGGCCAAACAGCTTTTTCAATACACGTATTAAATACATACGTTAGTGGTTCCGCGATATATTTGCTGATTATTTTCAGAGTTTTAGCATTTATTTTGTCTACACCGCCATTTTTTAATTTTAGGTTATTAATTATGCTAGTTATTTCATCTGAACTTGTTGGTTTAATAAAAATAGAATTTTCATTCATGTTTGGTAGTTTTAGATCAGTTTCAATTGGTTTATCAATCTTATCACTAAGTTTTTGGCGTATTTCAAAAAAATATTTATTCATAGTTTTAGCTATTTCAACTTTATCAGTTATTTTATCAGTACCAGTTTTAATGTAATTTATAGTATCATTTGTTTTTCTTATTTTGCCACATTTCGTGTTAATAATTTCCCATAGTCTTTTGGGATTGTTGGAATTATTTTGGATTAGACTTTTTTCATATTTAATTTTTGCATCCATAATAACTTTATCTAACACTTTGGCATAATTTTTATATTGTGATCTTAGTTGATCATTATTGTAGTCCATTTGCCATAAATTGTACATAAATTCTTTTGTCTCACATGATTTAATAATACCATTTGTAATCCAATTTTTTCTGTTTTTCTTCTTCTCTTTTTTTTTTTACTTTAACTAATTCTATACATTGTTTAATTTCATTAATTACTTTGTCAGTAGCTATATTAGGATCATGTATTGACATAATTGCTCTCCAGTCTCTTGTCTCAGCAATATTTTTTAATTTTTTATAATCTAATACGACTGTTGGTTCCTTATTTATATTTTTAAGCTTATTTATGGCAATAAATAGAGGGTAGTGGTCTGTTATGGAATGCGTTAGTGTATATGTTTTTGTACTTAAACCGTTTGTTTTAATGAAAATGTTGTCGATGCATGATCCTTTACAATTGCCAATAGAGGGCCTTGTAATACCTACAAAATCAGGAATGTAACCTTTGTCGAAGAAATTACAAAGAAATTCTTGTATTATTATTATAGTATTATTTGTTCGTTTACAATAACAATAATTAATTAAGCGCTTTGTACATAAGAAGCTGAGCCGTACGTGCGCCATGCTCGTTTCATGTTTTGCTACGGCTTATTTCAAAGGTAATGAAGTTCAGCATGGACCAACTACGAGAAAATCAGCATTTTGGAATTTTCTAACAATGCCATTTTCAATAAGAAACTATATAGATGTTGTATGTGATAAATCATTGTCATTGATTGAAATGCAAATCAAGTTTTTTACATCATGGAATTATTAAAAATGCTTATATCTCGGTAGGCCGATAACTTTGCACCCTTATCACCTAGAGATCTGAGATTTTTTAAAATAGTTTAGGAGCCATTTCTACCTATTTCCCAAAGTTTTTAGAAATTAAAAAAAAATTGACTGAAATACTTTATGTTGAATATGCCACATTCAAAAAGCTGTTTTCGAATTCATCGATTTACATTTGATATTGAAATAGAAAAAAATTTACTTGTATGCATTTCCTCTGCTATATCGGTGGCAACTTCCTCATTATCTGATGGATGGGAAGCCGTTTCAATATCCTCGCAAATATCTTGATCTGTATTAATTATCTCATTTTGAGATAATAAGTCATCCTTTTTACATTCTGATCTACTAAGACTCAAGGATTGATATTTGTCCAGCAATTCATTAACATCATCACTGCTTGTTAATTCTTGATTTAAAATTAATTAGAAATTAAATTAAAGTTCATTAATAATGAAATACAAGTATGGGGTAATACAAGTAAAATAGATAAAAAAAATCAGTTTTTGCATTAATGTATATTTTTGAAGTATTCATTATTACTCATGCGTTTTTATAGCCAATCAATAATTTTTCATCTACCTAAATATATTTTTATTTAAGATATCATGCACAATTTTTCAATCGGCGCGCGCGAAGTTCTACGCTATCGGTAGTGTGACACAATGATTTCTTTATCGACCGAGTACTGAGCAACTGAGTCAATTGTTCAATATTAGTGATCATCGATGATTTGATGATATAGTGTTGTTATTGTTCTCTTTTTCAATCAATAGGATTACTATAATTAGTTACAATTCAAGATTCAATATTCTTACGCAGGTAAGTCTTTAATGATATGGTATTTATAGTGCAATGTTACCTTCTATGTTTTCATTCTTCTTAGGACAGTGCAGGCTAAAAGTTGTCAATTGATCACAAGTCTACTAGATCAAGCTTGATAATCAACACAAGTTATAAGCCAAACAATGAACAAACATTTTACTGTTTTTTCATGAAAACGCTTGTTTTGCATTATTTGTCTAATATAACTGACAATTTTAATTTTGATTTTTGTGAATTTAATCTAAATTAGATTTTTATTCCAAGAGAACGAGCCTGCGGATTAAGCTCAAATTCGAGGAAGATGCTTTGTATACTTGTAGTTTCCATACAAATGTAGGAATTTTAACCGCTTAAAAAAATTTTTATTAAGAAACATATGGCATAAATTGTCAAAAATACATACAAAATTTAGTTGTTTTATTACTGAAATATTTTTAAGCAGTAAAATTAAAATCCCTACATTCATATGCAAACTATAAGTGTACAAGGCATCCTCCTCAAATTTAAGCTTAATCCATAGACTCGTTCCCTTCGAATCTTACCGTCAGTGCATAAGTACCTAAAACAGTACTCCAAGTGCCACTGTGGGTAAACAGGTGCTAATATGGATTTAGCATGATAAAACAGTAGGTAACATCACCCAAAATTAGTGTATAGATTATCTTTTAATTATAATTGTTTTTCATGAAAATTTATGAAAATTAAATTTTCAGGGTTTAAAGATGGTTTGTCCCCTGAAGGCGCAAAATAGTGATCGTATTTTTTTTTTTTTTTTATTATTATTTAACGTCGCCATGTTTGTGCTTCCATGTGGTGCTAATCGACGACGGGGGCCTGCGGTGTGTTTGTAAACAAAGCACATGTAATTTTTACAGAGGTGCTTGTATCAATCGGCAGAGACTAGGATTCGAACCCGGGTCACCGGCGTGGGAATCCGACACTCTACCGACTGAGCCGCCGCAGGCCCCTCATTTTAAGTAATTTTATTATAAAGTGATCGTATTATTTTTAGGTTTCATTACAAACATGATCAAATAGTATCACTTTTCATGAATATGCAGTTACTAAATAAAATAAGTTATCAATAATCCTATGAGAGTGAGTCAATTAAGTGTATCTGGAGATAAATGCAATCAAATATATAGCAGAGTTTCATACTAACTTCATTCCCAGTGCTCTGTCGTAACCTACAGAGTACCAGGACGGTTGAGTGCCAGGTTTGTTGAGATCTATAATGACTCAAATTCTTTGTCTTGAACCCGTCTTCCTACTGAAGATATCTAGAGCAATTCAAAATCTGATTTTCATATAACCATCAGCGCATAAGTGCCAAAATATGCAAATTAAGCAATTTTTGTGCGTTGAAATTGCATATATTGCCTTAGAAATAGTTTCAAATATTATAATCAAATTTTCTAAATACCTTCTGGCGCCCTTCAGGGTACGCCAAAAGAAAAAATGTTAGTATGACTATATTTCAGCTTGCTAAAGAATTTTTTCAAGTGAAAAATTTGAAAAACTTATTGTACTTGTATTACTCCCTTAATATTATGTATCAAAATACTTATAAATTTATTAATTAATGAATCTTACTATACCTGGAGTATTTCCTTGCTTAACAATCAGTAGTTTCCTCCTGATATCTTCAATTGATTGAGATAAAAACAATTGTTTTGCTGCATCGTCTATTGAACCGAGTAAGTTGATTGAAGTGTCTTGAGAAATGTCAAAAACATTAGATGAATCTTTAAGAAAATTTTTCACTTTCGGTCTTGATTCACTTGGATCCCTTTGAACTCCTCAAAAACTACCATGAAGGTTTTGTAACATTTCATTGCAATAGTCAATCCGTTTTAATTCGGCGGGTATTTTACTCCAAACTTGTATCACTTCTTTGATAACAATTTTAATAGCATCAGCTACAGTGCACTTCTCATTTTTGGTCAAGAAAAACATGCGTTGCTGTACATGCACGTTACGTGGTAGAACATCTTCTGGTAGTTCAGAAATTGGATTGTTGGATATATCTGATACATGCATTTTGTGTATCAAGTTTTAGTATGCACTGATAAGATGTGTTCGATCAATGGCATTTATGACGAGAGATTGGTAGTAAAATGAGTACAAATCTCTCTTTCCAGACCTACGGACAGACGAGACTTTAATTAGATAAAAATGTAAATTCCAAATATAACAATAAAAGAGTGGAAAATGTAATAGCTTGTTTACTACTACATTTAAAACAAGGTATTAGAACATATTTAAAAATAAATTGTATTAACTGTGATTAGTAGTACCTGGATCTCTGTACAGCAGAGCATAAATTTCTGATCTGAAGCGACTCCTGCCAAATCAATTATGAATTTTCACACAAATATTTTCGTGTGGCATTAATTTTAATACATGTATCCAATTTTTAAAAAATGCATTTTCTTGAAGTTCTGACAATGAAGAGAAAGTGGGCCAATGCTTTGACTGAAATTCTAAGTTATTAACTATATTATAATTTGCAAAGATTCTAATGCTCGTTACTATTTTAAAAGGGTTGTAGGTTAAGAATAATCACTACAAGCAATTTTTTGCTCGTAGTGATTATTCTTAACCTAAATAAAAAATTGCTCGTAGTGATTATTCTTAAACTACAACCCTTTTAAAATAGTAACGAGCATTAGAATCTTTACAAATTATTATTATTTGTTATAATTTGTTTATGTTTTATGTTTCGAAGGAATAATCCTTCCTCTTCAAGGCATCAATAAAAAACATACGGAGTTATTATTATTATTAAAAACTGACAACTCAATAATATACATCTCTATGAGTTGACAGTCTTTCTTGCATTATTTTCTTCTGGATCAATATCCTTATTTTAATATGTTGACAATGTAATAACTCTGTATGTTTTTTATTGATGCCCTGAAGGGGAAGGATTATTCCTTCAAAACGTAAGACGTAGGATAAGCAAATTATAAAAAAAATTGCTCGTAGTGATTATTCTTAAGCTGTAACCCTTTTAATAACTATATTTATTAAAAAATCAAGAAGACATTCTATTAAGAAAAAAAGAGGATACAGTTAATTTACCTAATACAGTTAATGTACGTCCAAGATTTGGCCATATAATAAATAGTATCTATGCGTATCATTAAGCAATATTCTCATGCTTTAAACAATATTTTAAAATTAACTTTGTAAATGAAATAGATAAATAATAACAAAAGTCATAGAATTCGATTTATTAAGTTTAGAAGGAAATAACCACATTCACATAAACACGTGATGAGCAACTGCAATTCTAGTTCCGCAGAGTAACAGAACACGGCACACGACACAAACACAAACACACGGAACGGAACGTATTGTAGAAAGGCTCCAGCGAGAGCAGGGGCCTTTCTACAATGGATTCAGTTCAGTTGTTCCGTTCAGTCTAATACATTGTGACTATATCTATAAATAGTACTATATATATATATATATAGATATACTAATAATGTATTAGACTGAACGGAACAACTGAACTGAACCCATTGTAGAAAGGCTCCAGCGAGACATAGTACAGTATAGGATTCCTAACCTGCTAACCGAGACGACTTCTGAGGCTGTTTCTTCCGCGAGAAGTTCCGAAGAATGTAGCTTTGCGGGCGAGCCCCGGCCATTATTTTTTATGATTACCACACTCATACGATTACTAAACTTATAAATGTGTGGAATATTTGACGTGAAAAAAGCTGAAGTGGCTTGTAAAGTGTAACCTTAAAAAACGCAAAAAAAAACATTTTTTCGAGTTTTAGAAGCCATTTTTTTATCAAAAACATTTCTTTAGCTTCACAATCTTTGCAGAAATGTTTTTTTTTCACTTAAACCAAAATTATAAGTGTGTTTGAAGATTTTAAAAACTATTCTGACTACTTACATAGGTAGAATTATGAGAAATGCTGAAAAAACGGGAAAAAACGGTTTTTTGAAAACGAGCAGGGTTAAATCACTATGCCGACGGGATTTTCGGGCATTTTTCTGAGTTTTTAGTGATAACACATCGATTCCAGCGTCTGGAACGGGGTTCCAAGCACTTTGGGAAATAAGGACCAGTCTAATATATATATATATATATATATATATATATATATATATATATATATATATATATATATATATATATATATATATATATATATATATATATATTGTATTGTTCATTTAACGATTCTTGTTTTGCCTTCAACTTGATCTAAGAAATGATAATTTTAGCTGTGTCATTTAGTGCAACGTCACTGTAGTTGGAGGTTAGAGTCAGACCTTAATGTTCTGGACATTTATTTATAAGAGTTCACTTATATTAGATCACTATTCACTATATACACTATATCGAGATCTTGAAGATCATCGTTACTGACCGAGAACAATAAACATGAACTGAAGCCATATAATGCTTGCGTCAAAAGTACACAAAGGATTAACTTTGGAATGTTTGAAACCATTATAAATATAAGCTCAATTTCCTTTCCCAATCGTAACATAAACTAGAATTATGTTTGACCTATTATTTAAATATGTATCTAACTTATTTGCTAAGTCACCGCACTTATTTATATATAATTTTTAAGTTGTTGAAATTTAAGATAAATATAATTATAGAGTTTGGCTCAGAGAACGTAACACAACGAAACTTTAAAATATTAAAGGAGTGTCTGATGATAATTAAGATTCACTTACAATCTAGAACATGTCACCACCACTTTGTCATATAATTATGGTATACGGAGCATAAAACAGCACTTTCACACATAATGTCTCTATAGTCATATATGATGAATAAACTGTTTATTGATAATTGTACTAGAAGAGTTCGTCACTGACTTTAATTATCAAATCTCACACAATACAATAGTAAGTAGCATCCAACTAAAGCTCTTCAATAGTAAAAGCAAGGTCCGGGGTTAATCTTCTAGGATAACTACACTAAGATAGCATCCCCGAGGGTAAACTCCGTCCCACTATTGAGATCCTCAATCTTCAGCTTTCATATAAAGCCTGATCCCCAACCTCGCACAACACAATTTTTCGACTAATAAATGAATTCAAATTTGGCGTTGAATTTTGAATTCTCTAATCCTCTGTCGACAAGGTCGTTGCCAAGGTAGATGATGATAATATATAACACATCCGTGGTGTATCACTTTATCAAAGATTTAACAATAATTTAAAACAAAAAAAAAATTTTATCAACAATTAAAAATTTAATTTGAGATAATAAATGGTGAGAAACTTTTAGAGAGACTTTGTTTAAATTGATTGATAATCTTTGAACCTAAGTTCGTTTATGAAACCCGATACGGAGCCCGCCTTAAATGCGTCCATCTCCCGCCGACTCCGAAACGCGAATCATGTTCTTTACATATTATACCGTCGCGAATTTCTCTATAAGTTTATATGACCGAAATTTACTTGTAATATGCAAACGTGACACGCGGGTAATTTGAATTATCAAACGAGCATTAAAATGCTCTCTGAACACGCGGAAAGGTAAAAGAAATAATAAGAAAGTTGGTTTAAGTTTTAAATAAGATACTTAGGTTAACCTCCTAAAATCTTATGTATATTCTACTATTTAAAATTACAAGTAAATGAATACATTAAGATTGTTGCTATCGGCTGTCGAACTCTGACCGACTGCTGGTAAGCTCTTGGTGATGCTGCTCCGCTCTCTTCTCCTTGAGGGCAGTGACATTCATGGCGTCGTTGAGGGTGCAAAGGAAAGAAGAGGTATGAGTATCTTCACCCCTGCCTCCTCTTGGCGAATGAGAGATAGTTTCCACTGGCTTTTCCTCGCGTCGCCGACCAATCAGCGAAAGGCTGCAAGGCCCGTACTGGCGTGGGAGAGAGGCAGAGTGGGGCCCTTTCTTCCCTACGAAAAACGCCATGCTATAGACGCGTGTATGAGAGTGCAGCGTGGCTCTAGCCTTTTCCCAGCGCAGTAAACAAGAAGCGCATTGTTTCGGTTTGTTCGTTTTCAGGAACCCTGTAAACGCGTCTCGAGTGAAAGTGGAGCCGATCACGTATGAGTTTTTTGCTCGGTCCTTCGGGCTTCTTAGCTGAGCACATTATTTATGGCTCTTCTTTTCCGCTCTCATAGGAAAACAAATCCTAAATAATATTCTATCGAGTGTCTACTTCACATTTCACAATCGCTTTTTCGAGTGACCATTAAAATAATTCATTCGCTTGTTTGCTACGTTTTAGGCACGTACAGAATATATTAAAATGTGTAACCGTTTTCAGGGAAAACTAACGAAATAAGAGAGAACGAATATGACGTTTATTTGTATTTTGATATTAGCGCGTAATAAGTATAAATTCGCGAAACGCGGAATGGAAGTCGCCTGACTTCACACTTCATCCCTTATGAAAAAGATGTTCTGTAAGAAACAGCTTCTTATTAATTACTAACATTACGCAATTTCACGAAGAAAATAATTTTGAATATTTTGTTTAGGTTTCATAAGATTTTAATTTTACATTTCCTATCTACTTATTATGTATCTGTTCAATAATTTTGTCGCTTAATTATTTGAATCAATTATCCTATATCTTGGTGTCTTATATTCCAAGCTCTTCATTAATATAATAATTATTATTTCATATAGTTGACAAGATGCATTCTTAAAATCAGAATTGTTCATACCTTTATCAACTTTGAGTAACTTTAAATATTTTCATAAAATAAACTTCATAAAATTTTGAATAATTCCTAAAATTAATAAACAACTGCTACCTTTATACTTTGTCTAGTACACAGTGTCAATAAAGTATTCATTATTAAATAAATTCTACTGATTTTCCATTTAGTAAATTGTTTACTGATTAATAGAGCAAGCTCGATTATATTGATTTCCCTTAAGGGGGCAGGCCTGGATTAAACCCGAAAAAAGACTTTTTTTTACGAGTCGAGAAAACTTTTTATGTTTAAAAACAATCATTCTGAAAAATTTTATGATAACAAAGCACAATATTGTCTTAAATTATACCGTTGTAAAACCTCAGAATCTTGACCTAACACGTCAAAATAAATCACTGTTTTCAATACCGTATTTATTAAAGGAACTTTGATCCTCACACGATTCGGGGTGACACGATGAACAAAAAATTTTGTTTCGACCGTTATTCGACTCCTTTTGATATGTATTATAAAAAGAGCGGAGCACTTTTTCGTTAAAATTTATTTTATTATTTTTTTCGGAGATCCAATCAATTTTTATTATATTTTTTTTATATTTTTTAAGAAATTGATTGGATTTTCGAAAAAAGTAATAAAAAAAATTTTAACGAAAAAGTCCTCCGCTCTTTTTGTAATACATGTCAAAAGGAATCGAATAACCGTCGAAAAGAGAAATTTCGTTCACCATGTCACCTTGAATCGTGTGAGGATCAAAATTCCTTTAATAAATATGGTATTGAAAACAGTGATTTATTGTGACATGTTGGGTCAAGATTCTGAAGTTTTACAACGGTAAAATTTAAGATATTATTGTGCTTTTAAACATAAAAAGTTTTCTGGACTTGTAGAAAAAAAGTCTTTTTTTTGGGTTTAACACAGGCCTGCCCCCTTAAGTTAGGAAATCATGGCTAGGTTTAATGCGGGATGAGTCGCTATGTTTGATTCGGTCGCGCGCCCTGCATACGGCGCGCGCGAAATATGAATATTTAATTGCGAGCGTGCTATAGCCCGGCGTGTATACCTATACCGACCGCTAGGCTTTTGTCGCCGCCGAGCCATCACAGTTGGCAGCGACGGCATGCGCGCGCCGGCTGGCTCTCTTGTTGATAGGCAGCTGCCAGCGGCTCGCGGCGAGAGCGTCTGCTCGTTCTCCCATGGACTGTCAACTCGCTGCGTCTCTCTCTCTCTCTCTCTCTTTCTCTCTCTGGTTAGTACATTATCATCACACGTGTTTCCATAGCGCCATACAATAAACCGCACGCTAAAACATTCTTGTACTCCTCTGAGAGTATAATTTTTTGCAGGCGGTTCGGGATCTCGCTGGCTCTTGCGCACTACGAGTTTTTACGGCACGGCCCGTTATATTGAGCCAGGGATGCCTGACAAGGAAATTTTGAGGTTAACTGGCTGCTGGCGTCCTTCTTCATACCTGGTTGTGTGTCCAAAGCTGTCCGTCTATCTAACCGTCACTCGAGTTTTGACTCTATGACGGGAATAGTCCTGGATCATGCCAACAATCAGAACACGGGCTCTCTACCAGGTATATTCGTGCTATCGTCAGCCCCATTGCGTCATTCTGACATATCAGTGACGTCAACAAACTACACCTGCGACATCGAACGGAGAGAGTGTTTCGTCTAGTTTAGTGTTTAAATTAATTTATTTATCAAGACTGCGTTGTGCATTACCGAAGCGTATCTACATTGCTTATTACTTTCCGTAGTAGTACAGTGCGTGGCGATCATTACTTCGTTTCAGAACTCACCGTGCATTTTCTTTAGGCTTCGAGCGGCTTAGGTTAGGTCATACGGCGCAAAAATTCTCAACTTTAAAAGTCGATAAACTCAATTTATTTTTTTATGACTTTCGCGAGTCGTGTACAGTGTTACTAAGTAAAAATTGATCTTGTGCTTATTTTTGTACTTTTTATTATTAAAAATCATACTCGCTATTGCCCGCACGCAAAATTTTTCAGTGGCTGACTATTTTCACTTTCCATCACTGTGCGCACATATACACGAGCGTGGAAGGCCTCTACGTTACCGATGTCTGACCATTTTTATTCTGTGCCACTAATATTTGAAAAATTGCTTGTAGAGAAACTACAACGATCTTTTAACAACAAATTCAGATCTGGTTGAACCATTTTATCCTAAGCATTGGTAAGTTTATTTCTTGCATTTATTGTATATATCAGCCATTAGGTAGTAATACTGCAACACTGAATAATTATTGAATTAGTTGTAATTTTTGTAGCTGCGAAATTGTCATTAATTTTAGTGACAGTATGTACCTGATGCACACTTTCCGAGTTTAATGTTTAAATTTAATTTATGTTTAATGTTTAATTTTAATTTAATGTTTAAATTTAATTTATGTTTAATATTTAATTTTAATTTAATGTTTAAATTTAATTTATGTTTAATGTTTAATTTTAATTTAATGTTTAAATTTAATTTATGTTTAATGTTTAATTTTAATTTAATGTTTAAATTTAATTTATGTTTAATGTTTAAATTTAATTTAATGTTTAAATTTAATTTATGTTTAATGTTTAATTTTAATTTAATGTTTAAATTTAATTTATGTTTAATGTTTAATTTTAATTTAATGTTTAAATTTAATTTATGTTTAATGTTTAATTTTAATTTAATGTTTAAATTTAATTTATGTTTAATGTAAAAAGGGAGCGCGTCATTTGTGCTTGTAATTTCCAAGTCTAGTGTATTTATTTTTGTGCGTACATGTGTTTCATAGATTATCTAGCGTTAGTATTATTTAGATGGGTCTGCACCAATATTTAGCACAGCTTGAGCAAGCATGATCACATGCGGCGGTCGTTGTCTGCAGTGAATATCGTTCAATCATCTCATGCTAATTAATCTGTCGATAACCGTCGCTAGCTGCTGATAAGAAATCAGTATTTATCCTGCTATGCTTTTGACACTTGTTAATAGGTGGCAGCTATTTGTCAATTTGCGGTATTGTGCACTTCATACTATGGCCAAATGTGCCGTGTGTGATCAATCAATATCACGCAAACTCAATGATTCTCTGCAGTGTATTTTATGCCTGAAATTGTACCACACCGGATGCTGTAACCCTTCTTGGTATTTTACGTCATCATCTATCAAGTGTTATGCACAATCCCTGCAGCCTATTACGGTGCCTTCGCAAGTAGTAACAGCTGACGTGTTTCAGCGTGAAACAACTCCTTGCACGCCGTCCACGCCCGTGTGTACATTTTTCGCTCCGTGCCACCAAAAGCTCTATCTGGTATAACGGTTGCTAAGCGCACTAGGTCTCCGACTTCTGACGCTGTTACACAAGCCACAAAACACCCTCGTGCTTGTAAAAGTAGTAATTCTACGGACTCTGCCACTTTGAACACCACACTTGTCAAATCGCATAGCATTGCGTCAATCACTAGTTGCGACTTGAACGCTGAAATAGCAGACCAACAGCCGCTAGACTGGTTTAAGAATTATGTTAATAAGTTTGACAAATTCGTAGAGGAAACACGGGTTAATCAATCCGACAATTCGAAAGCATTTTCACAGCAAGAGGCTGCAATTAATAATCTCTCTGAGCGGGTCACGTCACTTGAAAATTCAAATAATACAAAAATTGCCGAGAATCGCGCAGAAATATTGCCTATTAGGAGCGAACAACACCCTTGCCCAAAACAGAGCGGAGATTGACATGTGTGAAGTTATCATATCTCGTATCCCGCGAGAGCCCTGTAAACCTGACGAAGGTACTTACTGCTATAAACCTGCCCCATTTAAAGAACTTTATTATCGAATGTCGGGATTGGTCTCCACTGATAATTGTCTCTGCTCACAACAATTCAAATCTCGCGCAAGAGCTACCACCCGCTGGAACCTCTTCGGATGGAACGCGCTCTCCTCACTTTCGTGCGATAGTCTTGAAATTCTCGTCGACAACAATGTTATTCTTGGCGCGGGCGGAAACTCGCACATCTTTATTCGCCCCCTGTGGCCAAAGCCAGTCTTTCAACTATGGTGCAAGGCAATGGAAGGCAAGAAAGTGCTGAACTACGCACGGCCCGTTGTTCGAAACCTCTCTGTTTTTATGAGAGGAACCAAGGACTCACCGCTAATTCCAATCCGCTCCGAAGCTGACTTTATACTGCTCCGTGCGCGCCCTCCACCTCCACAGCGCGGTCCGTTAGCGACAAATCATATCGCTCCCGAGGTCAGTCAGAATCAGCAATGACAGAAACCAGGTCGGCCGGATCGACGGACGTGTAAGGACTTTATCTCTGTGGCTCATATAAATGTAGAGCATCGTTGTTCTGAGCAGTTCTTCGATATTATTGCAGTCACAGAGACGACAAAATTTTCCATTTTTCTTAAAAAAAACACACAAAACGTGTTATATCTCGAAAAGTCTATTTTTAATATTTTTTTTAATACTTTTTATCGAATACTGAGGTTTTTTTACATAAGAAAAGTTCTTTTGCACAGAGTGCCCGATTATATTTCAGTGAGTAATAGAACGCCGAAAAGTAGAAGTACTGCGCGCGACTTGGCGCGGTGCGGCCGCCGTCACGCCACATCATGCTTACTTGTAAAACTAGTTCTTTTTTCAGTCGGTAGGTGGCTTAAACATAAACTTTAATCTATAAATGAATTGTCACAAGAAATTCATATATACGACGATGTTTTTTTTTAAATTTAGATTTTTTATGATTAAATTATAAATCTATTGGTTACGTATTTCTCCGGTTTATTGTAGCAACTACAATGGGTTCAACCTGGAAAATGAAATGCATAAATCCTTTCTCTCGAGAGAATCACCCTACGTCTAAAGATCTGTTTGACTTTCCTTCAACTTTTAGAAGTATATTTCCGTTTGTACCCGAAGAAGCGAAAATATGTGGTACATGTCGTAGGCAAATTTACAAACGTAAAGCAGATTTACCTATTTCGGATACAAAAAAGCTAACATAAATTGTTGTGATGAATATCATAAAGCTGGCGTAACGGTTCTCGAACAAATTAAAAGAAAATTTTCTAATACTATATCAAAGCAAGATAGAATTCAGCTACTCACTCTTGCTCCCGATTTTTGGTCTCGTAATGATTTAATCAGAGAGTTTGGTTGTACTGAATGGGAAGCTCGAGAAGCAAAAGAGTTAGTAGCTGAAAAAGGAGTTTTCTCAGTTCCTGAAAAAAAACGCGGCAAAGTACTTTGGGTGGAAACTACAAATTTAGTTAAAAGTTTTTATGAAAAGGATGACATAAGTCGAATTATGCCAGGCTTGAAAGATTGCATATTCGTAAAGCAGGACAACGGCAAACGAGAACACGTTCAGAAAAGATTACTTCTTGGCAATTTGAACGAAATCTATTATTTATTTCAAAAAGAATACGAACACGTTAAAATTGGATTAACAAAATTCATACAATTGAGACCAGTACACTGTGTTTTAGCTGGAAGCAGTGGTACACACAATGTATGTGTATGTGTACATCATGAAAACGTTAAGCTCATGTTAGAAGCTGCTGAGCTAGAGTGCTTAACGAAAAATAGTAAACTATATCTTACAAATTATCATGACTGTATTCAGGCAATCGTTTGTAAAAATGCACGTGATGAGTGTTTCTTCGGTGACTGTCTAAATTGTCCTAATACGTCTGCATTACGAGAACATTTGCTTGAATGTTTTGATAAAAATAATGTTTTTGAAATTCAATTTGAATCGTGGTTTCAAACAGATCGGTGTACGATAGCTTCAAAAAGTGAGAACGTTTATGACTTTCTCAACACGCTGGGCGACACATTAATGAAATTGAAGACTCACGATTTTTTTGCTAAGAAACAGTATGTGAATAAGTTGAAAGAAAATCTTCAAGAAGGGGAGTTTATTGTCTGTTTTGATTTTGCGGAAAACTATTCATTTGTAGTACAGAATTCTACGCAATCTTTCCATTGGAATAATAACCAGGCAACTATTTTTACAGTTGTAATTTATTACAAAGAAAATACTGATCTTAAACATGTAAGCATTGCTGTAATTTCTGATAATCTAAACCATGATACTGTTGCGGTTTATGAATATCAAAAAATTGTCATACTTTATCGGAAATCTAATTTCGTAGTTAAAAAAATTTATTATTTAACGGATGGAGCAAGTCAACATTTTAAAAATAAGAATAATATGCAAAATCTTCTGTTTCATGAAAAAGATTTCGAAATCTCAGCGGAATGGCACTTTTATGCTACCGCGCACGGCAAAGGTGCATGTGATGGTATCGGTGCGAACTTAAAAAGAGGTGCAAAACGTGCTAGTCTACAACTTTCATTCAAAAATAGAATTCTAACAGCAAAAAGTCTTTACAAATGGGCTAAAAATTATTGCAAAGAAACCAAAGTATTTTATAGCAATAAAGATGATTATGAAAAAACTGTTTTAGAACTCAAACCAAGATTAGATAATGCTAAATCTATACCAGGGACTTTACAGTATCATGCTTTTATTCCATTGAATCAAAACACATTCAAACTACATAAAACGTCTTTAAGTTCTAAATATCAAATCTTTCCAAAGAAAGACACTAAGAAAAAAGAAAATAATGTATCCAAACCCGCAACAAAGACAAAGAAAGCCACGAAGCTAAAGACTTTGAAAGCCTCTTCGAAAGCCAAAGTAACAAAAAAACGATTAATAAAAACAAAAAAATAACTAAATTTAACTAACAGGTTTAAAAGAAATTATAACATAGCAAAATATGAATCTTTATCTTCATTGAAAATGTTTTATCTTAATTGATGACGCATTAAATTTTGATAATATTCAGATATCTTAAAACTTCGGTATATTGATCACTAAATATGTCTTATATCATATACAAGTAGTTTTAAAACGCCAAGTATGAAAATACACGATGTAAGGCTATAAATAACAATATTTTTATGTTTTTACGACTGGTGGCGACGACTAGCGTTATAAATTAGAATTAATATACAACCAGTACTGGTCCAGTATCGGGCAGGTACCGGCGATTCAAGTACCGATAGAGCACTACCGGCCCTGTACCGCCCCAGTACAGTTTTCTCTTTTATGTCGATAAACGATCAAAACAATACACCTCTCTTTCAAATAAAAAGTAAGTTCATTAATGAAGCTTTATCAGTCCGTGGGCGAATTTTCACTCTACCCGAGCTAACATAGTCGGTGCTCTCATATTGGATAGCTGTATAATAAAGGAGTATCCACATAAGTACTGCCCTGTGCTGTTCTGTTCTGTGCTGCACTGTGCTCTATATTACTACTTGTAGACTGCTTCGCTGAAGGTCTGAATCCTAAAAATTGATTCTTAAAATGATAGAGAGAATTAAAAATATAAAAATAAATAAAATTGTAAGAAAAATGTCTAATATTTAATATTAAGAATACATTTTTTCTATCTGAAGTATTACATTAATTTTAATATAAATACCTATGTGTATTAAGAGAATATTACAATATTTAAACTTGAAAATTAATTGTTAATATAATTTTAGGTAAAAATAAATGTTACATTATAGTTACTATATCGCTATATAATAACTATATTACTTATTTTTTTTAGATAAATTTAAATATATTTTATAGAATATAGAATTAAAAAGATGCTCCTTTAAACTTAAAGTTTAATAAGTAATATAAACTTATTAACATAATAAAAAGCTATATATTTCTTAATGTACCCCAAGGTTTTGCATCTCAGAATTATAGGATTAAGGTTTCGAAAAATTTGTTGTGTTTAAAAAACATATCTTTAGCTTACGAATGAAGTGATATGAAAAGAGATTAACCAAAGTTATAGTGTATTAAAGCTAAAATACTTTTATTTTTAAAATTTTATCATAAGACATTGTTTTAAAACACTACAACTTTAGTCAATCTTTTTCAAATTCCCTCATTGGTAAGCTAAGAGTATGTATTTAGAATAATAAATAAAACCTTAAGAACCCCAATTAGATCTTTTTGATTTTCTAAACATTGCGATGCATCATGAAATATAAAGGTTTCTATTATATCTAATCATGTATGGCACTTAACGATCTTTAAATTTAAAATGAAATATTTTTAATTTTGATAAAATATATTTTGATTTTTCTAAAAAAATAAGTAATATAATAGATGTATGATTTATTTTTATCTCATAATTTAATAATATATAACATGAAATTTAAAGGTGGTTAGATCGAAGGTTAGATTTCTTGGAAAATTGTTTATGAATAAAGGAATTTTATTCTGAAAATTGTTTCTTTATTGGGTCTATATACCAGTACATTTTCAAGTTGGATAAACATAACTGAAATAAAATATACCGAAGAATAAATGTAAATGAGTACTGGTTCAGCATAGTCACGCCAGTATTGAGTTTGCCGATACTGCTTCAGTATTGGTATACCATCGGCAAGCCAGTACTGAACTTATCGATACTGATCCAGTATCGACTAGAAGACACTAACATGTTGCTAAAGTTACGGTACTGGTGCACTATCGGCCCAGTATCGGCACGCCAGTACTGTCTTGTGGGTACCGGGCCAGTATTGCTTTTACGATCGAACCAGTACTGGTATTTTTCCGGTTTCGGCAATTATTGTACGGAAACCTTGTGTTACATTAAGAAATATACCGCTTTTTATTATGTTAATAAATTTATATTACTCATTAACCTTTAAGTTTAAAGGAGCATCTTTTTAATTCTATATTTTATAACATATATTTAAATTTATCTAAAGAAAAAATAAGTAATATAGTTAATATATAGTGATATAGTTAATATATAGTGATATAGTAACTATAATGTAACATTTATTTTTACCTAAAATTATATTAACAATTAATTTTCAAGTTTAAATGTGGTAAGGTTCTCTTAATACACATGGTTATTTATATTAAAATTAATGTAATAATTCAGATAGAAAAGATTAACTGTTAATATTAAATATTAGACATTTTTCTTACAATTTTCTTACAGTCTATAAATAGCAATATAGAGCACAGTACAGCACAGCACAGGGCCGTACTTATGTGGATACTTCTTTATTATATAGCTATCCAATATAAGTGCACCGACTATGTTAGCTCGGGTAGAGTAAATATTCGCTCACGGATTGATAGAGCTTCATTAAGGAAGTATTCTACTTTGTCAATTTCAAAAAATCGATTCTATTTTTTGCATTTTGGAAAGTAAATGTTTTCAAAAATATTCTCTGAAAGTTCTAGAATGATCCGAGTATTGTAACTGTACTTTTCCGCACCTTGTACCTTACTACCTGAGCGCACTTACCTACTCCGCCCGCTGGCTAAAGCCGCTTACCTGGCTTTGTACATTCGAGCAGCTGCTTAGCAGCGCTATGCGCAAAGAGATTTGGGCCGGATTTTATCACAAGATTTCAACTGACTCCAAACCACAGCATTCGCACTGTCCGGCCGGAGCGCGCAGCTGGTGCAAATATCGTAAAGACGAAGCAAACAATACTTTCAAGGATTTCAAACACTCTCCTGCTCTGGCTCAAGATGTTCAAGAAGTTTTTAACCGATCTACGAAGATCTGACCAAAGATGAGTTGCTTCAAAGATGCTTAGGTGGAATCACGCAAAACAACAACGTAAGTTTCAACAAGACTGTTTGGAGTATGGCACCTAAACACACTTTTTCTGGAAAAAAAACATTGTTGAAATTGAGTGTCTCACTGCAGCATGTGTTTTCAATGAAGGATTTCATTCGGTTTTGAAAATTATGGAGGTGATGGGTGTCGAAATCGACGAAATCGCTTTTCAGTTTGCCAACTCGCACGACGTCCAGCGCGTACGTGTAGCGAACCGCCGGTCATTCGAGGCTTCCAAGGAGAGCAGAACGAAGCATAGAGAGACTAGAGAGAGACTGGAAGAAAATGAACTTTTCGAGTAGTCAGAAGGCATTGTGTATGGAGCAGGCATCGCTGATTAAGCTTAGGTAATTTTTTTTACGATTTTTCATTAAAAACAATTTAAACGCGTTTTTCTCGAAACAACGTTTTTAGATCGCTCGTAGTCAATATCTCCGAAACTACTGAACCGATCCTTATGAAATTTTAACCACATATTTTGTCCACCTATGGCTCTGATGCATTCTAGGATTATTCTAAAATTTTCACTTTTACTATGTTGTCATTGCAAAAAAACGGTCAGAAGTAACACGTTTATTCTTTTTATTTTTTAAAATGTCCGCCATTTTGTTATTTTTGCATCAATTTAAAAATCCTAGAATACGATAGAATCAGAGTCATACTGAATCTAAAACCGTTTAATTTTTTTGTTTCAGATGGCCCGTCTTTGAGCATTCGACTACGACACACACATACCTACTTTTCGAGGAGTTACGTTTGCCTGTCATTTTTGTGTATAAAAAGTATTTAAATAAAATTTTTTTTATATATTTCTACATTTATCAAGCCCATCAAATCTTATATCAATATCTATAATAATAGTACCTCTAAGAAACTTCACAAAATAGCCTTTTTTTTAGCCTCAAAGCAGAATGATCCCTTAATGAACTTACTTTTTATTTCAAAGTTGCGGTGTATTGTTTTGATCGATTATCGACATAAAAGAGAATATTGTACTGGGCCGGTAGTGGTCTATCTGTACTGGACTCGCCGATACCGGCCCGATACTGGTTGTATATTAATTATAAATTATAACGCTAGTCAGTGCAACCAGTCGCAAAAACATAAAAATATTGTTATTTATGGCCGTACATCGTGTTATTTCATACTTGACGTTTTGACATATTTAGTAATAAGTATAACAAATTTTTAAAATGTCTGAACATCATCAAAATTTAATGCGTCATCAATTAAGATAAAATATGATTCCCGCAAGTGTCGGGATTTTCTGTCGTTTGATATATAAGGGCAATTAGAAATTATTATTTTAAGAAATAATTCTGATTTTCAGGTTTCTTTATCTCAGCTTAACGAATCTAGATTAAATAATAGTTTTATGAAATATCCTCAGCGTAAAAATAAGTATATTAGTAGCTAGTAATATATAGAAGCTAAAAATATTAATAAAATATCACCGCTCCTCTTCCTCCCCCTCCCACGCTTTGAAGGGTTTCTAGGAGTATAATAAGCAAAATAATGCAGTACTGGCCCAAAACTGATCAAAAAATTTTTTTTTGTAATTTTTATTACTCTTACGATAGTATTTGTCAGTACTGTGCCATCATCGGGCCGTTTTTTAACCAATATCGGCGCGGTGTTGGCCCGTTTGTATAGCTGTACTTATGCCGATATATATCGAAGTTGCGTTATCATCCCGATATTGGCCCGATACTGAACCAGTAGTAGAGTCGATATTTCGTCAGTATCGGGGTACTGGCACCCAGTGCTGGTTCGATACTGGTCCGTTCGTAAATTTTTATACGGGTATATGTATGTATATATGTGTATGTGTATGTACGTGTATACGCGTGCCGCGTTGTTCGAAGGCGACCATATTTCAACCACTCATACACGTATATGCGCGACCCACGGATTTGGCGCGACCAACCTTGTTCAAAATTAAAGGGGCCTTGCGTCGCACGGCGTTCCGAAAGTCGCCGCAACACATAAAACGGCGTCGCCTTGCTCTGACTATACGACGGGATTCGATCACTCGCACCGCGCTAGATCCACACGTGGCACAAACTAACCTCGCGGAGCATGACCTCATACTGCGTCGAGCGAGAACCATACATTATATTGCACCGCTTTGTCATGTATTGCCTCATCTCTCTTTAAGGGTCCTAAGCCGCATCTCAAAGACACCACCTAAGAGAAGGAAGCTCTCTGTACGAATATATATTGGGCGTTCGAACCTCACGAGTCAGCATTAACCACAAATTACGCGACAAGAGCTTAGCAAGCGGAAGAACCCACCGAATAATTAACATCCTTACGCACAGTCGGTAGCATACCCGTTGTGTCGTAATAAATTTGGTGACAGCGGTGGGATACTGTCTGTCTGACGATTATCAAAGAATATTCAAATTCCAACTCTACAAAACTACGAGAACATTAAAATATTTCTTCAACAACTGCCGACGTGCTTCCTGTGGGTTTTCGAGGCAGCGGTTTTCCCCAGGACGCAGGACGAATGCCGGGACGGTAGAGTCTATCGCCAAGACTTTAATAAATCCTCAAAGGCAATTTTAAGACCAATACCATTTACAGTAGCTTTTTTGTGGTACAACGCAACTTCATCAATGAAAACCATAGAGATTATCAGTTCCCACCTGGGACCAACTATCTTCCAACTACTGAAAGTAACTATTTCCCGCGTGGGAACAACTATCTCCAATCTGGGGGTAACGATTTCCCATCTGGGAACAACGACTCCGTCCAGGATCAACCAGGCCTTTCTACCACCGTCCTATCAGTGGACCAGTCTACAACGAGATTTCATATAGACGAGAACTCTGCATCTGGATAACAAGACCCACAACGACTGCCAACATACACAACAAACCAGTCTATACCGGTCTACAAGTTAAGTCTTAGTATTAAGTAATTGAGCATTATCGCGATTTTCATACAATTTCTTTTTCCAAACTTCAACTGCGCAATATTATATATACGTAAGGTCATCTTCCTGGTCACCTCGGTTTAAGGATTATTTTTTTTTATATATATACATATACTTATTTTACCCTAAATGAACCATGTTTAGGGACCTTGATAACAAACGCAGGATTCGAGAAGCTAGAGAAGAACGATTAAGAGAAGAAAAAATGGGCGGAAGAGAAGAGGAGACAAGAGGAATTAGATAAACAGAGACGTAATGAAAAGAGACTGACATTTCAAAAATATTAAAGATTCTTAAATTATTTCACTTATTCCATACATACAAATATTATACAAGGACTACCCTTTTTTTATTTATTTTCTTAAATTATTTTGTTTACTCTATACAAATATTACACGACGACTACCTCGAAAATTACAATACTAAATTTCATGGTGAACATCTACCGTTCCTTCCACCTCTCTTGTCGTTGTCTCCCACCATGAAGCAACAAATATAAGTATGAAACCGAAAACTCCGTCAAATTTCTCGCCTTCGGCTCGGGCACAAACAGCGCGTGGCGCGGCGGGGACTAGAGTGAGGTTAGGGAGTTAATATGTAGCACTATTTTCCCTTGTCGGCGGTGAACGAGTACGAACTTTTTGGTAGATATGTTAAAAAATTGTATATTGCACGCGTGAATAAAGTGAGCCAGCGATTGCCAGCGTGTATGACGTCCTAGTTCCGCTCGAGCGCCGAACCACTCGCAGGCATTTACTGGCTCACTTTATTCCCTAGGTGCATAATATACTATTTCGGATTTTTGATTATAATTACAATTTAGACGTTAATTCTTTTCCAATATAATAATACTTTATGCAATTAATATTAAAATCCTTATATAATTATAATACTTTTTTGATATATATATATATATATATAATTTAAAATACAGCGTTTCATTTTCTATATATGTGTATCTATACGTATATTTATAGATAAATGTTGTAACTCCTTATATTTCCATATTTTCCTTAAATAGCGTAGTAGTAATTTAAGTATTCCTATACTTTCATTATAAAACCTGTTGCGTTCTACATATGCAATTTATATTTTTACGCATCGAACTAATAACAATTATTATTAAGAGCAGAAAAGAACGAAGAACGTTCGGCTACTTAAGGATCCATACTTAAACATACTCTCTATACATCGATTTTATCAATTAAACGTTGGTTAGTGATCTTTCCTCAGCCATACCTCGAGCTCGTGATTCCCGAGTATCAAGGGGCCTTTATCGGGTTGACGGTCTAATCGATTATGTAATAGAGAAAACGAGAATCACTCGCACCTCTATAGATAAGTTAGAAGAACAATTAACACAACATAGTTCGCAGCTTATTGATTTAGGAAACGCGTTGGGCGATTTCGGGAAGGATATAAGTAATCAATCTCAAGGATATGACAAACTACGCCATAATTTGAGTTCTATGTACCCATTGTTACAAACGCATAAAAAGGATAATAAAACGGAAACCGACACCCCTAGCCAGAAGCTCTATTTAATTATAACTACTTTTGAAAAACTAAAGCTTGAATTATTAATTAATTTTTATACTAGTTATACATTTATATACATACATATGCGTATTTATACATTTATATATACCGTCATCGTTTTATTTTAATACAGACGTAATTATCACCTTATATTATTTTTCATTCAACCCCATTATTATTTCCTTATAACTTCTTATATTTCCTAACAAATATTTTCATAAGATATCTGCCTTAAATAAGAAAAATGTTGGATAAATTTGTAGTTATACCATTATAATTTTCTCCTTTCTTTTTACATTTTACTATATTTTATTTAATTTTTTTCTTCAGTTGCTTTATTCTAAACGAAAGCTTTTTGTCCTTTATATATACATAACCTCATATACACTCTTTACCTTTTTTTCTCACACACACACACACATATATATATATATATAAAAATTAAAAATATATAATTAATTAAATTAACGGTTACCAACTCCTGGAGTTGCCGAGGATCGCTCCACAATAATCTCAGTCCACTCACCGCAGTTAAAAATGTCCTAGTGATAATCGCAATACGAAGTCGTCGAACTGCTTCCTCGTGGTCACAAAAATGCGGAGTATTCCCGGTCGCAAATCTTAATCTACTCAACTATCAACAACCCTACTAACTTTAACAATTACTCAATATATCAACAATATTTCCTATTTCTACCAACAATAACTCCTATCTTCCCCGCTAATATTCGCTTTTGAAATTGACTATAAAAATATACACTAAGTTTCTACTGAACGCTACGACGGTCGGGCAGTCAATGGCGATTTTCCATGAGGCCGGAAATTTCTTCCAAATTTCGGCCTTCTTCTCGCCTACATTCACCCCACACACACTTTTTGCTCCTTTTGTTACGCCGATCCTCATTGGCCTTGATTTTCCTAGTCTCCGAAAATCAAGGCTACGATGGCGAGGTGATAAGTCGCTACCGATGATTGGTTCGCTCCGTGATTGTCGCCCTGCCCGCGAGACGCGGGCAATATAAATTGCTAATTATACACGCACGGCAACCCGGCGTGTATATCTATAGCGGGCGCTTTAACTTTTGTCGCCGCGGAGCCATCACAGTTGGTAGCGACGGCAGGCGCGAGCTGGCCTACGCTATGCTAGACCGGCAGCTTCAGGCGGCTCGCGGCGAGGCGGCTGCTATCTCTCCCAAAGCTGACGGCTCCCGAGTCTATCTCTCTTTCTCTCGTGGCCACAGCTGGTTTTGTGTGCCTGGAGGAAGCTGCCGTTGCTGCAGCGATTTCTCTCTCCTCCCGCGTCTGCGTGCATTGGTCGGGTCGCGCGCGCGTGTGTGTGTGTGTGCACGCGTGCAGCGGCTCCTCATCCTCGAGGCATGGGAGAGATAGAGAGATATATAGATATTCTTTTTATTTATCACTTATGACAAAATTTACAGCTGTATGTACATTTGGTTAAAATTTGTTATTACATTATCAGTCATTACAGTTACAAAGTTTGAATCGCTATCACAGGTCGTCAATTTATTGTCTAACATATCATAATGTAGTCAGTACTATCAGATATTGTTTCGTCAACTTAATATACAAATAAATAGATAACAGTAATATATACACATACACACTTTATATTTATTAAAACGCCTTACATTCTTCTTTCGTTCAAACACTCATTCACGCTAATAATTACACTCACACTTGACACTTAACACTTAAAATAAATTAAAGACTACTCAAGAATAAATAATACGCATTAGAATAAATTAAGACTAGACAAAAATTTAACGAAAACAAAGAACAAGATTTTAATTGTGGACTTCAAGAGTCTTGTCGCCGTGTAATTCTTTAAGGTGCCTACCTAACGCCGTTTTAAACTTACATAGAGATGGCAGACACCTTACACTGCAGGGGAACAAGTTCCAGAGGCGTGCACCTTGGGTCCTAAAAGAATATAAGCCCTTATCCGTGCGCGACCCCGGAATTCAGAGCTCTTTCATACCCTCCCTACTTGAAGTCCTTGTCTGATTTTTTTCGAAGAGAGCAGTAAGATACGTTGGTTGCCGCATAACAACCGCTTTATAAAGCAGCAACCCCATAAAATACTCTCTCCTCGCCTTGATATCTAACCAGCCCAAGCCCTTCCTGTAAGGAGTGATATGCTCATCCCACCTAACACCACATATATATCTCACACATGAATTTTGTAAACGTTGCAGTCGTGTCTGAAGCACGCCTGACACATCAAGATAAACTACAGAGCAGTAATCTAGGTGAGGTAATATCAATGCACATGCCAACTGCTTACGAAGTGCCTCAGTAGTGCATGAACGAAAGAATTTCAGGCTATAAAGAGTCCTCTTTACCTTGTTGCTAACCGCATCTACTTGCGGCTTCCACGTAAGTCTTCCGTCCATTATCACACCGAGGTTAGTGACTGTGTCAACAAAGGGTACGAATACGCCGTCCTGCACCTCAATGCCCTGCAAGTCAAGGCTCTGGATCTGCTTGATGTTGTGATCAGTACCAAAAATGATCGCCTGTGTCTTGCTGACATTGAGTCGCAGATCAACGGCCGAGGCCCATTTCGACACCGCCCGCGCTACTGTCGACATGCGCTTGATACCCTCACGAAGATTCCGCAAGGTTACCTGCGGTAGGTTTGCAGGTCGTCAGCGTATAGTATATGCTCGACGTTGTGTACGTTAAGTGCGTCTTTTAGGTCGTTAATGAATAAGTTGAAGAGCAAGGAACCCAGGACCGAGCCCTGCGGCACGCCAAGATTGGTGGTTAGCCAATCGGATTCTTCGTTTATATTAGTAATGACTTTTTGCCTACGACCTGTAATATATAACTTAAGCCACAGGAGAACACTCCTGGAGAAACCCATGCGCAACAGCTTACGCAGCAGCTTTGAATGTGAAATAATTTCGAATGCTTTGCTGAAATCGAATAATAATAAAATTGTCAACAGTTTCTTTTTACTATTAATTCCTGTTCTGATGTCTTCGGTGAGTTTAAGTAGTGCTGTCTGAGTGCTATGATGTTGTCGAAAATCTGTTTGCATCGAGTCAAGAATATTTTATGTCCTCAAAAAGTCAGAAATTTGGTCATGGACAATTTTTTCTAGGACCTTGGAAAGGAAGCTTAACAGCGCAATGGGTCGGAAATCAGAAACCGAAGATGGAACTGGTTTCTTCTTCAAAGGCACAAGGTGAGCTCCCTTCCAAGTCCCCGGGAAAACGCCCTTTGAGAGGGAGGAATTAAAGGTTTTCGCAACATGGTGACCCACTAATGGAAGAGCCACCACGCTTTGTGGGATGCCGTCCTCACCTCTAGCTTGTGACGAGTAATGGGCAACAGCCAAGACTACGAAAGTGATTTCTCTGAAAACAAAGCCGTCATCACTGGCTGTGACCAGGATGCTGTCAAGATCTTCGTCACTTTCACTATGGGAGACCGACACCTCAGCAAAGCATTAAGCTCATCTGGTGAAAAACCATGAAGCTCCTCTCTTGTCTTTGGCAGGAGTCCCAAGCTCTTGGTTCCTTCCATATGTCTTTCTTTGTATCAAGAGCTTCAAAAATACGGTTTTGTATAAAAATCTCTCGCGCGCTTTTTGTGCGATGTTCAGCATTAGACGCGTGAGATTGACACTCCTGCCATAGTTTGTTGTCTTTGGTCCGTGGATAACGTCTTCGTACTGCGTCTCGTTTCTTGTACAGATACGCGAGGTCAGCGTCAACCCATGGGGGATTTGCTTTCTTTTTCAGTAAAAATTCCTTTAGAGGTGCTACTTTATCAATCGCAGCCATGAGGTCTACGCTGAGGCATTCAAGTTGCTAGTCGATGTCTGTATCTGAGCCATCAAGCGGCGACCAATCACAGTCAGCAAGGTGAGAGAGGAGGTCGTCTTGTTGTATGGATTTAAAATCCCGATAGCTAAACGAGTTGACTACAGGGGATACAACAGTTTCAACCCCAATCTGAACCTCTATTATGTTGTGGTGACTGGGAAAAGGCGCCGCCTGATTACTACTACTAAGCACTATGTCATTGTCATCAGTCATTATTACGTCAATCCATGTGTGAGAATCTTTGAGGTGATGAGTCGCACCATGGTCTAATATTCGAAAATTAAAATCATCAGCGAGTCGCCTAACAAATTTTACATTGTCTGACGTTTTGAGCAAATTCGCATTCAGATCGCCCATGAAGATTTTGTGCCTATAATCTTGATAGTGCACGGAGAGTTGATCGACAACATCAGAGCTCTGGAGAAACGGGACGTAGGTGGTCTAAAAATAAATGCAACAAAGACGGCTGGTAGCGTACCTTGCTGCACACTACACATGATATATTCTGGAATAAGCGGCTTTCCCTCCTGTGTAGTCGATGAACTGCACAGAAGGTTAGCTTTGAAGGTGTTATGAATATATAATACTAACCCGCCTTCGAATTTATTACGATCAATTCTAATGTAAGAATAGCCATTGATCTGAATACGATCACTCTCAACGTCAGGGCAGAGGCGACTCAGCAACTCCGAAGAGATGGTAGGCGGGACTAGTGGAAAGATGTTGTTTGAGGATCTCAATGTGTCCTAAAAGAGAGGTCATATTGACAAAACCTGCTCTCAATC
The DNA here is from genome assembly GCA_949152435.1 of Gastracanthus pulcherrimus. Classification (NCBI taxonomy): domain Eukaryota; kingdom Metazoa; phylum Arthropoda; class Insecta; order Hymenoptera; family Pteromalidae; genus Gastracanthus; species Gastracanthus pulcherrimus. Next base: position 149,572,997 of record OX424572.1, on the reverse strand, counting down.
CCCTACCATTCACCCCCCCCCCCCCCCCCAATAGTGCCCTTGGCTAGTCATTCAGCAGCGGCAGCCTTAATTTTTTTAGAAGCAGCAGCGATAACTGCTGAACTCCTATTTGCTGTATCACACAATTTTTCAACCGCCGATTCGCTTGAGGTTATCCCGTAGGAAGACAACATCGCTAGAAACGAGACCGTTGTTTCCGTTTTAATCGAGGTCGCATCCAACATTCTCGCTGCTGTTCTGCGCCCCGAATGACTGCGATGCGTCCTGTCCTCGCGTTGAAGTCTCCGCCCCATGGCCATAGCCTCGCTCGGGGATTCCCCACTGTGCCCGGCTACCAAGCTGGAAATGGGCGGCCGTGTCACGTCACCGGAGATGACGACGCCAGTCGGAGCTTACTATTGACGGGGGCGGGGCGTAGCCATGGCAACGCGGAAAGCGGGGAGCTGGTGGGCGCGGCCCTGCGTATCGGATTGGCCTGCTGTGCAGCCGTCGGCCTCTTATTGGCTAGAGTGGACGAGACTAGCTGTTTCTCTTTCCCACTCGCAGCGGTGTTGCTCTTCGCGCCTGGGGCTGGGGCTGCCGACTCGAGCGAACATTTCCTCGACTCTATGCACTCCTGACACGCTACAACTTTAGGCTGTAGCTAAAGCGCGATGCGTTGTGCGCGGGCGAGTGCAACGAGGAGTTTGCATTCCGGGTGACAACTTATGTTACACAAGCAATACTTACGGAGTACGTTGCTGCTCCTGGGAATCTCACCGCAGATGGCGCACTTGTCGACCATGATGGTAGTGGTGACAGAGTAGAGAAATGGGTGAAATGGGCGGTGTTGTTACCTGGAGACAGCAGATGTCACCTCGGTGCGATGTTGGTTGTTCGTCGAGTCGGCAGATGGCGTGCTGGTAAAGAGAGCGCTATGCGCGCACTGCTCCAGCTGCGTGGGACCTTTGTGTTCTCAATGGTCCGTGCTCAACACCTGCCACTCTGCCGCTTTCTCAGCTCCTAACCTCAAAACTGGCTGCGATGGTGTTGCCGTTTGAAGGAGAAAATGCCATGCAAGTCCATCAGTACAGCTGCAGATAATAACTGCAGGGGTGACTTGCACATAGGCGCTTGCAAGGAATTGAAACAAATAGGCCCGCAGGCACAAGGGCGGCAGAGAATGGTCTAGATATCAGGAGCTACTTAGTAAGAGCAGATGTACTTACGGAGCCGCCGAGAGAGCGTATAGCGCGCGACTGTGTATATGACGTGTGTGTGTGTTACCACAGCTCGGCGTACACACCAGCAGCTCCAGTCCCCGGTGTCTGCGTGTCTCGGCTGGGCTGTGGACTACCAGTCGCGCTCTCTTCCGCGTCGTCGTCGTCGTTGTCGTCATAGGTGCAGTGTCTGCGTGTATGCGTGTGCAGTCGTCTACTTCGTGGTTGCTCCAGCCAGTTGTGCCGGCTGTACGATCAGCTCTTGTGGTCGGTACGGTGTCTATGTATGTGTCCGTGTTTTCCCCCTTGGTCGCGCTTCTCACGTGACCCCCTGCTTATATCCCCTCTCTTTTCTAATTTTGTACTTTTACGATGTATTGTGTTACACGACTTTTGCGATAGTCGTACAAATCAAGCATAATAACTATACATACAAACACATAATTATGTATTTAGACATGTGTACTTACTATACATAAGTGCCACCTACTTTAATTTGATAACCTCACCCCCCTTACCCTCCTTATTTCCCCTCTTTTTTCTAATTTCACTCTTCTTCGATTTATTGCGTTACACAACTTTTTCGATAGTCTTACATATCAAGCATAATAACTACACGCACAAATACATAAACAAATACATAAACATGTGTACTATACATAAGTGTCCTCGTCTTATATTTTATCACCCCACTAGCCCCCCCCTTCCCCCCTTTTTTTAGATTATTAGTGATTGAAAATGACGTCAGGATGACGCTTATTTCCCAAAAAGATGCTTCATGGGACAGTACGGAGTTCAAAATCGGAACCAGAATTCAATGGCATTAAGCATAAAAATTCTCACAACTAATGTTCACTTTGAAATGATTTAATTGCATGCCCCCTTTAAATTGTGATAAATATTTCAGGCGTGAAATGTTTTATGTAAGGTAGTGGACCCTGTTCTCGATAGGTACCCAGTTGTCGATAACTCGAAGGAATAATACGATTTTAGATATATTTTGAGCAATTTTTCGGTACGAGAAAATTATTTCTATATTAAGAATATATCACTGAATAAATATTTTGAATTATAAAAACTCAGTTAGCGTTACTTGTTAAATAGAAATTCACACTTCTTGGCACTCTGAGATTTGATGCGTTTCTCGACGTTTCCTTAATCACAACCGTAACAAACAGTAAACTTTAAAGTGACATTTTTGTAATCAATAGAACGTTTTAAAGAATTGTAAAGCCAACATTAGCTTTAAATTCAACAAAATAAACGTAATCAAAAAGTTAAATTTTGATTTATTTACTTATAACTATTTTAATTCATATATCGACAACTCCGTCTTAATTATGCGTACGTACCCAGTTGTCGATAGTCAGATAATATATACAAAATACAAATAAATTTTTCTTTAAATGTTATTTCAATGCTTAAAAGTACTTAAGCACTACTTTTAATTAATAATTATGTACTTATAATAATCAAAATGTGTATATTATTCAATCAAGTTTTGACATAACCTAGAACCTAACCTGAATAATGGGCTTGTTGGTATATCGAGAACTGGGTCTTTTGCATCTAGCGAGAATTGCTCCGACTCGTAAAATGGTTATCGACAACTGCTCCCTCGGATTATTTTTTGGTTTATTGAATTTAGAAGTAAACATTACGTTAAAATTTCGTCTTTTTCGAGTTATTTGCCAAATAAGTATATTAATTAATAGTTGAAAACAAAAAATTTCAATTTTTTTAAAATTAAAGCATTTTTTATAGCGAAATAAGTTGAGTCTGTTACTAAGCTATCGAGAACAGGGTCAACTACCTTATCTCGTATTTATATTTACATAACAGCTTGAACAAATTTAAAATGAGCGAGCGGTGGCTATCGGCTTGTAAACACCGAAACGTATTTATTGGAATCTCTCTGATTGGTCCTCTTCAGTCTGTCTGCTGATTGGTCAACGCCATTCCGGCTTTGCCATTTCGGTTTTTTGTTGGCTATGGGACAGCAGCCTCAGGTGTACACCCTGGTGTGCACCTATAGTCATATATAGGGAAAATCTAGAAATGCCTACAGATATCTAGTAATATCTAGTAAGTTACATTTTGTAATTTAATACTAGTTTCTACTCAAACTTCCTAGAAGTTACTATGAGTTTGCGCCGAGTGTGCTGCGTAGACGCAGCCATTAAAGTAGCAGTCTAGTCAAAACTTGTCTATGGTCATTTAATCTTATTCCTTATATTTGTCTCTTATTCTTTTTCTGTGCACGGAACCTTATTTCTAGTTTTACTTCAGATATATTTAATAACTCTAATTTGATTCGATTAAATTCGATTTATTATGATTTTGAATAGTCGAATATAAATATCGAATTATTAAAACAATTTTACTGAGAAAAGTTCTAACAAACTCAGACTGCTTCAGTCACATATATTAATAAAATACGATGAACATAGTGAACAATTAAAAATACATTTTAAAAATCGGAAAGATTGCTTCAGTCACGTATATTAATAAAGTACAATAAACATGGTGAAGAATTAAAAAAAATTGTTATTGATAATTTTTGGTTTGAACTTCATTTTAAAATGATTTATTTTAATTTTTCGTATATTTAAAATACTGTTTTTAGTGCAAATAGAAATACTGTTTTACATATGAATTAAGAAGTATAAAATGTGTGGTCAGATGCTTGCATGAGTTCTTTTTTTTAATTTATGTATGCAAGGCAAGTATCAACAGTATAAATTACTATTTATTTACTCTTATTTATTTATATATATGATTTTTTTAAAGTCAAGTATTTAATTGAATCTGGCTATTTTTTTATATTGAAATTATTGTTGTTTTTAAAACTATTATAGTTTTATAATTATTATAAATGTCCTTGTTGCTGTAAACTAAAAAACAATAATTATATCATCGTCTCATTAGAGGTTATTTAGAAAAAAATTTATTTTATACATTAATTTCACTTTTCTTTCTCGAATGTAAACATTTTTTTTAGTTTATTATATTTAATGCAAAACAAAAAACCGATTATGCTATTTGTGTAAAATTAGAAAGTTCTATCCTCGTCAATCTTATTGTATTATTTTCAGTCTCCTATCATAAAATTATTATTCAAATGTAGATTCATCTATAGTATCCATGGTATTATCCGTAGTACATTATCATTATACATTAGTTAATTTCTCAATTTTTTTTTTTATTTATGTATTTATTTATCATATTTGATATATTCATTTAAAATCAAATTTATATAATTATATATTTGACTCTTCTATAAAAATGTTTTAATTATAGATAAATTTAGAACTTTGTTTATTTTTATCATATATCAAAGAAATACATAAGAACCTTAGTGAAAATATATAAATTATGAAAATGTATAAAAGTGTACAAATTCATATGGAAGTGTACAAAACTGTACAAAATTGTATGGAAGTGTACAAAACTACAAGATTGTATAGAAGTGTACAATACTGTATATTTTTGTTGAGTTTGGAACATTATGTACGCAGCGCTGGATTACCATCTATGTACAAGATTTTTAACATTGGGTATATGAATAATGCTAATGTTCATAGCTGTATCTCAGGTTCTGAGACAAACTACTGGTGCTGGGTTTTATTTTGAGATATCAGAAAACTATTTTCAAAGTTTCAGCAAAATTCGTTTCCTGAAGGTCTGACACTCTCCTTGTAAATAAATTGTTCCAATATGGAATTCTTTGTTCTAATAAATTAATTTCAAATGCTATAACTTTTTTGAATCAGCAGCTAAAACAGGAGGTGTACTATTTATCAATGATTTTATATTAGTAGAAATTATAAATATCTCAACCTCAAATTTTTTCAGATTTTTTCTAAATGATTTAGAGATTATGCATTAAAGTTAAAGATCAGAAGTATTGATTTTTACTACTTATGCTTTAACTTCTATAAGAAACACATTTTTGACCACTGATACACAGTAAGATTGTTAATAGCATAAACATAGGGGAGATTGGGACAAAATGGAATGTGTCCATGTGTTGGGACCAGTTGGAAATTACCTAATAAACAACCAGAACTTAATTAGAATTGAGTATAGGTTCATTTTATAATATCTTAAAGCTGGGTGGACATTTTTTCATTGCTTTAATAAATTTTGCATTTTTTATCAGACTTGCATCCACTGATGTATAAGCTGATTTTTGTAATCTTTTTCAAATTAATTGAAATTAACGAACATGCCAAATATACCAACCATCCCGGAGCCGGTTTTCTCCTGATACAGGTTTTCCCTGCTCCACTAGTATAACCATGGGTCAATGAAGGATGTGATGTGGTAGGAAAATATATAGGTATGAAACACTTGCTAGGCCAAAAGGCTGCAAGTGGACAAACCCTAATAATAAATAGTTATTTAAAGTTTAATTTTTACAATCAATAATTTTTCACAATCAAAAATGGTGTCGGGAGGCGAATTGCCTCCCAATGAGCTTGGTGTCAAATATTTTAAGTGTCACCCAAAAGTTAAAGTGACTACTGTTATTTGTATCATATGTGAGGACGCTTATCATTTAAGTGACTTTAAGAAAATAAGTGATACAAAATTTCTGAGTCAAACTCTAGTAATATACTCAGAACATCCTGAGCCAGACCTAACCTACAAATTCAATGAAGATAGATTAAGTGAGTCAGCAAGAATCTTATTAGCACAGATTAAAACAGTACAAAGATAACAAGTTCAACATGAAATTCTTGAAGAAATTGCCAATGAAACTAATACAGGACATGACAAAACTATGACAGACGATATTGTTGAAAATGCAAACATTAAAACTGAAAATGTTTTACTCTGGAAACTAAATGCAGAACTAGAGGAAAAAAATATAATATTAAAAGAATTATTAACAAAAGAAAAGGTCAACAACAGTAATAACAATAACAACAATAACAACATCTACAACACTCAAACTTACTCAGAAATAGTAGGTAAGATTAAACCACAACCCAAGAGGATTCCTAAAATAATTGTAAAAAAGAAGAGGAAAGAGGATAACTCGAACATGAAACAATATGTAACACACTATCTAGTTAGAGATAAAACAATACAAACCAAGAATATATACACAAAAAAAGAAGATGAGATAATCATAAGCGTATGAGTGAAGATAGTGTTAACGCTGCAGAAAAAATATTACAAGAAAAATTGTCGAATTCTTACATGATTGAAAAAGAACAGCTAACAAATCCAAAATTGAAAGTTGTGGGCATAGACAAAAATTTTAGATTGGATATGAGAAAATAGAAATTTAGAAATTTCAAAAATTATGAGGACAAATGTAAAGTGTTTCATATATATAAAAATAAAAACGAAGATCAAAGTGCCATAATTGAAGTCACATCTGAGATTTATTTAAACATAAAAGAAAATAAAGAAAGAATGTTTATGGGATGTCTAAGGCCTTGCTACAACTGCGGATAAATTGGTCACAGGGGTGTAAAGTGTCGGAACAGTCCAATATGTTTAAAATGTGCAGGTACACATAAAACGAGTGAGTGTCGGAAAAATGAAAATAAGTGTACAAATTGTACTTTTCACAATGAAAAATACAAGACAAATGTTGATACTAGTCATGTAGCTACTGACAGTGTTATTTGTCAATATCTCGTAAATAAAATTAAAAAAAATATAGATATGACTGCATCTACTAGTGCATCAAACAATCAACAACGAGGACAATAGTATGGACAACAACAAAAAGGGTGACAGCAAAAAAATCACAAAATCAGACTGCAACGAATTCTTAGAAAGAATAGAAAAAGACACAGTTCAAAAAGAAAAAAGATGCGGTAATATTAATGTTCTAAATAAAGCTATAAACAATAAAAATGATTTAATTCTGTACGTTAGCATAAGAAGTATGAACGCAAATTTTGATAAATTGAAAATATTAGAAAGTTTAAGGGGAGGGCCTGGTGAAATTTCACCCTAGTGATATTTAAAGGGTAAGAAACAAAAAAAAAATTTTTAGACTCAAATATGGATGACAAATGTGATAAGGCATTAAAAAAAAATCCAAAAATAATTTTTCTACTATTTTTAAAATCTTTTTTTTGTTTTCGATTTTTAATTTCTGACCTATAGCACGCTCAGTCTAATTCATGTGCTAAGTTGTTTGTAATCATCCCAGGAACTAGCAAAAAAAATTTCAGCTTGAATGATCAAAAACTGTAGGAGTAGGAAATTTACTGTTCCGTGAATTCCCTGTGCCGATACGCTTGGTTTCCAAGTGAATTATGAGTATAGTCTTTTTTTCGTATCGCAATTTTACTTGTACAATAGAATTTTCCAATATAAATATTGAAATTTGCAGTGCATTCTAAGCAGAGGAATTTCAACTGCGATACTGCGAATTTCATTCTACTTTCTCTGCTTGAGAAATATAACTAGAGTTGAAAAGTGCAAGTATTTAGGTATAGTATTTGATTACAAACTAAAGTGGGATAAACATGTTCAATACATAATACAAAAAACGAAATATCTAGCTATATTTTTTATAAAATTGCCAAATCAATGCTAAGAGAAACATTAATAATGATATACTATGCCCTTTTTCATACTATAATAAGTTATAGAATATTAGCTTACGGTGGAGCTTATAGAAATAATAGAGATTTATGGCAAAACATACAGAAAAAAATTTTGAAAATAACTAATAAGAACAATTTTGTTATACAAGATAATCCTATGAACATAGAACAACTATTTATATTTGAGACACAATTTTCTAATCAAAGTTTTTGAAATATCGAAAAAGAAGAAGAAAAGAAATTACAATGGATTGAATCAGACAGAATATGTTACACTATGGCAGAATACTGACTATGAAGATTTTTCTAATGAAAAGAAGCGAGGAAAAACTTGCAGACTTGTAATAAGTTCGTTACATGAATAGCTAATCCCTTTTTACACATATATATTTTATACATCTTATTATACATCCTATCATAATTATTATTAATATACTAAAACTTATGCGGCAGCATGACTCATATTATGGGTCATTTGATGAAAATTTTGTTGTTTTATATCTTTACAAAAATAAAATTTTCCTAAATAATTTTCTTATAAATCTTCCACATTATATACTATGTTATTCAGACAAAGTCATGACAAAGATTTACTAGAACTTGTCTATTTCTCGTCATTCTTAAAAAAAATACAACATAGTCTTATACATTAGCTGCTTATACATTATAATTAAATTTTTACTAAATCTTAAAATAAAAATAGTTTATGAAAAATGTTTCAATTAACTTACTTCTTTATGACTTAATTATTAATAGTTTATTATTTTATTTATAAATGATAATTATTAATAGTTTATTAATTTATTTATAAATGATAAACCATTAATGCATGTATTTGTATTGTATTGTATTGTATCAAGTTCCTTTATCCCCTTACGGGGTCCTGTACAGGCTTTACACTTTTTTGCGGGGGATATTTACCACCTCTGTGTGGATGCCCTGTTTATTTATTTATTTATGTATTTATTTATTTATTTATTTATTCCAGAGTTACATATAACATTTGCTAAATTCGACACAGGGTAGAAATTATTTACGCTATAGTTTTCAATGCCTTTGCATTTATATTATTTACACCACCTTTTTTCAGTTATGAATTGTTTATTATCTTTATAATTTCAAATTCGTTTGTAGGTTTTATAAAGATTGTTTTGTGGATTACTTTTAGCTAGTTCTAATTTTTTATGTTTTGGTATCTTTATTTTCATACTCAGTGTTTCTCCAATATTTTTGATAAATCCAAATTCTGTTTTACTTAATATATTACTATGGCTTATAAAGTCTATCATTCTATTGTGTATGATTTTTTCAAAAATTTTTGCTATATTTGATATTAACGATATAGGTCTATAGTTTCCCATATCATTTTTTCCCCTGCTTTGTATATTGGTATCACTTCAGCCTCCTTCAGCATATCTGGCCAAATTGATGTTTCAATACAGCGATTAATTACATAAGCCAAAGTGTCTGCTATAGTTTTCAATGCCTTTGCATTAATATTATCTACACCACCTTTTTTCAGTTTTAAATTGTTTATTATCTTTATAATTTCAAATTCGTTTGTAAGTTTTATAAAGATCGTTTTTGGATTACTTTTAGGTAGTTATAATTTCTTATGTTTTGGTATCTTTACTTTCTTACTCAGTATTTCTCCAAGCTTGCAATAGTACTTATTCATTTTGTTCGCAATTTCTTTCCTACTTTTAATTATTCTATTATCTTCAGTTTTCAACTGGGAAATAGTAGTATCGTTTCTGATTTTATTTTTCACAATTTTATTATTTGTACAAGCCCAGAGTTTTCTTGGCTCATTTCTATTAATCTCTATTGATTTCTTATCATATTCTATTTTTGCTGCTTTTATGACCTTATCTAGAGCTTTAATAAATTTTTTGTAACTGTCTTTGAGTTCATCATTATCTGGATTATGTTTTAGTCGTCTGTATAGTATTTCTTTTGTATTACAAGAGTTCAATATTGTTCTTGTTATCCAGTCTTTCTTGGGGATTTTCTTGGAGTTGCGCAAATTTGGTTTTTGTATTTTGAATTTTCAATGCAAATTCTAATTTCTTTTATTATTTCCTTAATAGTTTCATTTGGATTTTTGTATTTTTAAATTTTGACCAATTTATTTTCATAGCATTATTGAATAATTTTTTGTAATTATAATAATACCTGTTAATTTTTGTCTTTTTATTTGAGTTAGGTCTACCATTTTTTATTTCTAAAAATAATGGATAATGATCAGTTATGGGCACCATAAGTGTTAGTGATTTAGTGATCAGGAAGTCTGTTTTGATAAAAATGTTATCAAATCACGTTCTTTTATCCGTAGTTATACTTGATGGTCTTCTGGTATTTGTAAATCCTGGGAGAAAATCTTTTTCCAATAGGGTATTTAGGAAATCTATGCTGATAGTATTATAATCCTGTATATTTATATTAATAACGCCAATTATAATATGATTATTTGATTTTCTTTTTCGTTCTAAATAAGTTTTGAAATTCAGATTAAATTCAGTACAATTCAGTCCGTGTGATCTATATAGAGATGAAATTTCTAGTTATTTATTATCATTTAATGTAATTATAGTGTTTGATATTTTTAGTTTGCCTATTTCTATCGTTTCATTAGTGTGTATAATATTTACTTTTACATATACCACTACACCATCATTTTTATTAATTTTCCCAAAGTTATAATATAATTTGTACTCCTTAATTCTATAATACTGATAATGAGTTAAATTCCATATCTCTGTACATACAATAACATATGGTTTTATCTTAAGACTTTTAATAAAGATTTGAGCTTTTCAAAATTGGCATTTAGGCTTCTAATATTTAAGTATAAAATCAAACTATTGTTACTATTTCTGTCTTCGTTAAAAGTCTCAAGATCCCTATATAATCTCTCTTGTTTGTGAATGCTATTTTGTATTTCTTCAATTAAGTTTATTTGTTCTTCCACTATGTAGTTGCTGTTGATTCTGGTGTAGGTTCTGGACTTGTTGATAGTGTCAGTTGTTCTTTGTTTTGTTGTTTTGTAGAGGAATTGGCTGCGCTTAGTTTATTTACTACACTCTTCACTGATTTTACCTGCCTTTGATAAAGTAGTTTATTAGTTTGTATATTAGGTATTTGTTGTAGTGCACTTGATTCATCCCATGTCGGTAATGTAGGCGCGACCGGGTAATTAATAGAGTTAATATATTTTTATTTTATTTTTAAGTATACTACACTTGAGTTTGTCTGTTGGTAAGTGATCCATTGGTAAGCTTGTTCTGTATTTAGAATTGTTATTATTACAGTTAACACATTTCGTTTTGGTATTTTTACATTGACTCACATTGTGTTTGTCAGAGCACTTAATACATGCAGAATCATTTCTACATTTGGATGTATTATGACCATATCTTCCACAGTTGAAGCAAGGGGTGACGTTTATCAGATCATAAGCTTTGCACAATTGATGACCTACAAAGATCTTGTTATTGTTTTCACATATAAACTTGTAAATTTCTGGTGATACTTCCGTTAGAACTGTACTGGTTTTGTATACATGTGTAGTACTGAGCCATTGTTATTAAATTACTTGAAATTTCTTTCATTGATATCATTTTCTATATCCTGTTCTTTCATATTTGTAGTATTGTTTATACCGATAATTTTTATTTTTGGATTACCTTGTTGTTCTATCTTGATTTCACAATTTATTAGGTTATTGTTTAGAACAGTCTCCGCTGTTTCTAGACTTTTCATATTCATATAATTAATTTCTATTTCTTTATCATTCTTCTTGCGAATGAACTTAGTTTGGATATTCTTTTCTGAAACTAAGCAGTTCGTGAGTAATTCCATTGTATTATCCTGGTTGGGGTCATTGGCCTTAAGGAGACGTCGGATACCGACAGTAGTTTCCTACTATCCCACACATGTATTTTGTTATTTATTTACAAAGTAAATTGTTTAATGAGAAAATAATAGCTGTCCCCAATTTGTTTTACAGTAACCTAATTATATGTCCAAGCTGGTTTCATACGATTGTTTTGTTTTCGAGAAAACTTTGACAAACTTAGTATGTAAAGGTTAATCTCCATGTAGTTGGCCCTCATAGTGTGTCAAAGTTTTCTCGAAAATAAAACAATCATATGAACCCAGGTTGGACATATATTTAGATTACTATAAAACGAAGCGGGGACAACTATTATTATTTCAAAAAAATGATTTCTCTTAAAATTATGAATGAAAACGCAATTAGACAAGGACAGAGATATCCGGCGTCCCCTTAATCGTTATTTTAGGAACTTGTTTCAGTTTCGTCCTAATATCACTCATCACTTCTGCATATGTTTTATTACTTATCGGTATCTCAGTATTTTTTGTTTTTGCAGTTCTACAAAGTCTTTCTGCAATTGGTTTTTATCTTGCAATTCTGTCACTAGTTGCTTGAGTAAGGTATTCTCAGCTATTAAATTGACCATTTCACTTTCATCTTCTTTGATTGTTGCATTATGTTTTTCTACTGTTTTGTTGTATAGTTCTTGCAGCAATTCTTTTCTGATTTCTTCAGATTTTTTTCAGTAGTGCTGCATGCGCATTGCACTGTACACGGGTAAACTTTTACTTGGCGAGAAAATTTGTGTAAGCAGGCGATGATCAGTGATCAAAGTAAACTTATACCCATATAAGTATTGATATAATTTCTTTTCGCGAAAACAATAACAAACGCCGACTTGACGATTTGACTGTACTTCCGTCGAGTACTACTAAAAAGTTTTGACACGTATTGTATTGCTCTTTCGTGCCCGTCGGGAAAACGATGTGAGAGCACGGCCCCAGCACCATACGGGCTGGCGTCCGTAGCTAAAATTAACGGAAGTTTTGGATCGAAGAAAGCTAAACATTTTTCGCTTACAAAAGCTTATTTCGCATTTACACTCTAAAGTCTAAAGAACGAAAATTGACGTTAGAAAGAATAAATGCATACATTCATTCTTTAGGAAAAGAATAAAGTAGAGAAATCATTCTTTATAAAAGCATAAAAGGTGTCCCAGTAATAGTAAAAGAATAAATGACGCGTTTTATTCTTTACGAAAAGAATAAAGTAGAGAAATCATTCTTTATAAAAATATGAAAAGTGTCCGAATAATATTAAAAGAATAAATGATGCTTTTCATTCTTTACGAAAGAGTTAACAACACAAAGTATATATATATATATATATATATATATATATATATATATATATATATATATATATACTTTGTGTTCTTAACTCTATATATATATATATATATATATATATATATATATATATATATATATATATATATATATATATATATATATATACTTTATAAAACAATAAAATGCATCCCAGTATAATATTAGAAGAATAAATTGTGTTTTTTTTTATGAAAAGAGTAATGTATAGTACAGATTGTCGACGCAGGTATGTTTATTAAATAATGTACATTATTCAATTAATGTACAATACTGTAATATACAATGTGCACTCTAGGGTACAATGTGCACTTTGGGGTAATTGGATTTAATTCAAGCTGGCAGGTCTATAGAATAAAATTTTAATGTTATGGAGTATTTAGATTTGAGTTTATAGGTTAGGATATTTCGACTCGAGCCTGACCTACCTGTCTGATACCGATGATTTATAGGTTATGGAATATCTATATGTCAATAATGCTTAGCTTGTCTGTTATATATTTTGAGGTTAGGGGTAATTAGATTAAGGGGTAACAGATATTATCATGTCTGTGAAATATAATTGAGAGGTTATGGGGTATTTAGATTTAAGAGTGTACGTTATGTTATTTTGATTAAAACTTGGCTTATCGGCGCATTACGATTTTGAGGTTCTAAGTGTTTAAATAGTAGGTTGGCCTGTCTAAGTAATACCGTTTTGGGGTTGTCGAATAATTAGATTTTATTTTATAAGTTAGGATTTTTAGTTGTAAACCTGGCCTGTTTGTGTAATATAATTCTGAGATTATGGGATAATTAGATGTAATTTTGTAGGTTATGTTATTTGTATTAAAGCTTGGCTTCTCAGTGTATAATATGTATATTTCAGCTACTGTAGATTACAATTTTGAGGTTATGGGGTATTTAGAATCAAGTTTCTAGATTATGTTATTTTAATTTAAGCTGAGCTTATCTGCGTAATACAGTTTTGAGGTTATGAAGCCTTTAACTTTTAGCCTTGCCTGTCTGGGTAATACAGTTTTCGGGGGTTATGGGGTAATTGGATTTCAATTTATAGGTTAGGATTTTAAGAATTCAGTCTGGACTGTTTGTGTAATATAATTTGGAGGTTTTGGGGTATTTTGATTTGAGTTTGTACGTTAGGATATTTTAACTTAAGCCAGTCTAGCCTGTCTAATATAGTTTTGAAATAATGGGCTATATATATATATATATATATATATTTTTTTTTTTTTTCATGTATAGGTTATGGTATTTTGATGTAAGCTTGGCAGTTATGAACTTTTGAGGTTATGGGATAATATAAACGTAGCCTGTATGTGTAATAGTATTTTGAGGTTTAGTATATTTATCTGCGTATTAGGATGTTGAGGAAAATAAGAAAAATAGTAAAAGTAAAAATAAAAAATAAAAACGAATCGAAAAATATAAATAAATATTATTGAACTGCCTTTCTTTATACAAAACAAAAACAAAAAAGAATGAGTTGTGAAACATTAAATTTGACCGTAAGTATTAAGAGATATAAACACGTACGCAAGCACGCACGCACATACAGACACATACAAACATTTTTTAAAAATACTGTATTTTACTTAAAAACTTTTTGTTTACCATCGCAAAACTTCCGCTGTCAGAAAGCAAAATATTTATTTCGTTTACATGAAATTATAAATTTAAAAGAATTTATCGAGTTCTTCAAAAATGCTTTTTTGCATGAAAATTACTTCTGAATTATTGTAAGTACATTAAATAATATGCGTCGACAATCTGTACTATACATTACTCTTTTCATAAAAAAAAAACCACAATTTATTCTTCTAATATTATACTGTGATGCATTTTATTGTTTTATAAAGTATATATATATATATATATATATATATATATATATATATATATATATATATATATATAAAAGAATAAATGATGCTTTTCATTCTTTACGAAAGAGTTAACAACACAAAGTATATATATATATATATATATATATATATATATATATATATATATACTTTGTGTTGTTAACTCTTTCGTAAAGAATGAAAAGCATCATTTATTCTTTTAATATTATTCGGACACTTTTCATACTTTTATAAAGAATGATTTCTCTACTTTATTCTTTTCGTAAAGAATAAAACGCGTCATTTATTCTTTTACTATTACTGGGACACCTTTTATGCTTTTATAAAGAATGATTTCTCTACTTTATTCTTTTCCTAAAGAATGAATGTATGCATTTATTCTTTCTAACGTCAATTTTCGTTCTTTAGACTTTAGAGTGTACAAAAGCGGTTTCGCATTCCGTAGTCCACTTGAAAGTACTGTCATTGCGTAGTAGATCGTATAATGGTTTAAGAATCGTACAACTGTTTTCGATAAAGCGTTGACAATAGTTTATCATACCTACGAAAACGCGTACCTCACCGACATTTTTCGGTCGAGGCATATCAATAATTGCTTCCATTTTCTTTTTCTCTTTGTGAATGCCGTTCCGATCTACTACGTATCCGCAGTAATCTACCTTATCTTCGAAAAATTTACATTTTTCTACATTTATTTTTATATTTAGAACATCTAATCGGTGTAAAACTATCTCCAGTCTTTCTAATAATTGTGCCTTGTCCTTTCCTGCAATTCGGACATCATCCATAAGAACTTTTACTTCCGAAATGCCGCGTAATTAACTTTCCAGTTTTTTTGCCAAATTGCTGGCGCAGATGCAACACCGTACATGAGCCGAAAACATTTTAGTAAACCGCGCGGGGTATTTAAGGTTAGCAGTGCCACGCTCTTTTCATCGACTTCTAGCTGTAAATATGCCTGGAAAACATCGAATTTTGCAAAAATTGTACAGCCCGTCATTTCTGTAAACAACTCATCTGGACTCGGCAATGGACATTCATTTATTTCCAATTGAGGATTTATGGTGACACTATAGTCTCCGCAGATTCTAACGCGGTTGTTGGTTTTTAAAACAGGAACTATTGGTATCGCGTATTCAGACGTATCTACTTTTTGAAAAACACCCTCACTGATAAGAAAATCCAATTCTTTATCTATCAGTGGAGCTAATTTGAAAGGTACAGGCCTAGATCTTAGAAAAACTGGTTTAGCATTATCTTTAAATATAAGTTTAACTTTAATTCTACGTATTGGAGTTAAATCTTCCTTTGTAACATTTGTATATTTATCAAAAAGATATTTTACGCATGTATCGCGATCAAACTCGTTTAAATCAATTGTAAAAACCGAAAATAGGCTATTCGCACCTTTTAATTGAACAATCTGCCGTATCCATTCACGATCGATCAATGGCGCACGTTCGATGTCAGTAACGTATAAATTTAATATGAAATTATGATTTTCATGAACAACGTTTACCGTATAATAACCTAATACATTTACTAATGTTTTACAATACGATACCAATTTAAGTTTGGTCGGTTGAAGTTGACGTTCCTTGAAGTATCTTCGAGCTTGTTTCTCCCACATCAGTGATACAGCTGCACCGCTGTCAAGTTCAAAACTTATGTCTTGATTATTTATGTGGAGTTTGATCTCAAATTTATCTCTATCTTCAAAATGTTCAACTTGTAGTATACTTTGAACATCATCGTAGTCATCGTAAACTTCTTGTAGAGCCTGAATATGTTGCGGATTATGAGCTGAATTATTATTTTTCTTGAAACATGTTTTTGCTAAATGTCCAGGTCGAATGCAAAAATTGCATCTAATCTTATTTGAAACAGAGCATTTATTTGCCATATGGTTACCACCACATCTGAAACAGTATAGATTATTTTTAGAAAAATTGTTATTTTGATCGTGATTTTTCTTTTGACTTTGTAGTGCATTTCTTTGTGCATTATCGACGAAATGCTTCTTTTGATTTTTATTGTGGCTTTTCTTTCCGGCTTGTATGTAGTCGACAATAACTGTATTGTCGTTTAAAGCCCCTGCTTCTTTCTCAGACAGCTCCATAGCTAGCACTGTCTGCAGTGCTTTATCGTACACGAGATTTTTTGTCTCCAGGAGTCTGCTTTGCACTCTTTTGCTTATTAGTCCAAAAACAAACTGATTACGTAAAGCCGTCTTTTGAAAAGTACCGAAATTACAGGTTTGGCTGAGTTTATTTAAAGCGTTAGTGTATGCTTGTATACTCTCGCCTGGTTGCTGATTGCGACTATTAAATTTAAAATTTTCAGCTATTTCTAAAACAGCCGGAGCATATAAATCTCGTAATGAAGCATCTAAATCTGCGTATTTTTTTGTGTACGGATCTGTAGATCCTAAATAGTCGCATAAATTGTCAAACGCGGCAGCTCCGATGCAATGTAGTAGGTAAGCGACTTTATCCTCTTCGCTTTTAACCGACATAATTTTGAAAACGTCTTCTAATCACTGATACCAGCGTTCGTATTTCGTAGTACTAGGGGAGAAAAACTCAATCTGCAACTGACCTGTAATTTTTGTTTCGTCTGCCATCCTTAGTTGTAACCGTGTATTTTGCCAGCAAAAAAAACGTGCTCCTTTTTGAGGTTATCTCTCTGCACACTTCTTCGTCCTTTTTATGTAATAAAATTTCCGGCCTCGTCGCCAATATTTATTATGTATTTTGCCAGCAAAAAAAAACGTGCTTCTTTTTGAGGTTATCTCTCTGCACACTTCTTCGTCCTTTTTATGTAATAAAATTTCCGGCCTCGTCGCCAATATTTATTGTGTACGTAAGCGTAGGTTGAGAGGTGTAGAAAATAAAGTGTTGTAGGTAGATGTATGCTAGAATGGTTATTTATTTAAACAATGTATATACAGACGTATTTCGGAGTCGCTGCTTGCGTCTCCGGCCGTAGGTGCGTTCTGTCTCTCTCACTCTCGTGCTCAATCGCACCAACACACACACATATATGCACAGTTAAGGCTAGTTTTCATACTGCTTCATACAAACGCACCTTATAGGGTTATGTAGCGTCAACACTGTATATTTATTTATTTATTTATTTATTTATTTATTTATCAAAATATATAGGCCATCAGGTCTAAATACAAAATGTGGAAAGAATAGTATAAGTATTTAAAATATAAATACTACTAAATTAAGATTAAATAATAATACTCGAGTTTTAACACATATCCAGAATAGTAAAACGATTTAAAGCGAAAAAAAATAAATTAGCATTTTTTTGACCATCATTAGAGGTTATATTATTATAAGATAAGGAGTTAGGATTGCCTTGGTTAAAAAAACTTACGATATCGGATAAGACCCGATAAAACCGAGTTCAAATTCCGGACAAGACAGGATTGACTTTTTGATCTCATCCTGTTTTATCCGCACGTATCCGGAAATAACCAAGTTTGTATTGATTTAGATATGACATATGAAATAGGTTTCAAAATCCGGATAAAATCGGATAAGATCATATAGGTTTAATTTACAATCGGTCTTATAAGTTTTTTTAACCAGGGTGCGATAATTCTTCTTTAACCCTTTCAGTCACAGAAGCCGATATATCGGCTCCCTATTGTTTTTAGTCACAAAATTTGATTTCTATTGTTATCGCAGTACAAATATACGTTTTCTATGTATTTTTGATCGTAGAATACGAATCTGATATCAATAATTTTATAAATATAAAAACAACCCTTCAAATGGGGTGAAAACCACCCTTTTAGTCATGAAATTGAATTCGTTTGGTTATGAAAGTAAAAAAACCCCCTCCTCATTAGAACACGGGCTTGGGACCGTCTGTGGCAGAGTTATGTTTTTTTCTTTTTTTTTTGTTTTTCTTTTTTTCTTTTTTTCTTTTTTTTTTTCTTTTTCTCTTTTTTTCTTTTTTTCTTTTTTATTTTTTTTTTCGTTTTTTTTTCTTTTTTTTTTTATAATTTTTTTTTTATTTTCTAAATCTTTTTCAGGTAGATATTTATTCATTTTCTTTTATCTTATATACATTTACGTTTTGTGATATATTTCATAACAATTTTGTTTTTCTTTTATGCATAATGGAACATTGCAAGTTGTGCACATGTAGGAAGTTCTAACTCGATTTGTTTTAGAACTACAACAAGTGCAATTTCTTTGTATTTTGAGTTTAGTTGGAATGTGCGGGGCTTGAGAAAATCTTATTTCATTTGAAATTTGAGGCTTACGCTTACTAGGAGTAAATTGTTTTGTCTTGGTACCTCTTTTTTTAGGTGATGCAAACCCAATAAGCTCAGTTACCAGCTTTAGTCGAAAATCTATCAAATTCATTTTAGTAGTAGGGGTATTTTGCTTGTAAATGATGAAAGAATTTACAACGGTTACATCGATAAAATGCCAGAATATTCGAAGCCACCACTTTTTACTTTTTCTACTAATCTCGTATGTAGATTTCAACTGATCTGCTTTGTCAACACAGTTCATATAATTATTATAGTCTCGAGTGGCTTGTGGACAATTGATTTGAATGCTAGTACCATCTTTTTGTCGTCTACTTACAGTAGTTTTGATTGAAGGATCGTGAAAATTAGATAAAAACTGGACAGGTTTGTTATCATTCCATTTTATCCAACTGATACCCTTGTATGAAGTCCGAGATTCATAATCTCCCCTTTTCATTGTTTTATCGTTTATTTGTTTTTTTGGCAAACCTTTCCGATTTTTTCGTACTGTTCCACAGGCTAATATATTTTTACTTTTGAGTTCAATCATCAAATTAACACTAGTAAAGTAATTATCGAAATAAACTTGATAATTTTTTGAAATAATTTGATGGGTTAAATCGATTACAACTCTTTCGCCCAATTGTTTTTCAACCAAGTTAGCAGTTTTTCCAGTATATACCTGAAACTCACATACAAAACCATGTTCATCTGCTCTAACCCAAATTTTAAAACCTCTTTTTATAGGTTTCTGTGGATTGTACTGTTTTAGAGTACTTCTACCTTTGAATTTGACCATACTTTCATCAACAGCTTGTTTTTCAGATGGTTTGTAGAATTTTATAAAATTTTCTGAAAGCATATCAAGTAAGGGTCTTAGTTTATATAGCTTATCATAATTGGGTTCACCTTTTTGTGGCATTGATAAGTTATCATTCAAATGTATATGAGACAGGATAGCAAAAAACCTATTGAGAGGCATAACAGGGCTTATATAAGAGTTGTGTAATTGAGAATTAGATGACCAATAGCACCGAATGGCGGGTAACCTACTTATTCCCATCATGATATTCATGCCAATAAATTTCAATATTTCTGCTTTATTTACTTCTTCAAATGGCTTGTCTGATTGCTGCCCGTAAAGATTAGTCTGTTCGACAATTCTTTCGATCAAAACTTCTGAAAATAAGCAAAGGAAAATTTGTGAAGGTGAACGAATATCTGAAGGAACCATTGGACCGCAATCTTCGGAAAAAATTATTTCGTCGAATTTTCTTCTTTTATTATCCCAAATACCATCTAAAGCAGCTAATCTGTCACTCAACGGAGTATCACTATCACTTTCATATTCAATCACGTTAGAATTTTCACTATATGAAGTATTTTCTAACGAGGCTACTGCTTCATCAATTTGATTTTTGTCAATATCCGAATCATCATCACATTCAGAATCATATTCTGGATCATCATATTCATCTTCACTTTCATTATCACTGGTGATTTCAGCATATTCCATGATAAAAATTTTTTAGAATAAACCAAAACAAATTTCACAATGTTGTGAGATTACTGATAATTTAGAACGAATAATGATATTGAAATTTTTGATAGGAAAAATATAGAAATTTTATGTAACTACCTAATAAACTTAGATTTGATCCTTTGAAGTTCTTGCAAACAATTTTTTTTATTATTATTAATATTCTTTTTTCAAAATATAGTTTGGATTGAAATCATTCACTCGAGGGGATTGTAACAAGGGGTGTTTTAGAAAATTTATATGGCTTTCAGAGATTTTCAATATATTTTTTGAGCTCTAAATTCTATTTATATATTCTTAGGTCCTATCGAGTGCTTTGACGTTGAGTATTCACATTTTCGTAGTAATCCAATTAGAATTTTAGAGATCGTTTTTACGATTACTGAATTTTTTTCCATTGGATTCAAATTTAGCGTTGAAAAATGTATCAGAAACTAATATTAGCAGTAACATAACAAAACAAACAGGGTTTCGTGACTGCAATGTTACTTTTTATTCCATTTTACGAGTTTTTTTATGTTTTCAAATTTGTGACATTGGATTTGCATCCGCGTTAAAATTTACATCGGAAACATATATTTTCTTCTATAGTGAAACGAATTGAATTGTACGTATAAAAGGGTGGTTTTCACCCTGTTTGAGGGATTTTTTGTATATTTATAAAACTTTCTGAAATCAGATTTGGATTCTGCATTCAAAAATACATTGTGAACATATAGTCTTCAAAGAATATATAGTCTTCAAAAGAATTAAATTGTATGGCTAAAAGGGTAGTTTTTACCCCATTTGAGGGGTTGTTTTTATATTTATAAAATTTTTGACGTTACATTCGTATTCTGCATTCAAAAATCAATTGGAAACATATATTGCACTTCCATAACAAACGGATTGAATTTTATGACTATAAGGGTGGTTTTCACCCCATTTGAGGGGTTGTTTTTATATTTATTCAATTTTTGATATCAGATTCGTATTCTACGATCAAAAATACATTGGAAACATATATTGCACTTCCATAACAAACGGATTGAATTTTATGACTATAAGGGTGGTTTTCACCCCATTTGAGGGGTTGTTTTTATATGTATAAAATTATTGATATCAGATTTGGATTCTGCATTCAAAAATGCATTGTGGACATATATTGCACTTCCATTACCAAACAAATTGCATTTTTTAACTAAAAGGGTGGTTTTCACCCCATTTGAGGGGTTGTTTTTATATTTATTCAATTTTTGACACTTGATTTGGATTCTTCGTTCAAAAATACATTGGAAACATATATTTGCACTTCCATAACCAAATGAATTGAATTGCGTGACTGAAAGGGTTAAGAGGAAGCCGTATCTACTGTCCTTGTCTAATCACATGTTTGCTAATTACTCAAATAGTAGTTTGTTAATTGAAAAACTAAGAGTCGTCGCGAATACTTCTTAAAATAAGGAATATTTTGAGACCTAAAAGAGTACCTAACATTATATACTTTCGGAGAATAGTTCGAAACGAAAAACCTAACCTTAATTTTCGCGTTTCGATGTATTTTCGAACAGGAAATAATGTTAAATATTTTTTTAGGTCTCAAAATATTCCTTATTTTACGAAGAATGGGGGACGACTCTTAGTTTTTCGATTAATAAACTACTATTTGCATAAATAGCAAAAATGTAATTAGACAAGGACAGTAGATACAGAAAGATCCTCCTCTTAAAGAATTTAAGTTGCCCCAAAAAGACTTTAAATTTATCACTAAACTGCTTTCTACACTACAAATTTAATTTCTTATAACATATCCTTGAAGTAAAAATTCGTATAACTTTGGCTCTTAGATTCGTAAATTTTATATAGTTATTTACATCATTGGTAAATTTCCAAATTTGGTGCGCTTTGTTTTTTAAATTAACTAATGTTATAAGTTCCTTAGTTTAAAATGCAGGATGTAAATTTTGAGAACTATTAGATATAGGAACAATCAGTTTATTCAAGATGTCATAAAATTTATCTAAACAATGTTCAATAGAACAATTCATAAAAGTTAGATCTCAGTCTATTTTATTTAATTCAAACCTAATCAAATCATAATTAACGTTCAAGAAGTTTCTTTTAACAATACTAGCAGTTGGTGATAAGTCTTCAACGATGGGTAGTACAAACAATGCAGGATCATGATGTTGGTCCGATGAGATAAGTTGATCATCAAAATTTGCACACGAATATACTTGAGCGGAAGTAAAAAGCAAATCAAGTGTGTATGGCTTTGTTTTATGTCTTGGGAAAACTTGACATAGACCCAGAAAAGAAAATTCAGAAGAAGAATATTGTAAAGAAAAATATTAATCTATTGGTATCTGTGCCTGATATCATTGTACTTACAGAAACTTACCTGCATCCTGGAATAGCATTTATAGAATAGCATTTATAGAAAGGACAGGTATGATTTTTTAAAGAACCATATGGGGGTGGATTACTAATAGCAGTAAAAAAATGCGTTAACTCAAATATTATTCAATTCAATACTACAAATATTCAACAACTGTATATTGAAATTCCTGCCGTTGCTAAAAATTTGATTATTGGTGTTACCTATCTACCTACAAGATCGGATAAATTTTTTCTAGATTCAAATACTGCGGAACAGCTATATCAGTACTATAGAAATCACAATTTTATAATTGTTAGTGACTATAATTTACCTCAATTGAATTGGATAAACTCTGATATACTAACTACAAATTGCCAAAATCAAAATATTTTAATTAAAGAAAATATTGAGGTTATAATGAACAGTTTTTCATTCTTCGGCTTTTTTTCTACTCTCGAGGAACGCAATCTTGGAGCAATAACCTCATGATTCACTACTTCCAATATCCTGCCTTTTTTGCATCCGTGGAGTTATGACTCAAGACATCCATCGGTTAGACGAACTGCTAGATTTTTACCATGCAGATTTTAATAGCATAAACTGCAATTTAGCAAATATTGATTGGAACATAGTAATCATCTCGAACGAAATTCTCATATAATTATAATCAAACTTCACTTACAGGTAAGTTCGTTTGATTTTCAATTAAAAATTCTAATACTGAACTAAACGTAGAAACATTTTACTCGGCTGTAAATCAATTGATTGTAATATATATGCCTATTAAGAAATTTCACTCCAATCAATATCCTAAATGGTTTTCCAGGGAACTAATAGATTACATTATTAGTTAAAAGAGATTGCATGGTATATGGCTACAATCCAACATTTTAGATAATTATATCCATTTCAAGAAACTTAGGGCAAAATGTATTCGATTGTCAAGAATAGATTATCAGTAATATATGGACAATATTCAAAGAAATTGTACCAGGATATCAAATCGTTTTGGAATTACATTAATAGTCTGTCTAAATCCAACAGTATTCCTGATAACTTGTTCTTGCACAATATTAACTATTACTTTAAGTCTGTGTATACTATGTCATCCTTATCATTCTCAATGAACTGTGATGACAATTGTGATATTGAGTCATTGTTATTAGTCACTAGTGAGGAAATATTTAAAGCTTTAAGCAATTTAAAAGAGAGTAGTGCTTGGATCGGATGGTCTTTCATCATATTTTTTAAGGAGATGTAAATCATCCGTTTTAACTCCATTGAGGTTATTATTTAATCATTCTTTATCCACAAGTGACAGGTGAAATGCCAAAATTGTGGAAAAGGTCTTTTATTACACCTATCTTTAAATCAGGTATCAAAAATAATATTTTGAATTGTAGGCCTATATCTATTACGGGTTCGTTTGCTAAGACCTTTGACGCAATTATGGCTGGTAAATTATCTCACAAACTTCTTCACCTCATTACTGAATTTCAACATGGTTTTATAAAGGGAAGATCCACGATCTCAAACATCTTACTGTATAATGATAACGTCATATCAAATACCCTCCACAATTATGATCAAGTTGATTCTATATATTTAGACTTTGTAAAGGCATTTGATACAGTCGATCATAGTATACTTCTGAACAAGTTAAACTTGTTAGGTCTTCAGGGAATGTTATGGAATATGATTAAGGTGGTTCATGCGTGGATGAAAATACTGCAGAATGTCATTTTTTTCTTTTAAGTTGGCTAGACTGACATTACAGTATGCTGCCCATTACCATAACTTGTTATATATATAGCATGATCGCTCTTTTGTTGAATCAGGTCTATAAGATCAGCGTCATCTTTAGGTTATAACTAAGGATTATAATAACAAATCACTGCACTTGTAACAATGTAATAAGTTATCTGTGCACTTGTCAAAAATTATAATATAGTATACAAAATTAAAACTAGGTTCATGTCTAATAACATGTCAAAGTATATATGTTAAATCACTACATTAGTAAATAATTTAAAATTAAATACACTACAGTTATACATTAAACGACACCACAATAGTTGTATAGTGTTCGTCAAATTCAAATCACTCAAATATACTATGTTTACAAATTTATAGTACGAACAGCACTTACAATTCATAAATATCTTGAGTAATAACTATGAAAAAAGAAGATTACAAATTTTTAACGAAAACTTCATATAATCCTTTCTATACCTGACTCACGATACTACTATACAATATCATAATAATTTTAAAAGATTTGCAACAAATTACAGATAAGATGTCCATGGTATTTAGAATTATTATAGTACATTTTATTATATAACTGTCTAGAGCGTCTTTCAAAATAACGAATTTAGTTTTAGTAAGTACTGTTCCATCTGATTTTTGCAATTTTTCACATAAATGGATTGAGCTATGCGGTGGTAAGAGACATAGATCTTGATGTTGGATAGAAATGCGAATTTCATCGCTATTATCAAAGCTTAATGTTGAGTATGGTTGATGAGCGTGAACCTCGTAATGAGCGATCAATTCATCGAACACCACACCTGATTAAATACTTAGAATTTCGTCCATTTTTTATGAAGCAGCAGAGCATTATACAAGTAATTTTTTTCCACGAACTTTTAGACCTAGGCTTTTTAAGAACTGTATGTTCTGCCGTGCTAACGGTTTGAGTTTCTGCGAACGACTGATTACTGTTTGACATTGTGGCTGACTTATACACTTTAGAATTGTAAACTATTATACTGATTTGATGTGGAGTCTAATAGTGATTTCCTCTCTTCGGAAATTAACTAAATTTCCATCTTGATCTACGATTTGAATTTGAAGGTGATCTATGGACTTGACACTGAGTGGTAGATAGATAACATGTGACGGATCTTCTATGATTTTATATCCTGGAGGAACTCTTGGAAAGAATTCGTGGATTGTGTGAACTTTTTTGTTGTTGATGTAAGCATCTGCAGTAATATTGCACTCAACCCTGAGTGCGTTGATTTTCAATATTTTTACGGGTAAATCAGAACTGTATTGAATTTTCTCTTTCAGAATACGAAGAGTAAAGCCAAGAAGATGGCCCATTGAATCGTGATGTGTAAAATCTAATTCAATCAATTATGAAATCAATATTGAAACAAGGATGAGCACCTTCAAATCTATAAACTGACCAAGGAAAAGAATTTTACAATTCAAAATTTCAGAATCTTATGAAAAACTGCAAGATAAATTTATATTCTTCACATAGTAATTTTTATGCAAGCATATGTGAGCGTTTCAATCTATTGTTCTAACACTCAAAAATGCAATGTGGTTGGAGTTCAGTAAACAAGGGAACTATAAATGGCTAAATATCCTGCCTGTGTTGGTTAAAACTTGTAATTCATGAAAACATCGGACAATAGGAATTGAGCCTAAAATTGTTACGCAGGCAAATGAGAGAGATGTTTAGAAACATTTTCTCAATGAAAATTACCTGTGAAAAAAGCGAAATTCAAAGTGGGAGATAAAGTACGAATAACCAAGATAAAACATGTTTTCGAAAAAGGTTATACACCAAACTGGTCTACTGATACTTTCACAATAACACGAGTCATAAAAACCAACCCGGTAACTTATAACCTGAAAGATTATTATGACAAAGCCATCTCTGGAGGCTTTTATGAAACTGAAATTCACAAAACTATGTATCCCGAAATTTATTTAATAGAAAAAGTTGTGAAGAAAAATAGTTACCGCCTATATGTTAAATGGTTAGGTTTCAGTAGCAAGCATAATAGTTGGATAAATAAAAATGAAATTGTATGAATTATTGAAGGAACAAATAAATAAGAAATCATTTGTATTATATTTAATACTGTATTTATTCGTATATATTATGTACAAGTTTGAAAAAAATAGTTGCATAAACTCCTCCATCTCATCATACTCTACTAATATATCTTCGTTTTCATTGGCTACTTCGTTTCCCCTCTCTACTTCAGCAGCAACATCCATCTCCCTCTCTCTTTCTTGATTGTCCGCTCTGCTTTTATTGCATCGTCGTGAGGACTAAGTGAAATTTTTTCTTATTTTTCAGTATGCACTATATGCAATTTCGATTGAATGTTGCACTGCTCACGTTTTACAATAACAAGATCCTGAAGACATCTTTTATAATCCTCGAAATTGATTGATTTTTTCACAACGCTAGATTTTATACCTTTTGCTTTTTTTCACTGTCTCTCCTCCATCAACCAAAATACTATACATTTTGCTTCGTAAACCAATGAATTTCGTCATGTATTCGTCTTTCATCAATTCAAGAACTTTCTTGTTAACACGAGGCATGTCAAAATAATTGTTTTCAGCATAATCAGAAGTGTCAAAACTGTGAATGTCTTCTTTCATAATTTTGTACATATCGATGTCTTTAACTTCGTATATCAAACTATCGGTATCTGTATAGAGAAGTTTGCATTTTTCTCTCACTCGTTGTTTCATATATGAGTAATGGAAATCATAAACTAATGTCTTTGACAAATCAAGGAAACAAAGACCGACGTATATGGGTTTCTTGATGGTGTTGGACAGCGTTTATTAATAATTTATAAAAAAGTTTTTCAAACTCATTCTTCGCCTGCTTTCTCTTCTCTGTATTTAGTTCAACATAAGGTTTGAGCCAGGCCTTCTGTTCAAAACTTAAGATTGTATGCACTTTTTTTAATAGAAATCCATTATCTAATGCCTGTTTAAGGGCCCGATAATGAATGACATACCTTTGCTTGTGGTTTAGAGTGGTGAGAAGTTTCTTCTGCTTCGAACCAGGTGGTGCAAGATGCTCAGCGCAAAAAGGAAAATCTCGATGACCATCGTGTATCTCTTCAGGATATTCCAAGTCTACTTCAGCAAAGTATCCTATATCTGAATCAGCAGGTGTATTGAAGAAATTTGGATTTGGTTCATATTCAATCCATTTGAATTTTCCTGTCGGCAAGTGCTGCATCATTGCACATCCATAAAGATTGTTGATATCCAAATACAAGAGTGTTTTATCTTTCTCATTATATTCAGGGTCCATATATGAATTATTCGTCTTGGCATACCGATTACAACACTGGCTAATTCCTCCCCGAATACCTGCTTCAATAAACATTAACATGTCAATATATGTAAGAAGCTCTAACTCAACCTTGGTCATTTTAAGACCAGCAGAAAATGTCAGTCTTGGGGTAGTTTAAAAGTGAGCAGGACATAAATCGTATGCTTTTAAAGATGTCCCTCGAAAACTTTCAAAATATCAGCCAATAGTAAAACATCAGTTTTTAAGTACATATCCGAATATTCTTCCATTGTTTTAATATTAAATGTTTCCCACATCTGAGCAGCATGTCTATAATCTTCTTTACTAACGCATTAATCGGTAAGCTTATGGAAAAATTCATTTTTTCTGGCAGATTAGTGCACGTCAGCTTTTTCAACCCATCTACAAAATCATAAGGAAATATTCCTCTTCTTTTGAGAAGATCAATCTTTTCGACTGTCAATCCATCCGATCGAAATTCCTTTTCTGCTATCGGCACATCTTACAGAAATGACGCAAGCTTCTCCAGTAATGAAGGTAGACATCGCCATGAATCTATATATCTGAAACTTATATCACTGTCATCTATGTACTTCGTGAAGGAAATATATTTTTCCTTATGTGGTTGCTAGGTCACTCGTCCTTTCATCAATGTAGAAGTGGCGATCTCTTTTAAGATGAAATGAGTATCATAATTTAGGTTGTGAAAAACAATTGGAACAAATCTGGAATTCTTATAATTCAAATTATATGAATTATGAGCTGCACCTCTGAAACTAAAGATGAAAAAAAGATATATATGAAAATCAATGAATTAATTTACTCTATTTAAATTATATCGAAAACTTATAACATACCGTCCTATAAGATGAGAATGATCTAGTACTGCAAGTTCATCAGCTCGAATTGGTTTCTGACATATACGGTAAAGGGCTGCTCTTTGGAAAGATAATTCTTCTAGATCCGTAAGTCTCATGGGTTTTGGATTCTTGTATAGTTCTTCAATCTCACCAATCAATTTTAACTCTAGAACAAACCACTCTGCAGGTGTCGTTCCGTTATTTTCTTGTCTATCAGACTTATATGCTGATAAACTATCATTAAAGCTGCATTTTATATAATATCCAATGATGTATGCTCCGTGAAGTTGAAAAGCATTCTCGGTCCCAGTAGACTTAAATAAACACTCAAAATCAGCATAAATAATAAAAGGAACTTTTTCGTTCTTCTTGTAATCTTTAAATTTGAGAATGTTATTTTTAGAGTCGGGCAGATTGATTCGACAATTATTCAAATTTTTGCAATCAATTTCATGAATTTCCAATCTTTCTTCACTATAGAAAATTTGTTCACAGTGATAAGATTTTATATGTGTTTTAGACAGTTGAGAACTCAGAAGTCGGGACATATTTTTTATCCAAACGTAATGGTATTTATGCAAGATTTCATCATCAGCACGATTATTTTCTTCATGCTCATCTATATAAAACTCTTGAATGATGAGTAGATTCACATGTTTTTCTTTTTTTTCTGTCGTAATGTGAGAAGGCGACACTTCAGACTTCGGGCCATACTTTCTCACCATGTACACATTTACTGAAATATTATTCAGTTCTTCAAACTTCGCAACATCTTTAAGTTTTACTGGAAATTCTATGTCCCCAAAGTTTAAGGTGGGGGTTAGGTTAATTCGGTGAAAAAAGGCATGTTTTTAGGAATTTTTTTTGGCGATACAGGTGCTGTTAGTTTATTTTGACAATATCTAACTTATAATACATCTTTAGAACTATATTCTTGTAAATTTTCATTGAAAAATATTAAAAATTGAGCGAGGAACAGCGAATATCCGGTTTATAAAGGAGATGTTTCTTGAGGTAACGATGGGGGGATTTTAGATTAGATCGGCCTAGTAGATTTTGAGTTATGATGTCCACGGACTTCAAAAATGACAAGTTTCAGAAAAATGCTTTAAAGTTTTGCACACTAAAAAATTCAAAATAAAACTCGATAATTTTTTTATACTCACACAGAATCGTCGATGCCAGGTTTATAGAGCATACAGCATTCATCAAGATGATCTTGAGCATCTTTTTCACCTTGTTTACGCAAAACTCTTGCTTGTTTACTGTCGCGCGCCGCTTGTTCCTCTGCTCTACTAATTCGCAACTCGTCAACTTGACGCGCCCATTCGTGAGAACTTGGCCCTGTACTGATGTGCATCTCTTGCATTAAGGCCAACAAAGCAAAAGAACCTTCATTAAAAGTGCATGCAGCTACATTAGCTGCAATTTCAACAATTTTAGCGGTGCCACTCACTGACTTTGGAGAGATTTTCCAAATAAGCTGATTAAGACTTTCATTATTATTTTGAGTGGAACGTCCAAGACAGCGGTGCAAAAGTGCGTCCTTGCTCAAGTCCTCATAAATGGGCTTCATGGCATCCAGAACGTCAGTAGGAAGGGCTGGGTAGCTGTGTTTGAATGATTGTAGAGCATCTGCAGCTGCAGCTTTCTGCCATTCGCACAAGGAGTCTTCGCCGCTCGGGCATTTCTCGTGCTGTCGGTTCTCGTCTGTTGAACTGTAGTGATAATAAGTAGACCATATGGCATTTTTCATCTTCTCAACTGAATCATGATTACGTCGAATAGCTAGTCCGTAGTAAACAGTCAATTTGTCGATCATTTTAGCAGTAAGCTTTTAGCAATAAGCAACTGACACTTAATGTTCTATATCTCCGTCATTTTTGCTCCGATTAATCTGAAATTTTCACACAACAATCTTGAAATGTTGTACTTTCGTATACAATTTTTTTAAAAAACTGCAAAAAAAAAGTTTAAATACCTACCCCCCCCCCCCCCCCCTAATTCATATTCGTGCTTACGATACTGATTAACTCTACAGGAATTTTTTTCACTAGGATATAACGCTGAAAGAATAGCATACTTGAAACACTGATTGTTATTGTTACGAACATTAATACATGCTCTTTTCACCTCTATAAACGTTGAAAGAAGAATGTAGGAACTACCCTTGATTGGAGAATATTTTTTCATATTTATACACAAATTAATAATACTTTTTAAAGTCCACCCAGAATCTTTTTCCTGAAATTCTTCAAGTTGTGAAAGTATGGGCTGTTTAATATTATCTTTAAACCATTCTTCTAGATCTGTTGATATGTATATTGTGCCACTTTCACTCGTGAAATATTTAATATCAGTCGTTTTTGTGCATAAAAAATTCCGAGATGAAATCTGAATTTACTTTTACTGCGTTATACTTTTCTAAGCATGCCTGAACCTTAACTTTGAAGAGCTTTAGTGCATCACTTAAGAAACTCAGAATGTCTATGTGTTTTATTACAGCAGTTTTAATTATATTTTTAAAAGCTGACTGTACATCTTTCTACTCAACTCTAGCTTCTTTTTCCTCAGACTGAAGACATCCTCCTCGTTGAAGGTGTTGTTCAAATTCAACTTGCAGACACGAAAGATGTGTCATACAAGTTTAACATTTCTGTTTCTCTCCTCTTGTGAGGTTAGATTTAGTAATTTTTGATCTAATTCTTTTATTGTGCACGATAATTCTACAAACTTGCACGATACTTAAGAATGAATCTCAACGTACAACGTCAAGTAAAGTGTGCTCGTCCAAGAAATTGCTTCCCTTTTTTAAAGGGAAAGTAAACGAGAGAAGAGGTGGAAAATTTCAATGACTGACCAATAGAAAAAAGAGAAGGGATATTTTCTAAGGAAGGTATACATTTTCTCGAGAAGGGATGAGTTTTCTTTCTTCCAAGCCAATCAAGAAACGTCTTTTTAGACCAACAAATGTAAAAAAAGAGAAAGGATATTTTCTAAGGAAGGGATAAATTTTCTCGACAAGGGATGAGTTTTCTTTCTTCCAAGCCAACCGAGAAACGTCTTTTTAGACCAACAAATCAGGAATGGGCTATTTTTCATCGTCCAATCCTTAAGCAAGGAAACAATCCAAATAACTGACCAATGGTAAATAGAAGGAGCTAGTTTTAAGAAGAGAGGGAAGATTCTCTGGAAAGTGGATTTTCATCCAACGGAAAATGACTTTCTTTCTCTAAACCAATGAGGACTAGGCTATTTTCCTTCGTTTGTGTTCTTAAAAAGCAAGAGGTGAAGTTTTTGCTTTAAATTCCGGTGTGAGTGAATTTTCATACACATTCTCCAAGTTCACTTCTTACTGAAATAACTGGCGAGCAAGATGGCTAGAACCAGCGACTACGAAACATTATTCAAAAATCGCATATTGCAGTGTCAAGAAGAGAACGCTTACATATGTGATATTCAAGAATATCGAAGAATCACTGAAGATTCTTTTATTTTTAAAGAAATCAGTTTTCTAAATTTAAGGAAAACTGCTTTACTAACTACCTATCACTTTAAACCTCCAATGTCATGGAAAGAACTCTCTGCAGAAGAAAAATGTATGACTAACTGGCTGGCAAAGTATCATCATGGAATTGCATGGGACGCTGGATATTATATTCCTTATAATCGTCTGCAAGACGTTTTGCATATCTGTATACAAGGCGTGCAGAAGTTATTTGTCATGGGAGAGCAGAAAGCCCAATGGTTAACAAATCTTTTGCCCAATGTGTAAGTTATTGATGTTGTTTGCTTTACTTATTTATACTTTATCTATACTTTTTTATACTTAGCTATACTTTTTTATACTTAGCTATACATTTTTATACTTAGCTATACTTTTTTATACTTAGCTATACTATTTTATACTTAGCTATACTTTTTTATACTTAGCTATACTTTTTTATACTTAGCTATACTTTTTTATACTTAGCTATACTTTTTTATATTTTTTTTATACTTAAGCTATACTTTTTTATATTTTTTTTATACTTTAGCTATACTTTTTTATATTTTTTTTATACTTAAGCTATACTTTTTTATATTTTTTTTATACTTAAGCTATACTTTTTTATATTTTTTTTATACTTAAGCTATACTTTATTATACTTAAACTATACTTTATTATACTTCTTTATACTTAAGCTACCCATGTTTATGCAATTTTTTATACTTAAGCTGTACTTTATTATACTTTCATTATACTTAAGGGGTCTACCCTAATTGCAATTTTCAAAAAATCGATTTTTTTTTATTCCATTTTTCGAAAGTATAGATATTTGAAAGTATCATATTAAATTTTCATAAAGATCCGAGCAGTCTAAGTGTACTTTTGAGGGACTTTTACTTAGTTACCTGAGCGCGCTAATAGTGACCGTTCGGAGCGGTATCATCTACCTGCCTTTGTTTACGTGAGCAGCTGAAACCTTTCGTGTATATACTATCCCTACTCAAATCTATTCATTCGTGACCCCTTATTTTTCGAAAGATACCTGTATATTTGAATTTCAAGCAAGTAGCAACCTATATTAGTCGTGTTTGAAATCTGTAAGCGTAAACATCTGTGCTCGTGATTGCCGAGATGGACAAGAAAACTATCCATCAAAAACAAAACGGGAGACGTCCAGGTTCGAAAGCGAAAAAACGTAAATTTCATGGAGTTCTTCCAAATGTCCATGAGGCAAACACAAGTCATTCTAGTGCATCTGCAGAGAAGCTGAACAAGTCGAAAGATACGAGTTTCGACGTGCCTGTAGATCAAACGTTAGGGTACAGCATCATACATTTTTACCTGGTTTTTTCTTCGTTACAACAGTTTTTGAAATATAAAGTGTGTAATAACGATGTTACATTTACTAAGTATGGACAGCGAGGACTCGGTTTTAAAATTTGTGTTACTTGTGAGTGTGGAGAAAAATATATTAATTCGTGTCCGATGATTGCGACTGGATACGAAGTCAACCGTCGCCTTGTGTTTGTTATACGATTGATTGGTATTGGATGGAGTGGTATAAACATGTTTATTGGCCTAATGGAACTTGGATCTGGATCGAGTTCCTCCGTTTATTATCATATTATCTATTCGGTCTCTATCGCTGTGAAAAGTGTTTTCGATATAGTGATGCTAAAGGCTGTTAGAGAAGAAAAACTCCTAAATGTTCAGCACGGAGAACCCAAAGATATTTTAACCGTTTCAGGAGACGGTTCCTGGCAAAAAAGAGGATTTTCTTCTCTTGTTGGCATAGTTTCTTTGATATATAAACACAGTAAAAAAGTTGCGAACGTCGTTATCAAATCAAGCTACTGCAAAGGATGTGAAAGAAGAAAAGGAACAGAGGACACGATTGAATATGCAGCATGGTACGAAGTGCACCAAAAAAATTGCAGTGCTAATCACTGCATAATAATGCAGTGTGTTTAATCACTCAGGTAGTGCCGGAAAAATGGAATTCGACGGTATATGTCAAATGTTTTTGGAATCTCTCGAAAAATTTTCTGTGCGTTATGGTTTTTACATCGGCGACGGTGACACGAAGACTTTCAAAATACTGCTCGATACACACCCGTATGGTGAAGGAGTGATCGTTAAAAAGTTAGAGTGTGTGTTACACGTCGCAAAAAGAATTTTCAAACGTGCTAGAGAAGCTAAAAAAAATCTTATACAGGCAAGAAAAGCTGCAAAGAAGGACGAGGAAAAAACTCCAGCAAAAAAAACTGCAAAGAAGGACGAGAAAAAAACTCCAGCAAAAAAAGTTGTCACTAAAATAAGAAAAACCAGCGTAAAAAAAGTTCCTGTTGTTAAAACTCAAGATTTAACGATAAAATTAATGAAAGAACTGTCGAAAAATTACGGTTTAGCAATTCAACGGCATCCTGATTCCGTGGAAGAAATGCGCAGGGAGATCTGGGCAGGATTTTATCATAAGATTTCAACCGACAGCAAGCCACAGCATTCATACTGTTCTGAATCCTGGTGTAAATATCAGAAAGCTGTGGAAAACAACACCGTTCGACAATTTAAACATCCTCCTTCTCTCGCTGAAGATGTTCAAGAAGTTCTCAAACCAATCTACGAGGATTTGACAAAACAAGAACTTCTTGAAAGGTGCCTCAGCGGAAACACGCAAAATAACAACGAGTCTTTCAACAACTGCGTCTGGTCGATGGTTCCTAAACACATCTTTAGTGGGAAAAAAACTGAAATCGCGTGTCAAACAGCTGCGTGTATTTTCAATGAAGGATTGAAGCCAATATTGAAAATATTGGATGTGATGGGTGTCAAAATCGGCAATATCGCCGAGCAGTTCGTAGCTGAGCGAGATCTAACGCGCGTACGAGTTGCAAACCGCCGCAGTGGAGATGCCTCTAAGGAGGCCAGAATTAATCGAAGGAAGGCTATTTTGGATGAGACGGTACATTATGAAGAAACTGAAGGCATAATGTACGGTGCAGGCATCGCTGAGCGTAGGTCAGAAATTTTCACATTTTTTCGTTAA
Organism: Gastracanthus pulcherrimus; assembly: GCA_949152435.1. NCBI lineage: Eukaryota > Metazoa > Arthropoda > Insecta > Hymenoptera > Pteromalidae > Gastracanthus > Gastracanthus pulcherrimus. The sequence continues at coordinate 149,537,469 of OX424572.1, read as the reverse complement.
AAAAAACTTTGAACGCGTTTTTCTCGAAATGACATTTTTGTACGGCTTGTTGAAAAAATCTCGGAAACTACTGCATCAATCCTTACCAAATTTTTACCACATATTCTTTATGATGATAGCTATGTCGCATATCATACGATTTTTAAAATTTTGAGTTTAACTTGGTTTAAAAAAAAAAACTGATGAAAAAAAGGTGATTTTTCGTTACTTTTCGAAATATGGCCGCCATTTTGCCAATTTTGAAAAAATCAAAAAGCGTATGATATGCGACATAGTCATTACCTTACTGAAACTAAAACCTTTTTTTTTTGTTTCAGATAATCCACTCCGGAGATTTCATCAACAGGGCGCACTCATCTTTTTTTTTTTATATTTTTTTGGCCTCCATTTTTATACGATAAAAAACAAAAAAATTAATAAAAAACATTTTTTTTTTATGTATTTTAAGATTGTATTTATCAAGCCTCATACTTCACATATTAATATTTCTAATTTAAAACAATGAAAAAAAATCGTGAAAATAGTCATTTTTTTGCGCGTCTAATTAGGGTAGACCCCTTAAGCTATACTTTATTATACTTTTTTCATTCTATTTTTTTTTGTTTTCTTTTCAGATCAATTTGCAATATTGAAGACTTGCAATATGGATGTCCAATTCTAGAACATCTATCTTTTGTTGCAAAATATAATTGCTTCAATCACAACATGTACATACGAAGAAAACCTATGTGCGCAGTCCAAAATGTTTTAATTATACGCGCTTGGCTGCAAAATTATATTCAAAATCAATTTTTGCTATACTTTCGTTAATTAAAAACATGCATAGTGTCAGATTTTAGTGGAATAAAAACACCATGAATCCTTTTTTATAATGTTTAAAAATTATTTATACAATATCGCGCCATCATGGCGTCGAACGCGAAAGATCCTCCGGATAAGTCTGATCGTAAATATTATAAGTGTTACCTTACTAAATCAGTTAAAACAGTGATTTGCATAATCTGTGAAAATGCATACCATAAGAGTGATTTCGATAAAACAAAATTCCCAAATACGTAGGTGAACATCTGATAATTTGCCCAAACCATATTCTAAGAGATATAACCTCTAAATCTGATGAACATATGCTAAGTGATGTGGCAAAAAATTTTATTGCACTAATAAAACTGAAAAAATCTGAAGAAATCAGAAAAGAATTGCTGCAAGAACTACACAACAAAACAGTGGAAAAACATAATGCAACGATCAAAGAAGATGAAAGTGAAATAGACAATTTAATACCTGAGAATCCTTACTCAAGCAACTAGTGACAGAATTGCAAAATAAAAACCAATTACAGAAAAACTTTATAGAGCTGCAGAAACAAAAAAAACTGAGATACCGATAAGTAATAAAACATATGCAGAAGTGATGAGTGATATTAGGACGAAACCGAAGCGAGTTCCTAGAATAACGATTAAGGCCAATGACCCCAACCAGGAAAATACAATGGAATTCCATTGTATTTTCCTGGTTGGGGTCATTGGCCTTAATCCTCACGAACTGCTTAGTTTCAGAGAAGAATATCCAAACTAAGTTCATTCGCAAGAAGAATGATAAAGAAATAGAAATTAGTTGTATGAATATGAAAAGTCTAGAAACAGCGGAGACTATTCTAACCAATAACCTAATAAATTGTGAAATCAAGATAAAACAACAAGGTAAGCCAAAAATAAAAATTATCGGTATAAACAATACTACAAATATGGAAGAACAGGATATATAAAATGATATCAATGAAAGAAATTTCAATCAATGTAATGACAATGGCTCGGTACTGCACATGTACACTAATAAAAGGAACAAACCCAGTACAGTTCTAATATAAGTATCACCAGAAAAGTTTATACGTGAATACAATAACAAGATCTTTGTAGGTCATCAATTGTGCAAAGCTTATGATCTGATAAACGTAACCCCCTGCTTCAACTGTGGAAGATATGGACATAATAAATCCAAATGTAGAAATGAATCTGCATATAAGTGATCTGACAAACACAATGTGAGTGAATGTAAAAATACCAAAACTGTAATTTTAAGAATACTAAATATAGAACAAGCTTACCAACGGATAACTTACCAACAGACAGACTTAAGTGTAGTATACTTAAATATAAAATATAAAAATATATTATCTCTATTGATTGACATGGGATGAATCAAGTGCACTACAACAAATACGTAATATACAAACTAATAAGCTACTTTACCAAAGGCAGGTAAAATCATTGAAGAGTATAGTAAATAAACTAATCGCAGCCAATTCCCCTACACAACAACGAAACCACGAACAACTGACATTATCAACAAGTCCAGAACCTACACCAGAATCTACAGCAACTACATAATGGAAGCACAAATCAACTTAATTGAACAAATACAAAATAGCATTCACCAACAAGAGAGATTATATAGGGATCTTGAGACTTTTATCAAAGACAGAAATAGTAACATTAGTTTAATTTTATACTTAAATATTAGAATATTATAGGTGTGAATCTATTGTTGCAAGGTAGACATAAATAAATTATATGACTCAATCGATCACTCAGAACAATCCTTTATTAATTGAGTTAAAAGTATGCGACGTTTCGGGAGTTTTTTAAAAATACTCCCCTCATGATGGCTACACAAAAAATAAATAAACTTATAAGTCACTATATTACATTACACATTATGCCACAAACTGTATAAACAAAATACGAAACATAAAAAATAACGTGGAATTACATTTACCATAAACTTAAACGAATAATAAATCATGGACAGCGTCGTGAACTATGGACAAGCATAATTGTATGCTATAATTGCACCTCTAAAAAAAACCAATTTACGAACATTTAAATTACTTTATAATAAAAATTACTCAAAGTACAAAATTATAACAAAAAACGTTAAACAAAACTTACTGAAACAAGTAGACACACAACTAGAATTGGCCCTGAAGGCCGGTAGTACGTCCCGGCTACGCAAAATCACAAGCTGTTACATGGTCGTGAATTCAGAGACTAAGTGCAAAATAAAATTCGCCGAATCCCTTACAGTCTCCAAAATTATACTTTTGGAGAGGGGTGTGTGGCTCCCAGCTCGCAGAGCGAACGCACGCAGACCACAGAGCAACATAACACAAGGAGGCGGCAGCGCGAATCGGAGAAGAAAGGCGAACGGGGAATTCCCGAACGTCCGTCGTCCAACAAGCGAAGCACACACCTCCATGTATGTCTGCGCTCCGGATCTCGCTCTACCAGCTCGGAGCCTCTCGCGAGAGACACGATAAATCCATTCGCAACACATGAAGAAGTATAGAATACCTCCTCGCTAATATAGTGTTCGGATCACTAAGAGTTGAGGACTCGACTAAAATTATTATGTAAAAATCAGAGGAGACGTGCAAAAGAAATGTGTGGGTGTGCAAATATATAATGTGCACAATTGTAAAGAAATAACCAAACAAGAAAGGTTTTATAAAATTTTTTTTTAAAAATTGCATAAATGGAAAATAACAAAAGTCAAAGATCAAACAAGAGTATTATTCCACATGTTTTTAAATTAAATTAAGTGAATTTTTTAAGACATTTTTCAAAAAATTAGTGTCTTCTATTTTATTTAATGTGTTATTATGATAATATATGTTTAACATTTCAAAGAATGCACGTTTGGTCCAATTTTTTTCTCGATCTAAAATCTTGATTTTACTAAAATTGATTGCGTGTTTCTTTTCAATGGCGTGTTTCGCTAGTGCTGACGAGGGCTTATTAATCTCCACATCCTTCTCGTGTTCTTTTTTACGTTTTTCTAAGCGTCGTTTGGTCATACCAATGTACGTCGCTGGGCACTGTTTGCAATCAATTTTGTATACAACATTGGGATTATCTAAAGTATCGAGTCTATCTATACCTAGTCTAATCATATGATTAAATTTATGTATTGTTCTATTTTAAGTTTTTTATTGATTTTAAATGTGATATTTTTCAGGGTCAATTCTAGTAGTTATTTTGTCTACTTGTTTCAGTGAGTTTTATTTTAACGTTTTTTGTTATAATTTTGTACTTTGAGTACTTTTTATAATAAAGTAATTTAAATGTTCGTAAATTGGGTTTTTTTAGAGGTACAATTATAGCATACAATTATGCTTGTCCATAGTTCACGACGCTGTCCATGATTTATTATTCGTTTAAGTTTATGGTAAATGTAATTCCACGTTATTTTTTATGTTTTGTATTTTGTTTATAAAGGATTGTTCTGAGTGATCGATTGAGTCATATAATTTATTTAAATATTAGAGGCCTAAATGCCAATTTTGAAAAGCTTCTAATCTTTATTAAAAGTCTTAAGATAAAACCATGTGTTATTGTATGTACAGAAGTATGGCATTTAACTCATTATCAGTATTATAGAATTAAGGACTACAAATTATATTATACACACTAATGAAACGATAGAAATAGGCAAACTACTAATATCAAACACTATAATTACATTAAATGATAATAAACAACTAGAAATTTCATCTCTATATAGATTACACGGACTGAATTGTACTGAATTTCAAAACATTTTTAGAACAAAAAAGAAAAGCAAAAAATCATATTATAATTGGCGATTTTAATATAAATATACAGGATTATAATGCTTTCAGCGTAGATTTCCTAAACAACCTATTGGATAAAGATTTTCTCACAGGATTTACAAATACCACAAGACCATCAAGTATAACTATGGATAAAGGAACGTGTATTGATAACATTTTTATCAAAACAGACTTCCTCATCACAAAATCACTAACACTAATGGTGCCCATAACTGATCATTATCCATTATTTTTAGAAATAAAAAATAGTAGACCTAACTCAAATAAAGAGACAAAAATTGACATGTATTATTATAATTACAAAAAATTATTCAGCAATGCTATGAAAATAAATTGGTAAAAATTTAAAAATACAAAAGATCCAAATGAAACTATTAAGGAAATAATAAAAGAAATTAAAATTTGCATTGACAGTCGCCCCCCAGGAAAGACTGGATAATAAGAGCAATATTGAACTCTTGTAATACAAAAGAAATACTATACAAACGACTAAAACATAATCCAAATAATGATGAACTCAAAGACAATTACAAAAAATTTGTTAAAAATAAGAAAACAATAGAGATTAATAGAAATGAGTCAAGAAAACTCTGGGCTTGTATAAATAATAAAATTGGGAAAAATAAAAACAGAAACGATACTACTATTACTCAGTTGAAAACTGAAGATAATAGAATAATTAAAAGTAGGAAAGAAATTACGAACAAAATGAATAAGTACTATTGCAACCTTGGAGAAATACTGAGTAAGAAAATAAAGATACCAAAACATAAGAAATTATAACTACCTAAAAGTAATCCAAAAACAATCTTTATAAAACCTACAAACGAATTTGAAATTATAAAGATAATAAACAATTTAAAACTGAAAAAAGGTGGTGTAGATAATATTAATGCAAAGGCATCGAAAACTATAGCAGATGCTTTGGCTTATGTAATTAATCGCTGTATTGAAACATCAATTTGGCCAGATATGCTGAAGGAGGCTGAAGTGATACCAATATACAAAGCAGGGGAAAAAATGATATGGGAAACTATAGACCTATATCGTTAATATCAAATATAGCAAAATTTTTTGAAAAAATCAGACACAATAGAAGGATAGACTTTATAAGCCATAGTAATATATTAAGTAAAAAAGAATCTGGATTTATGAAAAATATTGGCACTAAAGATGCATTAAGCCTTATATCTAAAACAATTTATGAAAAATTAGATCAAAGTAAACCCATAACTATGACATTCCTAGATTTGTCAAAAGCTTTTGACACAGTAAATCATAAAATACTCTTAGATAAGCTTTACTCATATGGTATAAGAGGAATGGCGCATAAACTAATTACAAGTTATTTAACCAATAGAAAACAAAAAGTAAGAATAGGTTCACATGTAAGTGAATTTGAAAACGTTAATACTGGTGTCCCTCAAGGGACTATACTTGGGCCTCTACTGTTTATACTTTATGTGAATGACTTGCTAACAAACATGCCAGACAATTCCATCCTGTTCTATGCAGATGACACTGCTGTAATATAGCAAATAAAAAAACCTGGTCTGAAGTAGGGTTTATAGCTCGTGGAGTTCAATAGATTCTCTTTAAAATATTTAAATTAATTAAATACCCAACGAGCAATCAGTTTGCATTTTATACTTTCTTGCATATTGTCAAGAAAGTGTAAAATGGAAATTTATTGTCATAATAGAAAAATGGAAGCAACGGCTGCACCTGGACAGAAGATTAACAAATCATCAAGTCACAGAATGACTTACGGAGATATCAACTACCTTGGATCGAACAAGGCGATTTTTTACTTTGACAGAGGAATAAGAGGAAAACAAATTTTCACAAACTCAATGTATCCACTTAATCAAAAATCATAAAATCTTATACTGATATTATAGTTATTGACGATATAGTTTTTACATCAAACTGCAAATGTGATTCAGCTAACTAACACAAAGAGATGTTCCCACATTACAGAGTTACCTGTGCTGTTGGACTTTCTTGCCCGGCTAGGCACAACACCATAGAAAGAATAGTATATGAATGAAATAAACACGCGACAAAAGAAAAATTTACGACAGCAAGATCCATGTTAGTGAGGTATTGGTAATACTATAGTGCTAGGTCACAATGATTAATTTATAAGAATAAAAATATTTATAATATCGAAGAAAAATGTACAAAAATATAGAATCTTAAGCATGGACAATGTAATCTTAATTAATTAACGCGAATTAATATAATGTCGTGGTCACATTATTACTAACTATATAAAAATATAGAATCTCTAACACAATTTATAATGATAATATTAATTAATAAGGATTTATATGGAAATGTTAAAGAGAGATTATATATCACTGTTAAATTTTTAATAAATTATTAATAATGTTATATAGAGTTGGGATGAAGAGTCAGAAGACTTTCATAACCCAACCAAAGTACGTATGAATGAATGTGAAGGATGGAATGATCCATATCTGGAAGTCGGACGTGGATACATTCTATCCTTATGAATGAATGGTACTTGCATTGTACGGTTTATTATGGCTGGAGGTTTTTGCTGTAAAGAATATAGTAAAATTAACCAGCACTTTTTTGTTTTTGTTGTTAATCCGGACCTGCGAACAGGGAATACCAATTCCCTCTGCACGATTTGCGGCGTTATAGTGTGTTATTGTGTAAATAATTTCTACTCTGTATCGAATTTACTATAGCAAATGTTATATGTAACTCTGGGATAAATAAATAAATACATATAGTCAAGATGAAGTAGATGTAAATGTATATATTGATGAAAATAAATGAAAATATATTAAATCTATGAAGGATAATTTTTTTTTTTTATTTGGTTTATATACATGGGAAATATATCGACATCTGTTGTAAATCCTCGGTGATCGATGAAGACTGTATTGTTGTATTTATTAAATGAAAATATATTAAATCATTAAAACAAAAATTATACATTACTCACAATATGATATTACATAAAATTATATCATTAATGTTGCTTGAATTCTTTTATCACTAAAACATCGTGATCTATCAAATGTAAATCTTCAATAAGTTTTGGTTGCTCTCGCATTGGTGGTGCTGTCGTGTTCAGTTGAAGAGATAGTCTTTTCTTCTTCTCTTCTTTTTCCTTAAGGCTTTTGTTTAACCCTCTGACCCAGTCTCGTGTGCTTTCGTACCGATTGACCTCCTTAAGAGGCGATCGTTTATCCTTTTTTTCCACTGAAAAGATAAAATTATTAATGTTGTCAACTTTATTTATTTTATTTTATGTAATATGTACTGATAATATTAAACAATAACTTTTTCGATTGGTGTTACTTGTTTCGCATTTTTGGCATCATTAGTGGACCTTGAAATTTCTGATGCCGTTTCATCTGCAAAAAAAACAATATAGTATTAATTAAAAAACTAAAAAATAATAATTTTAATTAAAAAATAAAGAAAAAAAACAATAAGTATTATCGCACTCTGCTTTCCATTTTTTTTTGCTTGTTCGCCTTTTATTGATGAATTTGTTTTGGCTATGCGTCCCAAATCATTAATATTTTTTCGGCATTACTTTACACGACAAGCAGCTTGACGATGTGATGCTGCTACTTGAGGGGCTCGAGCTCGAAGAGCTGGAGGTGTCCGCTCTTGATCGTGATCACTGGGATCCTGGTCTTAAAGACGCTTCAGGTGGCTTCACTCCCTTGTAAAGATTCTGCATCGCTGAAATAGAAGGTAGTGGTGGTACTATAAAAAAGTCAAGAAGAAACAATTAGATTATAAAATATTTCTTTTGAGAATTAAAAAAAAGAAAAAAACTTACGCGACATAATAGCCTTTATAGCCCACGATGCATGCTCAAGCATCATGAGCAATGTTGGAGCGTTAGCTATTATTCATCGAATGCGCTCTTGCACATTCTCAATATTATCTCCATGTCTAGAAGCCATCTTAGTCACTTGTTTTACTTTTCTTGAGGTAGCAGAAAAATCGAAGATACTTCTAGAACTGACGGACTGCAATACGTGCCCTGGTATTTATTTACGAAAACTGTCCTTCCCTTCCCACCCTTTTTCTGAAAAAGCCCTGCGATTCATGAAAATATTCATTTCTAACAGAGATGTATAACTAAAAATAAATCAATTAGCGTAAATCTTTAACGTACAGTAAGCCGTTCTCTGTAGGACATTTATTGCTGCAAAAATATTTTCGGCTATCTGATGTGCACGGCCAATGTATATACTTGCGTGCAGGACGACTGAGAGTATCGACCTGAAAAAAGAGTTTTCAAATACCTGCACGCAGTAAGCCTTTCTTTAAAGGGCGTTTACTGCTGAAAAGCATTTGCTTTCACCTTCGCGCGAGGACCATCAACGCACACGAAGACTTACTATTATAAATCGTTACAGCGGAAAAACTGCGAGCGTATCGGCTTAAAAGAATGTGTAAATACCTGCGCGCAGTAAGCCTTTCTTTAAAAGGCGTTTATTGCTAAAAAACATTTGCTTTCACCTACGCGCGAGGACTTGAACGCACACGAAACCGTTCTCTATGATCGTTTACTGCTGAGATTTCTCTGTTATATGCGCGCATCCACAGCAGTTTCTTGCTGAGATTGTCTTTTCTACCTGCACGCACCCTTTCTCTAAGACCTTGCTGCGCGAGGCTTTTTTTTGCGATCAATGCATCGGCTCGTTTTCACTTTTTTGGAGATAGCGACCAAGCCTTTGCTACTTTAAGATTTATTATCCGTATGTGCCGAGAAAACGCACAAACATCTCGGCAATAAATTCACTCTAGTAGTGCGCTATTTGATAGAAATAACCTTTTTCAGTACCTGCATAAGGGTCTGCTGTGCGAGGTTTTGCATAGTCAATATATCGGCTCGTGTACACTTTTTTCTGAGAAAGAGACCAAGCCTATGCTTCTTTGTTAAGATATATTATCTATTCATAACAGAATGCAAGATTTTTTCCTTGACACTCTAACAGTTTCTAAAAAAGGAAGGCTGGCCCTTTTCCTCTCTTTTCGAAAAAATCGGCCAATAGATTTTTTCTCTAGGAGGAGAGGGCATAAACCCACAGATTTGTGGAACATATAGTAAAAGGAAGGGGAGAGACGATGGGCTTCTGCATACTACGGATTCTGGCTCACTTGGAGAGGAATGACGTTGGAGGAAACCCTACCACTGATTTTTGGAACACTCAGAGACGGGAAGGAGAGACATAGATGAACTTATACACTCTACGGATTCTGGTTCACTTGAGGAAGGGAGGGGGTGAGACAGAATCCGTGTGAGCTGTTATTCCTATAGCCTATCTACTTACATGTATTGAAATAATGAAAAAGAGCTTGTATCATCGAATTAAAAGTATCGTTATCAGTTGAAAAAGATTACGTATAAGTTTTAGAGGTTAGATTTTTTGAGTCAAAACGGTTTACTACATGTTATTTGAGAATTTAATACGTAAGTACGTAAAATTTACTAAAAAAATATAGTACTCGGAAAATATAACAAATATTACTATAATTTCAAGTACTTCTTGCTATAATATTCAGCACAAATTACTACACTTTTTTGTAAATTCCATAAATGACAGTTTACTTCGTACGCATTTCTGATCATCGGACAAGAGTTAATTAAAAATTCTTGACACGAGCACTTCACACACAGTTTGAATCCCAATCCTTGCACTGATTTTTTCAAAAACTGGATATCACCATTACACAACTTGAACTTTATCGCGGATTGTAATACTGTGAACACTAGAGTAAAATTTAGTAGTACATAAGTAGCAGTTTCACTCAAAGCCACATCGAAGTCACTTTGATTTTTTATTCTATCAGCAGAAGTGCTAAAAAAACTCAGTGTCTTTTTCAGTAGTATGCTGATTACCTCGAAATTTTCTCGGTACAACAGCTTGCCCAGGACTTCTAGTTTTGCGCTTCGATCCTTTTCGATCAATTTTCGCTGGATGTTTACGCACGGAATTATAAACTTATACTGCCGGTTTGCTCCAAAACGTGTAATACCTGTACTTCGAAATATAATTTACATACATACAGGTATAAATTTAAGTATACACAAACTTTTCAGCTGCTATACGCAGGTATAAACGTTATACTACAACAATACAGGGGATCGACCGTTGCAGCTGCCGCGCGGCTTAGAGCGCGCAACTATAAGACGTTCTCGAATATGTGCTATAACTTCCGTAATATTTCGAATTTCGGTCTGAAATTTCTACAGTATATTCTCCAAATATTGTACTTTCAAAATAAATTATAAAAAAAATTGATATTTTGAACCTCAACCTCCAGACTACACCCTTAATCATCAAAAATAAATATTTAATTTCAATCGATGATTTACAACACGGCGTAACTGCAAAATTAATAACTTTTCTTTAATTAGAAGATTTTTAGAATTCCAGGACACATTTTTAAAATTCCATAACTTTATTTTTGAACGCGGCATACAAATGAGATTAAACTCAGATCTGTAGTTTAGATTTTATTTACTTAAAGGGGTCATCCAGTGATTTTATCAAAAATTTTAAAAAAGACTTCTATTTTTAGGATTTGGTTAAAAATTGAAAATTTATTGCTGATTTGAATTACTTGTGGAGTATATAAAATCTAAATAATTAAATTTTTTTAAATGAAATCTGACTTATATTTCTTAGCTTTTGTCATTTAATTTTAGTGAACATTTTTTATAGGAGGAAAAAATAAGAATTATTAAAACCTTACGAAAGGAGTCGAAAAATTAAGAAATGCCTGTGAAAGTCGTTTAATTAAACTATAATTTTACGAAAGTTGTTCCAAAGATTTTCATTTTATATATATTTTCAATAAGTATAGCCGGTATTAGATGACGTATTAGACTATGGATATTCGCTTTATCTAAGTTGGATGCGTATCTAACGTAGCCCTACACTTTCCTATGAATATATGTGATCACTGATTACTGATGGTAAAATTAATACACTTACAATTTACATACATATATATTAGAAATATACTTCTTTCCGAAATGCTAAAAACTTTATGATTGATCACAACTAATTATATATAGCAAACAACCAATGCGTTCAGGCGTGTACCATCAGAGATATGTTACATCAGTGCAGCGCATGATTTCTATCAATACAGACCTTCTGGACTTTTTCTCTAATAATTTTGAATGGTTTGATGCAAATAAAATATGTTTACCTGCAAAATATGTACTAGATTAGTAAAATCGCTGCTTAAATCTTATTTGGTGCTGACAAAAATCAGGAAATTTAAGAAAATTTTACTACGTAATAGTGCTCTCACTTTGATATGTAAGCTATATAGTAATGTCTGATTTCCTCTATACGTTCCCAAATTTCTCCGGCAAAAGTTATGAAAAATAAAGCGATCAGTTATTTGTTCTAATGGGCCCATTCTATCGAGTTATAAGGTATTTTACTTCATTAATGCGTTACTTTAATACAAATATTTACCTCTTCTTCTGACAATTACTATGCAAACTTTTATAATTAAAATTTCACATAAAAGATGATAAAAGAAGGCGAATAGAGCTTTAGTTTGAGCTCGATTTCATATAAAAATATTAATCTGATCAAAAGTTATTAACAATTAAAGATGGTGACTAAAATTACATGACAATTCGAAAAAATTTTAAATTTTAAATTTAATTTTATAAATCTTAAATTTGTTTGTTTTTTTCTTTTTATGCAATTTCAGTTACCATCTTTAATTGTTAATAACTTTTGATCATATTAATATTTTTGTATGAAACTAAACTAAAATTAAATTTTTTATCTCCTAGTTTTATTGTCTTTTGGTTATAGTCAGATGAAAAGGCATCTTTTTTTATTAAGGGGTAACACTGATGTACGCCTGTGTGGTGGAGAGTTTGAATTTAGCTCCTTTGGCTATGTGGGTGGCAGGAGTGCTTCCTTAGATCCTTAGTGGAAAGGAAGATGTCATCAAGGTAAATGACGAGTCCATTCAGCGATCCCTGGCTCGTGTGAGTTCATGGCGGTGCCAGTAGGCCCATAGGGGTCAGAGCGTTGGCGGCGCTCTTAGTGGAGCAGGCGAGAGTCAGCAGGAGCGTGCAGCGTAGACCGCTTAGCCGTTCAGTAATCCCTGGTTCATGCCAGTCAATGGCGGTGCCAGTAGGCCCGCAGGGGTCAGAGCGTTGGCGGCGCTCTTAGTGGAGCAGTGGCGTCAGCAGGAACTTATAGACTGCTTGGCTCGTCTTCCCACGTGAATGCTTCTGCGTTGGAAGAGGGAGAACACAGCACTAACCCCTCATCCTAGCTCTCTACGAGCCTAGAGCTGCTCTAGAGGAGCAGCCCAGCGACTATGTCGCCGATGAGACAAGCTCATATAGTCAGCGGTTATTACCCGCTTTCTATTAGTTTAACTGCGCGGCCAACCCTTGAAAATGATCGGTCTTAAAAATCGGAACTAACCGCGCTTGTAGCGCTGGAAGTTCCGCTGTATAGTCCAAGAAACGAGGAAGCGGCCCAATGTTAAATGTGCAAAAATTAATATCCGGAAAAAAAAAATATGAGCGTGTAGGAAATTAAAATTCAGGATGAGTTTCTATTTCACGAGACTCGAGCCTGATTGCCGAACATAACCTAAAAAATCGGCAAAGTTGCGAAAAGCGGTTTTTTGTTAATAACTAAAAAACTACAACTCCGATCGAAAAAAGTTAAATCAGGGAATTGTAGGTATTAAAAAGATCTATCATTTTGATGTACTATATTTTTCGATATCATGGATACTTTTCGAGTTATATGAGAAAAACCGTGAAAAATCGGGTTTTCTATAACTCGTTAACTATAACGTTTCCAAACTTGTTACTTGCTGTAAGTATAGCCTATAGCAAACCAAAAAAGTGCTTTTTTGAAAAATTTAAAAATTTTGATTATTTTTCAAGTTATATGGAGATTTCTCAAAAAAGATGCTCTCTTAAGTTGGTTATTTCTCGTCAGGGGATAGTGCTACGGTAACGATTCCGGGCTCATTTTTTTCTTTAAGAGTTGTACTTTCATGTTATTGAAAAAGTATATTGATTTTTTTAATTTTAAGGGTCAAAAAATGACTTTAAAAAAAATGCACCTTTTTTGCATGTTTTTTTCGAATAAATTTTGTAATTTTGTTTTTATGAAAATGACCGTTATAAAAATGGATTCCTGGCATTTTTTAACGAATTTTAAAAAAAAAATTAATATTCTACGATCATTAGAAGCCGAGATAATTTTTTTATTTCAAAAAAATGTGGAAGGTGTAATAATCATCCTACAGCAGTCACCTTCCCGGATATTAAGGTTGAATACCTATATTTTCAATAAAAAAATACTAGGATATGTTTAATTCATTTGCAGTATTAGTAATTGATCAATAAAGTGAGGCGGAGCGCGGCAGCTGTGGCGGGCGGCGGAGTGGGGATAGCTCTGAGCGCTCGAACTGAAAACTTATTTCGTGCGTTCAAAGTGGCTGGCGCTTGAAAAATTTTCTATTTCTCGGCTTCTGGACCACGTACAAAAATCCTTTTGTACTTAATTTGGGGTAGCTCGTCGAGATAAACACGAATATCATGTTTATTTTCGTCTTAGAAGCGATATAGACTCGCAAATATTTATTTATTTTTTAGTCTATAATTTTTGCCCTTTTTTCATTACTTAAATTATTATTTATTATTATTTTTCATAATTGTTTCAGTAAATAATACGTTATGATAGAAATGTGAATATATGCAACATATTAAGGTAAGTTTTAAATTTCATTTATTCACAAAATAATTAAATAACTTCATTATGTACAAAATATGTATTAAATCATTACAATAAAAATACTCGTATATTACATTAAAAAAATCAAATTTTTCTTTTTTTTATTGGAGGATCATCTGCTGATTCATTTGGCTCTTCTTCTTCTTTTTCTTCTTCTTCTACTTCTTCTTCTTCTTCAATATTCTCTGTAAGCAGATCGTCGATAGAGTTTGGCAATTCTTCATCTATTTCGATGGTATGAGTTTCAAAGTTTTCGCATTGATTTGAATCACAATGTGTGCAAACACTCGTACATTTAAGAAAATTTTTTCTGCAGCCACATATTTTTGTCTTGCAACCACTTGCACAGCTGCATGAGATTTTTTTCATTATCTCATCAGGTATCAATGTATCCTCAGTATAAACTGGCATTAATACATTGTTTGTAATTTTCCATCCCCACTGAGTGATATTTTTGTTCTTGCCCAACCATTTTTGTAACTGCAAATAAGCTCTGAAGGCATGTTGTTTGGCGGCTCCTTCAGTAGGAGGAAGATTTTCTAATTGAAATGTTGCCTTAGATGTTGATCGTTTAAAACACTCAAAACGATGTTCATTAAGTGTTCCTTCTTTCTTATTTTTATACAACAGAGAAATAATTTGGCACATATTGTTACCAATTTCTTCAGGAAGGGCAGTTTCTTCATAAAAGACATCCAATAATTTAATGTGATCTGGATTCGAATTAAATATTTTTAGTAATTTGTTCTTCCCCTGTTTGTACATAGAAGATACTGTATCACAGCCTGATACAGCGTGAAGGAAAGCTACGTATTTCGATAAGTTTGGATATTTAAAGCTGCTGTTGGAATACCAGCGGTCTGCTTCTCGTGCTTTACCTTTTTTCAAAAAAAATATCTTCTGTGTACTCGGAACCAATTGCGTGAGAAGTACAATCAAATCAACATCTTCTCCAACTATAATTATATTATTTTCTGTACTCAAATTCGCCGCAGTTTCAATTATAAGTAAATCGGCATCTTCTTCTGCAATTGTAGTTGTAAATCCGGCTTTTTGCAATTCCACTGAAAGCATACTAATAAGTCTTTTTTTATTGTTACTGTTTGACAAAAAAGTTGCCTGCTTTTCAGTGATTTTAGTGTTTGCATCAAAAAAGAATTCTCTAGAAACGTTGTGCCGTTGCCGTCTCAATCTTTCCCATGTTTTTAGATTGCTGGTAGTGTCCTCAGGATATCCATCGAATACTATAATTGCCTTCTTATACTGCTTTACATAGTGTACATATTTATTAATGATTTCCTGAACAACTGTATTACGTTGCCAAACAACGCGGTGCAATAAATTACCCCCGTCCAAAACATAAATATCATTTTCACGTGTCACAGGAGGCTCAGACAAACATTCGAAATTTTCGTAGAAACTTGATTTAACTGTTTTACGCATTCCATTCTCATCAAATAGAGAAAGTGGGAATGGCGCGAGTTCGTATTCCAGATATTTCTTCATATCATCTTGCTTCTTCAAGTTTAACGAGATTCGCTGAAAAATTAGTAGCGGATTTATGGCAACAACGTTGTCTTGTATTTTTACGCTAGATGTCATACAGCGGAGAGAGCGTACTTTATTTTTCGATGAAGCTTTTACAGTACCAAAACTTTTTCCCACGTAAGTCTCCAATATTTTCATTCCTTCTTCTCGAGCATTATGGCAATTTATGCTGTCATCGCCGACTATTCCGGAATAAATAGACATTATACTGTTTGACTCTACGAATGGACTATACTTATCGAAGAATTCATCGATTTTCCGCAAATCTGCAGCATCTCTGTTTATTCTAGAAATGCGAGCATCCACGTGTTGCTCAGACGTTTCTAATGAAACGTTGCAAAATTTCTTCATCTCATTACAAACATCAGTCAGCGCTAAGGTGGATAAAATCCATTTAGCAACAACGCTATCAGAAATGCCACGACCGTGAGTCAGTCCACCACTACTTTTCATAGCTTTCATTAAAGCCTGCTCGATAGTCTGGTCTGAAAAAACACCACTCCACAATTTTTCAGATCTCCTGATTGTAAAAAAGCCACAATTTGCAAATTTGTCATATTCATAAATATCCATTGTGGACTTTAATTCGAGCATGTCTTGCAGGTATAAATGGCTAGATTTTGCATACAAGTAATGCCCGCTAGCGTGGAAATACGGCAACATATTTTTTACACATTGTAAATGTAATTTCCAATTGCCAACGCGTTCAGCTTCTATAAAACGCTTTACGATGTTTACCATATTGAAATATTGAATCCACAGTTTACATGTTGGTCCTTTCCTTTCGATTTTTTCTAATTGAGTAATACATTTTTTTTTAATACTAACTATTTCATCATAATAATCCTGAAAATGTTCACATGATGAATTCGGAATTTCCTCTGTATATTTACACAAACTAGAAATTTCTTGTTCATTAAAGTGAAGTTCCTCAAAAATTTTACTAGCGAGTGATAGTTGAATTAACGTGTGGCCTCTTATCGCTCGTGAATAAGCATGACCTTCAAGTGCTTTTTCTGATGATTTTTCTGCAAACAAGACGCAAAATGCTTCGTTAAGTCCAGATCCTTTCATGATAAATCCAATAGATCCTAAGAAACTCATGAGCATGTGGAAGCCTCCAAGCCGTACTGTGATCGATTTTAAATTGTAAGGATCATTTGCAGAATCAATGCAAGAAATTATTTCGCGTGCTTTCAGATATAACGGCTGGTCGAACGTAACAAAGCAGCACTCCTGAGGCCTTGATTTGCATCTTTCGGATGCTTCTACAAGAACTGTAAATATTGTATTGTAGTCACTTGGAGAATTATTTACGAACGGAATCGGTATTACTCTTGATGTACTATAATCTAAATTTGCATTGCACTCTTGTAGAAAACCACTCCATCCTTTCGTCTCAAGCGGATGTTTGTTTTTGTTATATAACCAAACGAAATCTGCAGTAGTGATATCAAATTCATCATAAAAATCATCTAAATTCTTTACAGTTATATTATTTAATCCAGTTGATGTGCCTCTGTCAAATAACTTAAGAGTAAGAAATCCAAATTTGCCAATTTCGATACTTGTTGGTATAGAATTTACTTTTTTTATACTGCTTGTGGATGTAACAGCAGAAGAGGGAGTGACACACATTATGCCGCCCATGGCATGAAAAGTTTTAAAGCCATCTATTGTATTAGTATTATGGTCGGCGTTATCAAAAGAAAACTGAATAAAGGCATCATCGGAAATTTTAAATTGTTCAGGATCGTTTACTATAGATGATTCAAATTTTATCGTTTCGTGATAAGATGCACAGAGTCCCAAATAAGATAAAGTATCTAAAAGACCTCTTGCAGCAAATTTCTTGTGTACAAAAGATGACAAGCCTAATAAAATTGACGACAGAAATGATCGAGGTCTGACAGAAGATATCAAAATATGCGCAATTGTTGAAACTCGTTTCGACCATTTATTATCTAACGTGCGTTCGGACTTCTTGTTGCTTTTAATAAGAGTGCCTAAAAATGTCTGCAAAGTGTTAGGTATATCTTTTTCAACGTCATTTAAGAAAGAGCTTGGTGCGTTATAACAATCGCTATCATAACGTTTACTTCTTATATCTTGACAGATAATATTGGCAGCCATTTCTACTACTCTAAGCCGTTCTTCCTGAGTCGTAGGGGCTTTTTTTTCATACCATTGAGCATCAAGTATATTTCCTTGACTATTTATGAAACATATTATTGTATCATTATGAATTGAATACATAATTATATCATCTTCAAAATATTTTTTTAGATGATCTTTTATAATAGAAATACGCGGCAAGTCACGAAAATCTTGTAACATTTCTTTCAAAGAAAACTGTGAGTCATCGGAGTTCTCAAGTATATGATTAATCACGTGATTGACTATTCGAGATATGTGTTCATCCATTGGACGGCCAACTTTAGGCGTGCTTGGATTGTTTGTGTAAAATACGCTCATACACTTACTGTGGTAACGAGCCTTTTTTTCTATTAAATCATTAACGTGTTCTAATCGCAATTTCAACTTCTTATTCGAATCATCTAGTCGCTTTGCCAATAATTTTAAAATATTGTCCTTAGTTTCGTTACTGCTAACTAATTTAATTTTTTCTTTATAGGTATCAGTTCTTGCATCACAACCACAAAATAAGCACAAAGAACTGAAGTCGAATTGGCGAGCTTCCTTATTATCTTTTCTTAATTGCGCAATATTCTGTAGAATAGTTTTCTTTGCACTTTGAATATGACTCGGTCTGATGTATACAGTTCTGCAGTTTACATGAACATCTAAAAACGCTAAATGTTCCATTTTTAAGTGTTTCTTATCTCCTATCTCTTTACTCGCTTTTATAAGTAAATTTATAGCCTTTTCACTGAGGTGAACTTTATCATTCATCTCCATCGTTTTATCACATAATATACATACTTCTTCATTAGTCTCTGCCATTGTATGTCAATATCTAAAAATAAATAAATAAATAAATTAGAATAATTGAATAAACTTCAATTAAAAGCCGTTATGTTTAATAAAATGAGTACTCAACAAACGAAATAAAAAAAGTTGTTACTTGTTGTTCACGTACGTTTTCTCTTGCACTGTATACTGGCACTTGAAATTGAATAAATAAAGACTTATAAAATATTGTCAGCACGAAAGTGTCTGTAATTTAAACAGAATTTGTATATTCTTCACTGTATATTCACTGTACTTCGCTTCTAACCGTTGCTGCTTTCGATCTGCTCCGTTCAGGAACTAAGACGAACTGTTTGCGAAGGCCACCGAATACTAACCGGTCCCCCTTACTATACCCGGCTCCACCCCTCCCCTTCTCCAAAACCATCATAATACCGCAGTTGCGGAGCAGCTGTTTTGAAATGCTTATAGTAGGCCTACAGTTCCATGGGTCCACCTATCGCTTCATATTATACGTTATATATGTACCGTTATAATTACTTTCCACAGGTATATTGTATATTTGGACTAAACCGTTACTTCTGAGAAGTGTCCAAAATATTATGCTTTTGAAATTTACCATTATTTAAAATTATTTTAATTATCACAGCGTTTTTAGCAAACAATCAAAACGTCACTATTATAAGCAGCAAGTTAAGGTAAATAAATAATAATTTAAGTAATGAAAAAGGGGCAAAAATTATAGACTAAAAAATAAATAAATATTTGTGAGTCTATATCGCTTCTAAGACGAAATTTTTCAAGCGCCAGCCACTTTGAACGCACGAAATAAGTTTTCAGTTCGAGCGCTCAGAGCTATCCCCACTCCGCCGCCCGCCACAGCTGCCGCGCTCCGCCTCACTTTATTGATCAATTACTAATACTGCAAATGAATTAAACATATCCTAGTATTTTTTTATTGAAAATATAGGTATTCAACCTTAATATCCGGGAAGGTGACTGCTGTAGGATGATTATTACACCTTCCACATTTTTTTGAAATAAAAAAATTATCTCGGCTCCTAATGATCGTAGAATATTAATTTTTTTTTTTAAATTCGTTAAAAAATGCCAGGAATCCATTTTTATAACGGTCATTTTCATAAAAACAAAATTACAAAATTTATTCGAAAAAAACATGCAAAAAAAGTGCATTTTTTTTAAAGTCATTTTTTGACCCTTAAAATTAAAAAAATCAATATACTTTTTCAATAACATGAAAGTACAACTCTTAAAGAAAAAAATGAGCCCGGAATCGTTACCGTAGCACTATCCCCTGACGAGAAATAACCAACTTAAGAGAGCATCTTTTTTGAGAAATCTCCATATAACTTGAAAAATAATCAAAATTTTTAAATTTTTCAAAAAAGCACTTTTTTGGTTTGCTATAGGCTATACTTACAGCAAGTAACAAGTTTGGAAACGTTATAGTTAACGAGTTATAGAAAACCCGATTTTTCACGGTTTTTCTCATATAACTCGAAAAGTATCCATGATATCGAAAAATATAGCACATCAAAATGATAGATCTTTTTAATACCTACAATTCCCTGATTTAACTTTTTTCGATCGGAGTTGTAGTTTTTTAGTTATTAACAAAAAACCGCTTTTCGCAACTTTGCCGATTTTTTAGGTTATGTTCGGCAATCAGGCTCGAGTCTCGTGAAATAGAAACTCATCCTGAATTTTAATTTCCTACACGCTCATATTTTTTTTTTCCGGATATTAATTTTTGCACGCACTTTTCCCTATTGCTTGGACTAGTAGTAGCTTCTGTTGGGCCGGAGTGAGAGGTTGAATGTCGATCACGTTCACTCTCCTTCCTTCTTTACTTCCCGGCCTGAGTGGTCGTGTGGGCTTCCGTCTGACGATGGTAGCCTCGTCGAGTTGACTCTTCCGGGTGGTCAAGTCCGTAGGTGTGGAGTCGGGTTCGGGCGGAGGCGGGGTTCCCTTGTCGTCGACGGTAACCGGTAGAGGAGGCACGTTGCGGAAACACCGTAAAGTGATCTCCCGAATCTGGAAGGTGGCTGGCGTGTTGACCTGCGTGCTCTGGCCCCGCTGCTTGCACCTTGGGGGCGACGTCTGAGTGCCGGTCGACCTGGTCCTGCTCCTTTGAAACTCGGCGGTCACCCGGGCGGCGTAATCCTTGGCAAAGGCCAGACGACACCAGTCCGTCTCAGTGAGCTCGTACTCCCTGGGCTGCTCGCTCTCGGTCATCCGGATAGGTCGACGGAGAATAGATAAATAGATGTAAGTGGAGAAGGGGGAAAGCAAAATAATTAAACCAAAAGTTTAATTGACTCCGTGATTTATTCTCAAACTCTTTGAATAACCCTTGTAGTCTTCTCTAGGCGTTACTAGGCAGTAAACTCGATCGAGTACACGGGTGTCGAGTGCTTTATCGACCGGTCATATATGCCTTTTACTGGCCAACCTCTACTGTGGTTTGGACGACGCCACCTAGCGGCGGCGCGCGAACTATGCTGTTCGTAATTTCTCTCGGTAGCGCGCAATTTAAACTTAGCTTGCGCGAAAGAGCCTAATAATGGACGTATAACAACACTGTAGAATTTTCAAAAAATCGATTTGTTTTATTGGGTTAGAGCATGCTTTGAACCTTCTAGAATATGGTACAATAAGTCCCATTCCGAAAAAAAAACTTTTTATTTGAAATTTCGGGACATGCACCGACCGTTCTCGGCTGCTCCGAAACGGCCGATCGCTTACCTGCGAGAGGTATGTACCTTATGAGAAGGCCCGCCTTATGGCTTGCCTATTGTTCGCAAACTTCCCTAATGCTCCTATAGATGTCGATCTTAAGCTATTATGAGTCAGTTAGGCTAGTTTCAAAACAAAGTACGTTAGTGTAGCATCTGTATATCGTAAGAAATACATTTTCTCTTTCAAAACTATATTTTTGTGAAAGTTTTAATTATTATTTAATACGTTGAGCAAAATGTAAAAAGAAAAAGTGTACACAGGAAGAAGAGGCACGAAAAAAAACTGTTCAACAAAGCATCGGAGCCGTAAATCAGCGAATCGTCCGATGAATCGATATGAAGCTGAAGGTGATTTCAGTGGCGTCAGTGCATCGGAAAAAAAGCTGAAGACATCCGGGGACGATTTCGATGTAAATTATACATTGGGATACCGAATCATTAACTTTTTGGCAGTATTTTCTGCAATTTCTGAGCATGTGAAGTGTAAAACGTGTGTTTCTAATATAACTTTTCATGAAAGAAGTTCTCGGGGCTTGGGCTTCAAAATTGTGATTGTTTGCCCAAAGTGCCCAGTAATTGTTATACCTAACAGTAAATTATTTTTTTATCTTGCTTTTTTCCACCTATAGTAAACGCCATGCTATTAAAGTCTGACGTAATTTACGTGAGATATTATCGATTACGAACAATTATATGTAAGTGCAAAAAACGCTGACATCAAGACCTTTAATTTGAGCGGTTGGAGCATCTTTGAGGATATTTAGATGAAAAGTGAGGCATTAAAATTACGAAAAAATTTAGGTGACGAAATGAGAGACCGCCAATCAGTGGGCCTGGGAGAGGCCAGAAACGATCAAAATTAAAACTAAATCCAAAGTTTCAAAAAGTGTTGAGAATGTATTTATATTTCAAGGAAATATTTAAACGTTTGAATATTACTTTTTAGGAAGATCATATGTGCACAACAGTGAAATAATATATTACTAAAATAAACTTAATGTAAACATTGAGATTCCCCTATAAAATGTCATGTGGTCGAGTTGACGCAACAAATTTGACGCACCATGAAATTGCACCTTTAAGGCAGATTCTACTTCGGAACTTTCAAAAAATCGATCTTTTTTACATTTTTCGAAAGTATATGTATGTAAGAATATCATACTAAAATTTCAAGACGATCCGAGTAGTCTAACTGTACTTTTCCATCCTTCGAACGTATCTACCTGAGCGAGCTAATCCAACTTAAAAAAACTTTAATCGTGTTTTTCTCAAAATAACGTTTTTACACTCCGTGTTAACGAAATCTCAAAAACTACTGAACCGATTCTTATGAAATTTTAAACACATATTTTGTACACTTATATTAACCCATGGATCTAGAATTATATAAAAATTTTCATTTTAACTATATTTTTTTTGCCAAAAACAGCGAAAAAAATAACGATTTTTTTTAAGCCGCCATTTTGTTATTTTTACATGTATATAAAAAATTCTAGTTCCATGGATTGCTGGAGTTATACTGAACCTAATACTATTTGATTTTTCTGTTTCAGGCCAACCATTATCGAGATTTCGTTAACACCACACACCTACACGGAAAAACCCTTGGGCGAGATGCGGAATCAATGGCCGCTGCGCGGCGCCACCAAGCTTTTGGTGCTGTGGCAGCAACATTTTTGGGTGCGCAGCTCACCCAAACGCGCGGCGAACTGCTGCCCCAACATACAGTCACTCTGTAGCTCTTAAAAAGGGAACTGAGCGCTCTATACATGAAGCTATATTGAATAATTGAACTGATTCTTAAACTATTTTTTAAAGTTTCTGTTCTTAAACATTAAACAGAAAAATAATAAATAAGACAATTATACAATATTTATGTGTTTATTATTATAATATAATGATTACAATAATTATAATAAAATGGTTACAATAACCTTATAAGTCATACCGAGTGGCAATATAATGTGTATTGTTTACAACTGCAGATACACAAGGTAAAATAAATGGTAAATTTGTGAATTGTATAAATCTGCGTGAAACGGTGTTTGAAACTACTAGGCATGGACACTGCACTCAAATCATGCACAATTTCTTCTAAAAAACCGTCAAATTCACGCAGACAATCGGCGGTTTGCTAATGACACGCGCCAAATTTCCTCGCGCCAACCACCAAGTCGGACGACTGTCGCATGCGCAATACTCCGCGGCCCCTACCGGTGGAAACGCTGCAACACCAACAGCCGCGCACCGTGGTGGCTCCAGCATTGGGGCGGCTGCTCACCCAAAAGGAGAAAGCCGCGCTCCCGAGGCAATGTCACGCGTCGCTCTCAACGTTTTGTGTTGCACGAGCACTAGTTGGTGACGCATCACGCCCAAGGGTTTTTCCGTGTACCTACTTTTTGAGGCGTTGACTTTAACTGCAGTTTTTGAATATAAAATGTGCATAAAATGAATAAAAAAAATTGTTTAGTGTACTTAAAAAGTGTACTTTTTATGCTTTACAAACCCTACATTGATATTTAATAATAATAACAAAAAATGTCACAAAAATACCTTTTCTTTTCGAGCGTTTAAAGTAGAATACTGCCTTAACAGGTTGACAGCGGTTAATGTGTAAACCGATTTTTTTAATTATCTACAAAATTAATTAAAATGTCAAGCATTTGATAAAAACTCGTTGTTTCTTCCTCTTTCTAAGAGCTTGAAGAATACAATAATCGCATATGAGGATCATTAATTTTTACGTTTATACTAAGACAAAATGCAAAGAAATTTGCGTTAATTCGTGACATATATGAGGCATTTTAAGTCAAGTGTCCTGAGCCGAAAATAAACGGCAAAATCAGCGACTTTTGCGTTCAATATAAATAATACATGACTTGTTTTTATAAAATTTATCAATAATGGTTTTTATAGTTTTTTTTTCACGAGATTTTTGATGGTGATAACCATTTATCAAAATTTTCATAATTTGACCTTGCATTTTTCTCAAGGAGCGTCATTTTTTTTTTTAATACGTTTTAATGAAAGGTCAGTTTTTTTACATATAAATCATCTTTGTCTCAAAAGGTTTTTTTTGGTAGTTTTGAATAACAGAGCTTCGAAGACCGCGGGGCAGCGTAGCTTTTACCTCATAAAAAAGTGTAGTTAAAATGTACTATGTATGATGCATACACGTTTCTTATATTTTTCTTAAGTTTTCTTTTTGTTTACATTAGAATTTTTTACTACTTTCGTAACATTTTTTTTAATCGTATTGTTTTTCTTAGTTTTGGTTTGCTTCGTCTGTTTTATTGTTTTCTTAATTTATTTTCACTCAAATTAGCTTTCTTGGCTTTAAGTCGCTTTGTCTCTTTCACTCTTTTAACAAAAATGTCGTACTTCGCAGACTGTGAAAATTTCTTCATTTTTAGTTTAACACTTTCGAAACGTATAAATGCGTGATACTGCAATGTACCTGGAATCGTCACTGCGTTATCGAATCTTTCTTTTAAAGCATTCGCAATTAAATCATAACTTTGTTTGGTACTAAAAAATACCTCTGTTTCTTTACAGTAATTTTTTGCCCATGAATATAAGGCTGTAGCATCAAGAATATGATTTCCTGCAGAGCATTGTAAGCTAGCCCGTTTCGCAACTCTTTGCAAATTAGCCCCTATACCGTTACATGCACCTTTACCGTGAGATATAGCATGAAGATGCCACTCAGTAGTGATTCCGAAATCTTGTTCATGAGCAAGAAGATTGGCGAAACTACTTTTGTTCTCAAAATGTAGACCCGCTCCATCTGAAACGTAATAAATTATTGTAACCATAAAGTTTGAGTTTAAATAATCAATGATTATTTTTTTATATATAAAATAATCATACTTTTATGTTTAAGTTTACCAGCTTCTATATAGTAAACAACTACTGAAAATACAGTAGCTTGATTATTATTCCAATAAAAAATTGCGTGGAATTTTGTACGACAAACGCGTTGTTTTCAGCAAACCATATACTCTCCTTGTTTAAATTCTCTTTAAGATTTTTTAAAAATAGCGCTTGCTGATTACCAATGAAACGATGTAATTTTAATTTAGATAATCGGTCACAAAATTCGTCTACGAATTCGTCAACTTTCAGTTCAACATCAGTTTGTGTCCATGTATCAAACCTAATTTCTTCAATATCTTTAAAATCGTAAACTTTTGTTAAAAAATTTTTAATTTCTGCTATACCAGGGCAATTTTTACACTCCCCTAGAAAACAAGTATCGTTAGGATCTGAACATACAATTACATTTATGCAATCACGATAGTTTTCCAAAGGTTTTTTTAAAGTTATTGTTACATTCCTTAAATCAATAGCATTAAACATTAATTTTAAAGTGTATGAGTTTTGTTGGATCCTGCTAAAACAGTGTCGAGGTCTAAATTGTGTAAATTTTGTGAAACCTACCTTTACGTCTTCAGGTGATGCTAAATCATCTTGTTACTGTTAAATACGGGGAACCACTTTTATCATTCAATTTTTAATTTTGAGAAAATATTTCTCTGGAAAGTTGTAGTTTTTTAGTAGGACAATAACACTTCATAGAGATATTTACTAAAAATTGAAAGTAAAATGAGAAAAGTGGTTCCTCGTATTTATCGGTGACTGGTGGCTTTAGCATCACCTTCATGCTCAATTTTGAATTGAGCATATAATTCGTTAAGATTACAAAGTAGTAGTCGTTTTTGCATGTGAACTCGAGTTCCATCATCTTGTTTCACTGATACAAAATTCTTTATTCCAGACATTAATCAAATTATATCATATCGTTCATAAAATTTACGTACTAAAGTACTTGTTTCATTAGATAGTAACTTCTCTTTTTTTGGAATTGGAGTTACTAAAATACCATACTTTGAGACCAATTCTTTCGCAGTTCTTGCTTCTCGCTCAGTCGATTTAAGGGTAGCAACACCGGCTTTATGATATTTATTATCACATTGAACACAATAATTATTATCTACTGGAGGGGTTATATCAGAATCTCGAAGAGATTTATAAAAAGTAGCTTTATATTTTATACAAATTTTAGTTTCTGCTGGGAGTGAAGAATACTTATTACTTATTATCCTTTTGAAAAAGATTAAAACATTTAAATTTCCACAATACATAATTCTTTTTCGGTGGCGTAATGTAAAAAAATTTTTTAATCTAAATTAAAAGAATATAAATGGACAGAGGAAATTAAATAAAATTAATATAAATCAAATCTATAATAAAATACAATGTATTTAATTTATAATGTACGAATTTAATATACATACAATATTCTAATTACTGAACTATACAGAAATATTGAATCAATTAGAATAGGTTTACCTTAAATGCCGATGGTTCAATATTTAATTTAATAAACAAACTGAAAATATCAACTTTGATCACTTTTACTTATACATTTCCTTGCACTATTCATTTGTGCATAGAAAACAAAGTGATTTAACCACCTACCGACGAAAAATAAATCAACTCGCGACTTTGTGATTACGCTTGCGGTATTGCCGGCGCGGCGGGGGTCACGCGTTCTTCGAAGCTCAGTTACTCGAAAATACCAAAATAGCCCTTTTGAGACAAAGGTGATTTTTGTGTAAAAAAACTGACCTTTCATTTAAAAGTATTAAGAAGAAAAAATGACGTTTCTTGAGAAAAATGAAAATTTAGTTTTCTTTTTGATTTTTCAAGGTCAAATTATGACAATTTTGAAAAATGGTTGTCACCATCAAAAAGCTCGAGAATAAAACCATAAAAACCATTATTTATAACTTTTTTAAAAACAAGTCTTATATTATTTATATCGATCGCAAAAGTCGCTGATTTTGCCGTTTATTTTCGGCTCATGACACTTGACGTGAAATGCCTCATATACGTTTCATACCGCCCTCAGCATGTTCATATGGAATTTGGTATGAATCCACCTTTCATAATCATTTGTCAGTAAGATCTGTATCAGTAGCTGGTCAATTCAGCATGTTTCCCTAATTCAAGAATACTATAAAATCAGTACAGCACTTCGAGATGTGTATTAATGTATTTTTTATTTTATCTAGGGTCAGATTTTCATGTTCCTGGACAAAATTACAGTGCCCAACCAGGTGGGCAGGTGGGTGGTGCTGGGGGCTCCATTGGAGTTCCAGGAGGTAGAGTACCTTCCTTAGGAGGTATACAATCAATAGGGCAGGCTACACCAGGAATACCACCTGGAATTTCATCAAGTGGACAAACTCAAACACCTTCAGGACCTGGTATCCAATTACAGTCACCGCAAAATCCGTCTGTAGCAGCTGCAGTACATAACGCTCCATCCCAGGATATGGGCAAACAAACGCATTTGCAAACCCAACCGGTGCCCATGCAGCAAGTTTATGTCCCAAATACAAGCAGGCCTTCAACTCAGGTATTTTGCTTTAATTTTCATTAACTTTGAAAACGTATTTTATTTTCATTCATAATGCACCATTATTCAATTACACATGTCCAATTACTATCACAATGAGAGTGCGAAGCAGGATGTGAAATGTTACCAAATGACATAACTAAGATTTATGGAAAATAGTTTTTTAATTTATGAAGTTTAACCTCCAGGTGCATTAAGATAAATATATTCGTCCAAACAGAGTTGTTCTGGTAGTCAGAAGGACGAATATATTCGTCCTAGCATTTTTTTTCATAACTTTTGATGAACATAACTTTAAAAGTCTGTGTGCAAATTAAAGCTTTAGCTCTAACCTATATTGTTACAGTGATTGAAAGTCCAGATTCTTATAAAAATGTTGTTAATTCAGTGTCATTGGAATTAAATATGAAATTGGATCGACCCTATCAGGTCACCAATCCTCTTCAACTCCAAAAATATTTCAATCCTCGTTTCATTTCTTCGTACCGTGTACAAATCTTTTATACCGTGAGACATGATTATTAAAAAATAAATATTAAGATAAAAAATCCGACTACAAATTAAAACTAAAGAAAGCAAGGTGTACATTTCAGTCAGCAGTATGAAATACACATTCAAATATTTTCAAATAACTTATATATTTAATTGAATTAAAGATAAGTAACGTTTCAAATGCCGTAGCCGAGCACCCGATCCATTTAAAGAGTGTCTTAACCTAAAAAGTATACGATTTTTAATGAATATTTTCTTCTACTATTGTCTACTCAATGATTATTAGTAGAGATAGATGTCATGAATTCATAGTGTATATCCGCGATTTGCTAAACATAATTTACAGTAGATGCTGCGTGTATATTCGGGATCATTTAGGTATTTCAATTATTATTATTTTTAGCGCACCATATTCAAGTAGGTACATAGTGAATACACCATGAAGGAAATATGATCATTGTTATCCATTTCTAAATCAGAACGGGCGCTCGACTGTGGCATTTGAATCGTTGCTTGTCTTCACCTCAATTAATTATATTAGTTACTTGAAAATATTTGAATGTGTATTTCATGCTTCTGACTGATATGTAGACCTTGATTTCTTTAGTTTTTTTTTTATTTATTTATTTTTTTAAATTTTATTAAGTCCTTCTTACCCGTATACCCTTTCGGATTTTTACAGGATACCTATACCACCTCTGTGTGGAGGTATTTGATCCTAACACCCCACCTTAATTCCTCACACTGATCCCGCATTCGCTCAAGTTACCGACATTGTAGCTTTCTACCTATGCCGATAACCTGTAACGAAGGAAAACCCGTAGGAAAAACCTCCGCAGGACCACTGCGCAGTCTGCGTTCTTTTTCCGGCAGCACACAAAGAAAATATCTTTGATCTGCTCCCACCGGGAATCGAACCCCGGCCGTTCAGGCTACTTTTCTTTAGTTCTTATTCGTAGTTGGGTTTTATTTAATATTTATTTTATTTAACACTTTTCAGTTTATGAAAACAAAGATTTTGTACGTTAGCATAAGAATATATTTCGGCAAATCCGGCGAACTTTTAACTTTCTGCATAAAGGAAAAATGGAATAAAAATTGAAGACACATAACTGAAAATTCGTGGGCATACTTTTAAAGCCATTTATGAAAAGATTTGACGCACGTGAATTTTTTTCCCATAAAAAAACATTTTTCTCAAAAATGTTTTTTATAATTGTTTACAACAAGAATTTGTTAAATAAATTTAAAAAACAATTCTTTTGGTAAAAACTAATAGCGCCATTGATTTGATTGTACGGGAAAAATTACATTGAAAACATGTATCACAATGTTATAAACATTATTCGTTTTGTTATAAAAATAGTTCGCTACGGGGCCGCAGGCCACGGGGCTCGCTGTTCCTTGCAATACCTCCGCGCCTTGCACCGCAAGCGTAGCTTTTTGCTTTCTCAAAGAGACAGATTGATGGTAATAAATTTTTAAAAAAAGGTACAAATGGTAAAATAAAATTTTGTTAAAAACATGTTAGAAAAATATTTTGAGACTTAAGAGGGGGGAGGGGGGTAAGGTTAATTTGTGCAAAAAAGGCAAATTTTTGTGATTTTTTTTTTCACGACTCAGTTAAAATTTATTTATTAAAACCAATGTTACGTTATTGTAGTCCATTTAAATAATATTGTGGAATATTTTCATGAAAAAACATTGAAAAATACGGCAATGCCATCAATTATTCGGAAGCGTCTCAGAAAAAAAGTTGAATTGCGGTGCCCCTCATAACTCGGTGCTGGATCATCTGAAATCAAAAAACTTAAGTTCGTTCGTCAGATAATTGCTTTTCCCAGGTAACGCTGGAGGGATTTTCGAAATTTCTATTTTTCACTTTGCGGGAACACTTTACATGAAAAAACGCGATTTTTGCCAAAAAAACGGCCAATTTGTTATTGTAAAATGAAAAATATAAACGAATTTGGAAAAAAAGCACCAGCGTCACCTCATAAATTATGTAAAGAAATAGTGTTTAAAATTTCGAAAAGATCGGTGCAATAGTTTTGAAGTTATGATGGGATAAAATTTGGAATAAAACGTTCATAAGCGAGATTTATCGGCTTACCTCACACTGAATCATCGATGCCAGGTCCACAGATGATGTTGCTGTCATCTATGATGTCTAAAGCATCTTTTTGCTCCTGTCTACGACAAATCCTGCCATCTCTAGTTTGATTTTCAGCTTCCTGATCTGCTCGGTTTATACGAATGTGATCAGTTGATCGCGCCCATTCATGAGCGCTTGCTCCACTAGTGATTCCCATGTCTTGCATGAAGGATAGTAGAGCAAAAGAACCTTCATTGAAGACACAGGCTGCCACATAAGCCGCAATCTCAACTATCACAGAGGTTCCGCTGTGCTTTAGTGAGATTTGCCATATAAGTTGGTTCAAACTCTCATTGTTGTTTTGCGTGAAGCCTCCGACACATCGCTCCAGGAGAGCATCTTTGCTTAGATCTTCATAGATAGGCTTGATGGTATCCAAAACATCATTTGGAAGAGCACTGTACGTGTGTTTGAACGAATCCAATCCATTAGCAGCTGCAGCTTTTTGCCATTCGCACCAGGAGTCCGCGCCGCTCGGACATTTTTCATGCTGTGGATTCTTGTCTGTCGAACTGTAGTGAAAGAACGTTGCCCAGATAGCATTCTTCATATTTTCCACGGAATCAGAGTAACGTCTAATAGCCAAACCGTAGTATACCGTCAGTTTGTCAATCATCTTAGCCGACAGACTTTTTTTTATCTTCTTTCCAGCCTTAGTTTCAGTATCTACAACGGTCTTCTTGACTATTTCACGGAGACGAGTGCCCATTCTTTTTTGAACATGTCCTACACATTCTTTCTTCACTATTGAAAAATCATCACCATAAGGTTTAGAATTCACTAACCCCGAGTAAGCTTTAGAGTCACCGTCGCCGATATAGTTGCGATATCGCACACCATTCTGTACCGAGCGTTGAAACATGGTTTTGATTGCTTCGACCTCCATATTTCCAGCTGCACCAGTATGATTTGACTTACATTTTCCAGCATTTACATGGTTTTCATGCCATTCTTCGTATTCGGCAGAATTTAATTTACTTTCCCAAGTTTTACATTCGTGACAGTATGAACTTTTGACAAGAATGTCAAGAACTTTCCCTGAGAAGTAACCGATCAACGATGTGACGCCGAATAAAGATGAGTAGCCTCTTTTTTTCCATGTTCCGTCGCTTGATACCGTGAGTTCGTCAGTATCTTGAGTATTCTTCTCGTCCGTTGTAGCAGATTTTTCTTCTTTTGTAGCAGATAAAAAAAATCGATTCGCTACTTCTCTTACAGTCGAGCACATATTTTTCATGTAATGATTGTACGTCGGTCTTGATAAAAAGCTATTACACAAATCCATCAAGCCGCAAAACTTATCACAGCCAGATAATCCAAGGCCTAATATCCTCATCACGAAAGCAAACCGATGATTAACTTCGTAAGCATCGGAGTTTATTCTTTCACTAGACGGAACATTTGTAATCACGGAACAGCTTTCGCACGACACGTTGATATTAAATCCAAGGCCTTCTCGATAAGTCGAATGGAAATTTACTTTTCCATCACATTTTACACACTTCACTAGCGTAGAAATTGTTGAAAAGACTAATAGAAAATCTATTATCCTATAGTGTTTTTCAAGATCCTCCTTAATTTGATGTTCAACGGTCACTCTACTTGTTGAAATGTCTTCTCTTTTACGTTTTTGCGGCGGTACAATCTTTCTAGATCGATATAACCTCGAACCACTTGATTTTCTATCAAACCTTTTAACTTATTTTGGCATTGTAGCAATAATTTTCCACAAAACTTCACGAAAATGATGCGAAAAATTGAAGCGCACGTGTACGTCTGTTCGATAGAAAGTTTACTGCTAAACTAAATTATATTCTCTACACTGACTAAATATACGGTACAGGTATGAGCATGTTTATACTTGTCTTCAAATTTCTATCAAAGAAAGTAGGAGGAACGGTTCGGTATAATATAGGGAGCGTAGCAGCTGCCAGGTAACAATAGCGCGCTCGAACCGAGCAGGTATGAAAATCCAACAGGTAGGAAAATATTCATAACACCTGCAATTTTGAATCGACTTGAAATTTTTACACAATATTCTTGAGATACAACGCATTCAGTTTCAAAAATAAAAAAAAATACGAAAAAAAAATTAAATACCTTACCCCCCGCTCAAGAAATCAAAATACATTATTTTTAGAAAATGTCTGTATGGATGTGTGTGTGTGTGTGCGTGTGTGTGCGTGTGCGTGTGTGTGTGTGTGTGTTAGTATGTGTCATATCACCATTCGTTCGATCTGCGGTATAACTTTCCCTAACTTTGCAAAGATGTTTGCTATCAATACCCGGTGTGCGCTTGAAAGTTTCAACAAAAGTGGTCAAATAAACTTTTTTATGGCCATTTTTTCAAAATTTCAGAATTTTCTAATTTTGATTTTCTGTTATCGTCGGAGTTATCGTCGGAGAAAGAATATCGATTTTCTTTACAGAATTATTTTTTTCTTTACAAAAGAAAATGGTCAAGACTCAAAAATTTTACTGAACGTTCTTCTCCATATTCCCAACCATCTTTTTCAAGATTTTCCGCCATATGTTTCCGAGATATAGCCGATTAAACAAAAAATGACGTTTACGTGTATAAAAAGAGAAGAGAATAACCTTATCGAAACTTTGAGGTCGAAATAGTTAGGTAATTTTGTGCTCTTTCAAATGACTTTTCGCTGGATTGATGATAGTATTTCTAATGTATTATAAAACCCGAAAAACTAATATCCAAAAATCGAAAAACCGCTAATAAAATAAAAACTCATCGAAAAACAAAAAGAATTATTATTGTGCCGCCAACTTTTAAGAAAAACAAAGAAGAGTGAGCTGTGAAATATTGAGTTTCACCGTGTATATGGAGAGTAATGCTGATCCACGTCCACACACACACACACTTACATACACACGCATGCACGCATGCATGCACGCACACAAAAAGTAATTTTTTTCCCTAGGGGAAAAAGTGACTTCACTATAAAATAGTCAAAATTCCTTTATTTCATCAAGTTCTACCAATAACCCTAATTTTCGATTGTCTTTTAACAGTCCATTAGTCCCGCTTTCCAAATCAATAAGTGGGCTCAGTTGAGATGGGCATAAAGTACTATATGTAACTCAAGAAAAAAGGCGATTTTTCCCTGGGGAAATACCTCGCTTCGCTTTGCTCGCTTGGGCAGTAAACTCACCCGCGGGAAAAATATTCGACTTTTTGCCCTTGTTACATAACGTACTATTATTGAAAATATTCCTTTTTCAATAGGGCACAAACCAGTAAATGAAAATAGTTAGGCAGGAAAATAGTTTTCCTTATTTATATGATAATTTTAATTAAATTCTCTTTGAGAAAGCATAGTGCCAAAGCAGTTGGCAGCGTTTTGTATATAAGGCATGGCCGCTGAAGCTCGCGCTTCGCACTCACCTTTTATATTTATTGATCCCTGCGGTTTTGACATCATTTTAAAGAGAAAAAAAACTTTACCGTGATTTTTTTTGCGTATAACCTATTAAATTTAAATTGTAATAAACAATTCGACTTTTTATGCCGTTTTTGCGCTTTATTTTTTGTTTTTCTCAATAAATTTGGTTCAAATGACGTTTTTGTAAAAAAAGTTAGCTACAAAATAGTTGTGTTTTTTCGAGATCTACAATTTTACCACAAAAATTTTTGTGTACAATCCGTTATAATCTAATTAAAGCCTATACATCGATTTTATATGCCTTTCTTGTGCTTTATTTTTCGATTTTCTCGATAAACTTAGTTTAAGAGACGTTTTTGTAAACACAGATATTCACAATTTTACCAAGGAATATTTTTGCGTATAATCTGTTATAATCTAACTATGGCATAAGAATCATTTTTTTATGCCTTTATGCGCCTTATCGTTCGTTTTTCTCGACAAACTTTATTTAAATGACGGTTTCGTAAATAATGTTGAATACAAAAAAGTTGTATTTATTCGAGATCTATAACTTTACAATAGAAAATTTAATAAAAATAGAATATTTATTCAATATATACAGCTAAATTTCGATGTATCAATATCTTTAAAAGTTGTCCTATATGGAAATATACTCATCCGATGAAAGACCTAGAACTCCAATTTTTGGGTCATAGTTTATTAGGTTCAAAGAAGAAGAAGAAAAAAACACTTTTAAGGTCTTAGATAACACAGGCACACAAAGGAAAAAAAGTTCTTGTTCCCGGAACCAAACTAGTATATCTTTATGTTTTTGGGGTCGCTGAATCCGAATCCGGTGACCGTTTGTCTCCATCAGGTCAGGTTCAAGGTCATTTAAAGGTCAAATGATGGAAAAATGGTCAAATCGATTAAAATTATTATTCCTATATATTTTGGGGGTCGCTGAAACCAAATCCGATGTTCATTTGATCCGACAAGGTCAAATTCAAGGTTATTTCAAGGTCAAATTTGTTTGTTCTGCTAAACATGAATTTTTCACTGCAGATACAGAAAGAACGGGAAATTTTACATCTAGATATGTATTCAATTTTTTGATAACATAACCCCCAAGGTCATTTCAAGGTCACTTCATGTTGTTGTATGGAGGATTCATATGAAAATTGCAAAAATAAGAAAATGTGTCTTTACGGGACTAAACTACTATGTCAATATGTTTTTGGGGTTTCTGAGTTGGAATTCGAGGTTCGTTTGCTTCCAGTATGTCAGGATAAATTTCATTTTAAGGTCAAATCCAACCCGGAACTACACTGAAGGAAAATTTCGGGGTAAAACCCGCCTCGAAACAGCCGGAGTCCAGGGTACTTTTCCCGTTGAAAAACAACTCAGAAAAAATCCGAGTTTTGCCTTCACCGGGAATCGAACACTCGACCCAGCAAGCGTAGATCTGCTAGTTAAAGCGTGCGCCTTAACCAACTGAGCCACGGACGCTCTTTGAAGAAGGAGAACGTTTTCACCAAGATTTCATAGATCTAGAACGAAGATTTCAGGCTAGATGGGATGAAAACATAATGGCAGATTTCTGTTGGATGTTGCAGAGAGAAAGCACGGAAAACTGAAAAAAACGCAAGAGAAATCCCTTGCACAGATCTTTTGAGGATAAACGAGTACGATATAAAAGAAGGCGAAACGATGAAGAAGTAGAATAGTGAGATAAAAAATGCACGTTCCAGCGATTCCAGAAATATAACCGAGTGATGATGCGAATAGATTTGAACATTTTTGTTGGATTTGACCTTAAAATGAAATTTATCCTGACATACTGGAAGCAAACGAACCTCGAATTCCAACTCAGAAACCCCTAAAACATATTAACATAGTAGTTTAGTCCCGTAAAGACACATTTTCTTATTTTTGCAATTTTCATATGAATCCTCCATACAACAACATGAAGTGACCTTGAAATGACCTTGGGGGTTATGTTATCAAAAAATTGAATACATATCTAGATGTAAAATTTCCCGTTCTTTCTGTATCTGCAGTGAAAAATTCATGTTTAGCAGAACAAACAAATTTGACCTTGAAATAACCTTGAATTTGACCTTGTCGGATCAAATGAACATCGGATTTGGTTTCAGCGACCCCCAAAATATATAGGAATAATAATTTTAATCGATTTGACCATTTTTCCATCATTTGACCTTTAAATGACCTTGAACCTGACCTGATGGAGACAAACGGTCACCGGATTCGGATTCAGCGACCTCAAAAACATAAAGATATACTAGTTTGGTTCCGGGAACAAGAACTTTTTTTTCTTTGTGTGCCTGTGTAATCTTTATTTTAATTTTGACAACAAGATCTTATTCATAAAATAACACATAGGTATCTGTATGTCAAATTATTAAATATGTTGTAAAACTTTCATCAGAGTGATCATTTGATATAAACAAGTAATGTTGTATTTCAAAATATCTGAAATAAGCCTTATTTACTTAATATGTCTAATGAAAACTGTACAAACTTATTTAACCCAAAAAAGAAATGTAGTGTTAAAATTGATGTTACGAAAACTAAAAATTTTCTATAAAGTAGCAGTTTTCTTGAACCAATAGAGTTTCAGACTTCAAAATTTGTACTCAAGTTTGTTTTACCAAAACATACAATAAAAACTTGCTGGAGACTACCCAAGACATTTGAGTACTCCCCTTTTGTTTTTAATTGGTAAGGTTTCTCATCGATCCCCTCCTTGCCCTTACCTGTGAGGTTCTTCCCGTTTTTGGTCATTTCTTTAAATAAAGAAATATAAAAAAACCAATGACCCCTCCACTTTCCTTCTTTAACAGAAAAAATTATGAAATATATTTTGTATTACAAGTAAATGTAAAAATTTATATTTATTTAAGAGGAATATCATAGTATTGGCGAAAAACTTTTGATGGTACTGCTCCCACCGCATCTATTACAAACCGACGCAGAAAAGTTTCTTCACGTCTCCACTCACAGGATTGTACTGGACTATGCGATCGTGTAAAATTAAACAGTAAGTATATGTTCCAGCGGGAAAATTGTTTCTCGCTTCGAATTCTACATGAATGTCGACGGATGCACTCTTCAAGGCCTCGTTTTGCTTTAAGTAATGTATCACTATCAACGGCATGTAATCGCGACAGTGTGATTTGTTTAACATAGGCTTCTAATCTTTGCCATAGTAAGAATTTTAGAAATTGGTGTATGTATCATATAGTATGGTGAACTGATTGCGGTTAATATCGAGGTTGAGATTGTCATACGTGTAATACTGCGAATTCAGGAAGAGTCTTACGTTACTGATGTTGCAGTCGTCGAAGTTACCAGCATTGGCTCCTCTCTGATTATTTCGATTAGTTTGAAAGCCTATAATGACAAAGCGAGGCTTTTCTAGCTGATTAGCAGTCTTAGCAGTCCGGACGTGTCTCGAAGTCGACGGAAGTAGTGGATACTCGTACAATTCTCAAGTACGAAAACTCATGGAAATGAGTCTATCTTTTCCTACGTATTTGAAGAGTTGAATCTTACGTCTACGGTTACGACGACATATGGCATCAACCACTCGATTCTCGTCAACACGATTTCACATCTTCGAAAACGTTTTATAAAGGTGTTTGCAAAATAGCATTTAGATTGTTTCGCGATCTCGCGAGTATGAGTTCGTGCTTTGCATTCATGGAACGAAACCCAGGAGTCGACCAATAGAATCTTGAGGACGGAAATCGATGTAATACGTGTTCTTGATTACACTACGAAGTGTACTATTGTTGGGTTTCAAACGGATGGTAATATTTATGCTAATCTCTTGCGAAGATTTATCAATATCCTTGATCTCGTAACTACCTAGTGGTAAATTTATAAATCTTTCACCTACGTAAATCTTATTATTATTGTTATCGATATTAGGTATTAAATTAAAAGTGAAAAGTTCTACTATTCCGAAAACATAGTTCTTATTTGACGAAAGCTCGATAGGTGGAAAGTATTGCGCTTCAAGAATATTTGAAAAACCTGAAAGATTTAGTGTTAGTGAATCTTCTATGACAGTTCAAATGAGAATAAAGCAATTCTTCTTCTGTTACCTTTTATATAGCCTCTCGCAAGAACTTTAGATGCCCACAGCTAGCAGTATAAAAGTCTTGATACCTCTTGTGATTATGTTTGACCTCGTCAACTTCCAGATATAGCATCAAGTGCAGAGGTGGTTGAAGATCACCAAAACGATTAAAGTAGACTACGTCGTTACCACGTTTTTGATATACTACCCAGTGCGTTCCAGCTCCAGTCTGGTTATTCAGATTTACGATAGCTGATTTGCGGTAATGAGGACCTTTACTGGCAAAGCGTTTCGCATGAATACATTGCGAGAATTTGGAATTTTTAGAGTTTTTGAGTATTTCAACAGATCTGCATCGGTGAGTCCTCTTTGTTGCAATTTTACTCTGAGGATCTTTTTTTTAAACGACATCCGTCATAAGGCTCCAGATGGAGACCAAATCCTGTTTTATGTGTTGTTTTGCTGCCTTTGCATCATTGACAGTTTTTGCTATTCCAGCAGCTATACCTACTACTGCACCACCTGCACTTAAACTGGCAAATAGAGGTACGAGAAATTGTAAAATCGTCCTACTTTGGATAGAACTAGTAGGACACGTGGAATAATTACATTACATTTACCACCAGCCTTTTGGACGGTGGTGCGAGCTCCTTTCAGAGCAGAAAGAGTGACCT
Organism: Gastracanthus pulcherrimus; assembly: GCA_949152435.1. Classification (NCBI taxonomy): domain Eukaryota; kingdom Metazoa; phylum Arthropoda; class Insecta; order Hymenoptera; family Pteromalidae; genus Gastracanthus; species Gastracanthus pulcherrimus. The sequence continues at coordinate 149,498,562 of OX424572.1, read as the reverse complement.
TGCGAGCGCACTTGGGACAATTCACTCAGACTTCACTGCCTTATTTAGTGTTATAGAAGATGGTTTTTTCTTTTTCATAACCACACCCTGCTTTCTCACTAATTCCAGCGTCCTTCGCTAAAACTCCGCCAAGCTTGGTTAGCTAAAACTCTGTCAGCAGCGTTTCTTACCTCAACGTTCTCAAGATTCCGGGAATATACGACATCGGGCTCCATACAAGCTAAGTCGAGAGGATTTACACTTGGATCATCTTGAGCTAAATGTTTGGCTAATACGGTACCTGAACCGCAGTACTGATATCGTAGCAAGTGAAGTTCAACTGGAAGCTTCTTAATCAGTTTATTAACTAAACCGCTACTTCGTCGTCGTCGTCGTTTGTAAACGGTCATTACTCTTCAAAGGTTAGATTACGATACTGAGAGTGTATAAGGGTGTGAACTTTGACACTATCATCTAACAGGATAGAAAAATAAAGTGACACGAAGATTTACGTTCAAACAGCATACGAGCCATATTTTGTGGACCATCTAATTATAGTAAAACCAATAGTCTTTTATCTCTAATAACGCATGCTAATGGACTAAGAAAATGTATACATCTACTCTAAGTCGCTCAATCAGTCAAAGTACAAATTCTTAAAAGAACTTTTGGAACCTCTGGATGGTATACAATACTTTCATTTCAGCGATCACGGCGAAGTAATAGCCGATGATCCTGCCATTAATGGTCTGCGACGAAAAGCTCCATCTCGCTGTGTAATTTCGACACGCTCGTAGATTTGCTGGATAACCCAGAGGTTTGTTTATATTTTTCACCGTTCAAGCTAAATAAATTTAACGACATTTTATTGTCGACATAATTTCCTATCACATGAATTTCAGATTAAACGCGTATTGATCAAATTATAATTTTTCTTTTTTTATGCGTTATCGTTGCATTAACAAAATAATAATAGTGTATATGTAAATTTCCGGGCGCGAAATACCCCACGGAGGACAATAATTCTCTTAATTTACTATCACTTACAGACACAAAACTCCGAAGATGCAGACCACAGCCAGCGTGGACATTCTTCTTCTCGTTTTCCAAAATGTAAAAGAAAATGGCCCTTGAACTTCCCTCCTGTCTACGCGTTCAAGCAAAAAGGGCCTCTAAGCGTCCTTTTTGCCTGTTAAATATCTCGAAGAGTGAAAGGGCCTCTCATCCTTTATTTTCCTTGGGCTGGTCGAAAAGGCTGGTCGAGGGGCTGCGTGGTGCTCAGAAGTCAGATTTTTTTGCTTACAATTGTGTATCAAATCACCCCGATCCTTCTTGAATTTCCCGATTTGAAGTCGTCAAATCACAGTCTAATGCACTCGCGTGCCATACATGCGAAAACACACAAGGGATGCCAATTTGTTACGGACAGGATAATTGCCGTGCGTAGGTATGTAAGGATCGTAGTTCGCGTTATTTACACGGAGCAATTAAGCTCCGTGGTTATTCGGTGGTTGGAGTGATAGAGAAAGAAAGCACAAGGCGAGAAGTTCGGGACAATTCGTCTGTTGCTGTATTAGAGAGAGAAGTGTGTGTTGGTCCTCAGCTCAAGCCGAACTGGCGAGAGATGCGCTCGCAGTGCGCCAAGAAGTCGGTGCACGAAAAAGATCGCGCAGCGTCAGCATCGCATGCGAGCTATCAGCTGGATACAGGACGCCTGTGTTCAACGGCACGGATGCTCGCTTGTGTACGTGACTATATATATATATATATATATATATATATATATATATATATATATATATATATATATATATATATATATATAAATTTAGTAATTTAAACTTATGCAAAAGTATAGTATAAATTATGAAAAAGTATTGTTGTTTAAAATATTTTTTAATATATCTACTGCATACCATTTTCACAAATATATTTAAGATAAGATAATATTTATCTAAGAATATCTTAAAAATGTTCATTAAGTGTAATTATTCGAGTTAATTATTCAAAATAGTTTATTCAAACTCATTTTAACTGTGAACCCAAATTTTAACTCTATTAAATTTTACTCCTTACAAATTGTATTGGAAAAGGAAACATAAAAAATATTTTGATTAACTAAAAAATGCTCTGCAGTCATCTTTGATATTGAAACTATTTAATACAAAATTTTTTTTTACAAGTTATTGGAGTAAACGCATACTTTTGTGATAAAAACAAGAGTATTTTAACTAAAAAATTTTATGCACACCCATAAGACAAAATTTATTTAAAGAAATTCAAGAAAATTATTCAACTACAAATAAACCTATGTTAAAGAATAGCATTTAAGAAGCAACTTAAACAGTTTTGCAAGTTACATTTTTTTCAATTGACAATAATAAATTTTGCAACACTATAATTATTGATTAAATAAATTTTTGTCATAATTTTGTTCGAGTTTATGAACAATGGATTCATTTATTATAAACAAAAATATTCATTGTATACAAAAATATCATAAAAATTAAACAGCGGTATAAAACAAAAACAAATCGAGAAATTTAAAAAATTCTTCTTGATTTCAAATCTTCATAAAGATACGTATAAAATTCATTTTGTTTGGTCAAACATTAGCGCATAATATGCAAGAAATTTACGATCAAAAATTTTTTGAAATTAAAAAATCGTAAAAAATGCATAAATGTTATAAAACAGAAACGATTCGATCAATCTTGAAAATCCTTTGACTTAAAATCTTCATTAAAAGATCGAAAACATAAGCGTTGATTGGTAAAAAATTACCGCGTAATACCCAAGACATAAGCAATCCGACATTTATTGACAAAAAATATAACCTCAAATATCTCGAAAAATAAAAGTCCTCATGATCTGGACAAAAAACTTAGCCGAGAGATAGTAAAAAGCTACCTGTTTTTTCAGAAGAAATAATGCCGTTTTATTCAAGTTATCATTTGCCATAAAAAATCGATTTTCTTTACAAAATGATTTGTTCTAATTGCCTCAATTTTTTTCAAAAACAGATTCCTTATATCTCAAAAGATGTTTCTAACCTGTTTTTAGCAAAACTTTTCTTTTACTATCACAAAGCTTCCTCTTTGAGGAAGCAAAAATATGTTTAAGGGAGAATACGATTAAATTATTTATTTGAAGCAAATACATTTTTTTAATTAACCAAATTATTTTTCAGTGTATATTTTGTATTGGTTTTAAACTCAAAATTCGTTAAGTATCATTAAAACAAGATGTATACTATTTCCATGATTTGGCGATAAAATATCGATGACAACAGTATCTACACCAAAAAGCGCAGTAGTTTGCTATAATAGATCATCCTAATGGTGGATTCGCAAACTATATGTATCCGGAAAAAAATATGGGAATTTTAAATTTCGCGAGTATACACAGTTTTCTCACCTCTGATTTTAGTTGTGACACGTATTTCACGTCCCAATGTTATTAAAACACGGGCAGTCAATCGCGACCAAATCACCCGTCACCAGAGCCGAGCATTTTTGATTAAATGGTCATTGTTATCAATGGGAAGAATTATTATTTTATTTGTTGAGGGAATGAGGATAAGGAGAGTCGCGACCGAGGAAAGCCGCAGACCGGTACACACACGCACACACCCATACCAGCGGCACCAGCTGATCGCCGCAGCGACGACCGATCGGAGCGAGCAACGACGACGAGCCTATACATACGCATGCACGGCACCAACGCCACTGCACTCTGTACGCGCGACCCTCTCTCTCTCTCGCTTGCTCTTTCTTCCTCGCCTCTCGAGGCACACCATCTCGGCTGTAGCCACGAGAGAGAGAGAGAGAGAGAGAGATACCGACACGGCTGTCGACAGCATGGGGAGAGCTAGCAGCCGCCGCGCCGCGAGCCGCATGAAGCTGCCGGCCTATCGTAGCGTAGGCCGACGCGCGCGCGTCGCCGCTGCCAACTGTGATGGTCCGGCAGCGACAAAACCGAAACCGCCCGATATAGATATACACGCCGGGTTGCCCGCGTTTGTATATTTAGCAATTCATATTGCCCGCGCTTCGTGGGCAGGGCGGCAATCGCGGAGCGGACCAATGGTAATTAGCGATTCAAATCGCCGCAGACTTAACCTTGATTTTCGCATTTATGGGAAAGTCAAGGCTAATCACCGTGAAGAAAGGGGCGGAAGCAACAAGTGTGTGGGCTGAAGGTGGTCGAGAAGAAGAGCTAAAATTTTAGAAGAGATTTTCACCCTCTCCGATTTTGAGCATTGCCTGCCCGCCCGTTGTAGGAAATAGACGCACGTTGTGAGCACCTTACTTATTGTAAAATCGGCAGACATTATTAACGAGGATATTATCGGAGGAAACAATAGCGACCGGAGTATTAGGAGCACCGTTAGGCGTGCAGAATTAGCGACGGTGAGTGGACTATAATTGTTGAGCTTCCCTCGGCACTTGTAGGTAAAATTATAATTTAACAGATATCGCACATTGCCGCCATGTGCTCGGGGTTAATGGAATAAACTCGTGGTGGTGTGACACCGTTGTCTAGAATCTGTGCGCGTCGGGCCAGCTTGAAAAGTACGAATATTAGTGTGGGGGGAATTACGCGATTCGGGAAAACTCGGGAAACGTGGTGATTTGGTCGTCGCGGGAGACGCGTGCGAGGGCTAGCGTAGCCATATTGTATAGCGACCGGTTAATTGCGTGAAAATTGTAAATCTGGCGACCGTTGTATAGGGTGGACAATAATAAAACCTAGGTACTTAAAGAGTGAGATTTTTGTGTAGTTATTATATAACTATTCATTCCTGATTTTCCACTTCATGGAACTTCCTCTGGGAAAGGGCTCGTGCAGAGTTAGCCGCGCTTTATCTGGCGCCCATTAAGATAGATAAATTCGGTAAAGTGCCGAACAAAAGTTTAATAAATAACCAGAGTAACGAAACGCCACGTTACACAGTAAAAAGCAGTAGAGGTCAGTTCCGTAACACTACTAAATTACTATCTAGATACTGTTTATTAGATGTTTTACTACAAGTAAAAAGTGTTTTTCGTTACTTAATAGTTAAAGTACATAAAATTAATTTGCAATAAAGTTGGTAGTCTAAAGTCTAAGAGTTGTGAGAGCAGTTTCAAAGTAAATGTCAGTTCTGTAATAGGTCAATTCCGCAATACCCTATGAAAAGTATTATTTAAATAAAAGCCATTTTGAATTATTTTCATAATAATCTAACAACACCACGTGATTCTACGGCTAAAAATACATAAAAAGTCATCGAAGTTAACTCTTATAAATTCAGGAGAATCAATGCACGTTTTTATACTTGTTTTTGGTCAAGTTACGGCGGAATCACCCATATGCACGCTGTACAAATTTACATAAACTCAAAAAATCGGGATAGTACACATAAATTCCTACAGGCATCGCACGCATTAAACATTTATGGAATATTTTTATTCGTTTCGAATTATTTGACATATTTACAAAATTAAATAAAAGATTGATTGTGCATGGCACATGGTCACGTTAAGCTAGGTTGGAGCTGGTAATACAAATTTTACGGCTTCACGTGGGATTCTACAGATTGAAACATTGCTTGCAGATTTTGTGAGGTTGAAGTGGAAAGTAATCCTACCAAACACATTCTGAATTTGAACCGAATCTTTTTGTAGCTTTCTCACATATACACCATTACCAGGGTATAGCACATACAGCAATACCAAACCTTCAACCTTTAAATCATCTTTATTAAACATATTTAGAGAAGCACGTCGCTGTTCAAACGCGATCTTGAGCCCTTTGTTTGCAATTTGATGAATGGCTTCTCTTGCTACAGTTTTCCAACGTAAATGCGGAAATAAATTACAATTTCCTGCTGCAAAAATTAGTTAAAATGCAAATAAAATGAAATAAAACCTTTTCTAAGGCAATGTTGAACAAAATCAACATACAATACCCATTCAGAGCTATATGCGCGTAAACTTAGGCTGACTTCGTACATAGTCCGTTCAACAGGGTTAAACTGCAAGAGTCTAATTGAAGAGTTACCTAAACAAACATCAAGTGATTCAAGTTTTATATTCCACTCTTTTAAATTTGATCTTTTTATATTTATTTATTTATTTAGTTATTTATTTGTTAGACCAGAAAAATTTACATATTTAACCAATAGAGATGAAATTGAGTTACCTTTACATTGTATTTACAAGTAAATCCTAAAGAGGTAAATAAAATTACCTGTACATAGGCTGGCTTATATAACCTAGAGAAGTAACCAAAAGATTTAAATACTAATTTAAAAACTAACTTAATAATAAAAAGAAATTTTTGTTAACATCAGATAAAATTTCCACGCAAAGTGATCTAACCTGATAGTTATATCTAAACTTATACATTCATTACAAATCATTTTAATTTTTTCTTTGTATTAACTTTATTGATAGTTAATGATTTGAGATCATTTGTTAACTCGTTGAACACTTTTATAGCCTTATGTAGCTGCTTTTTAACCTATTATTTTAGTTATTTTCGGTAATTAAATACTTTTATTTCTAGTATTGCTTGTTTTGGACTTATATATTTCTTTCAGTGTTTCATAATGAAATGAGATATATTCGAAAAGGATTAATTGACTTATAGAAAGAGGGAGAGACATTACTCTGAGAATCGATTTTTATTTGTGATTTTTAATATTTTGTTATGAATTCTTTGTATTTGGTTGAAGATATTACTATATGCTCCTCCCCATACAATTATTCCATAATTTATTAAACTTTGAAAAAATGCATAATAAATTATCATTAATGTTTTGGATTCCATAATATTTTTAATTTCGTCAAAAATAAATATTAGATATCTAGTTCTCTTTACAATATAGTCGATATGTTTGTTCCATTTCATATTGAAATCTAATAACAATCCTAGATACTTATGATATTCTACTTTTTTATGGGTTGATTACCTATATTAACGTTTAGTGTATCTGGCACACTATCACAGTAATTTCCGTACGTTATGATTGTATCATTTTGCATATCTCTCAGTATATCATTGACATAAAGTATAAATAACAAAGGACCTAGTATAGTCCCTTGTGGAACTCCTGTGGAGATTAATTTGTACTCATTCTTACAATCTTGACTTTTAACTCTTTGTTGTGTATCTGAGAGATAGTTAGTTAACAGTTCTAAGACACTACCTCTTATACCATATCTCCCAAGCTTATCTAGCAGTATTCTATGATTCACAGTATCAAAAGCTTTGGGCAAGTCTAAGAGTACTGTAACTATAGGTTTGCTTTTATCTAAATTTTCGTATATGATATTTATTATATAATTCAAAGCATCCGTCGTACCTCTATTTTTAACAAAACCAAATTGTTTGTCAGATATTATACTAAATTTTCTCAAGAATAGGTGTAGACTATTGTGAATTATTTTCTTAAAAATGTTTGCAATGGTAGATATAAGCGAAATTGGCCTATAATTTGAGATACACGATTTGTCCCCTGCCTTGTACATGGGGACTACTTCAGCATTTTTAAGAACATGAGGTCATATAAATTTCTTAATACACAAATTAAAAATGTGGTCTAGTGTTAATAGTATATATTAACATATTGATTGTATTGTATTAACATTTATATTATCTACCCCTCCGGATTTTTTTTCATTGAAATTATAATTTTATGTATCTCATTAGAATCTGTAAGGCTAAGAAAAATGTAATTGTAGTTCCTTGTAGGAAGTTTCAATTTATCGTTGTCTAATTGTGTAATTTGCGCACTTAATTTAGCGCCCACTTCACAAAAGTAGTTATTCATAGAATTAGCAATATTAGTTTTATTGTCAATTTTTTGATTATTTTCATGTATATGATCAATTGCCTTGCCCTGATCATCAATTCTTGCCAATTTAGTGTTAATTATATTCCATAACTGTCTTGGATTTCCACTATTCAATTTTACTTCTTCAGTTCTATATTTGTATTTTGCATCTTTTATAACTTTACTCAATATTTTATTATACTTATTATATTCATTTTTTAGTAATTGGCAAGTTGTTTTTCCATAATCTATACAAATTCTTTTTTGTTTTACATGATACTATTATCGCGTTTGTAATCCAATTTTTCCTCGGTATTAAGTCTATTTTTCCTGTTAGTTGTTTATATGTAGTGGCCTTTTCAACAAATTCATTTATCTAATTATTTAATTATATTGTTGTTTGTTTTAATTCGACGTGATCCACGTTTAAAATAAAAGGATAGTGGTTGTTAAAAGGATTATTTAACTTAAAAGAATCAATTTTTATATTATTATTTTTAACAAAAAAGTTGTCGATACTAAGCATGAATTCTGTTTTGGCACATCATGGCATCTATAAATTGACGAAATTCTGAATGACTCCGACCATCAATTTAACATCATTACTTACAATACTCAACCTATAATAAACTTCAATGTTAGTAGTTTCAAATATGTTTTCTTTAATGTACATTATTACTCCATCTGCTTTATTTACTCTATTTTCAATGTAATAACTTTTGTATCCATTTAAACGATAGTATTGTGGATATTGTAAGTTCCAAGTTTCTGTACATATTATGACACAAAACTTTCTTAATAGACATTCAATAAAAGTTTCCAATTTTTCGAAGTTTGCATTAAAACTTCTTATATTTACACATAAAATAAAATTCTTTTTATTTTTAAGACTTTTATTGAGCGTTTCCATATCCTCCACTTTACATTACTAGTATTAATGCCTTTAAAATTTAAATCTGGATCCATAGCTAAGATGAAATTCCTTGTTCGGATCCTTTTCTGGATCTGGTTTGTATGGGTTGGGGTCTCTTTCTGGTCCTATTTTGGATACGATGTTGGAGTTGATTTCGTGTAGTGCTTCCGTTGACATTGTAGATATCCACGGTGTAACCGGTTGGTGGTCAAAGTTATCTACCTTACCATGTCTCGGTATAGTAGGTTTGATGATATAGTCAGTCAAATCTGTAAACCTCTTTATTTTACCTTTCATAATTGTACAATCGTGGCTATCTGTAGCGACGTGTTCAATACTATATTTTGTTTAGTATTTTACATTGCTGTATACACAATTTGTACACCTTTTGTTTGTTTTATTGCAATCCTTTGTTTTATGCTCTCCTGCAAACTTTAAACACATAGAACTATTATTAAATTTTTTCCCATTGTGTCCAAACCTTCCGCAATGGTAACAAGGTTTAACGTTTAGATAATCATAAAAAGATTGCCCTCGTCTGGCGTCTGTTCAATACAATTTTTATTTATAATATCTTCACTCGTTATCATACTATTGACAAGCTGCGATCTATACGCATCTTCATTGTAGAATTACTCTAAGAAGAATCAATCATATCCGAGTTGCCTTCCTGTAGAATTATATTGCATTTTTTTAAAACTGTAGCATGCTGGCTCAATTCGATCTGTACCAGTTGAAATAGATCCATAAGTAACTAAATTTGTTGAAATTATTTCATCCATCATCTTAAACGTTTCTTTTTTGACAGTACATTGTGCTACAAGGGGAGAAAATGAGCTATTTCTAGCGAGAATGAGGTATTCAGTACAAGCCAAGGCACCAGAGACAAATGAGTACTGAAAATACCTCATCCGAAACTGAAATAGCTGTTCACCCCGTGTTACATACCGTATGTTTTTCAACAAAGGCATAAAAGGACTTTTTTTTCATACGAGTTGGGTAGAGTATTGTGCATCTTGAGTCGTGCACAACCCAGTTGAAAAATTTTATTTTTTAATTTATGTACTTAAAAAATATTAGATAATAAGCAAAATTAAAATTGCAAATAAAAATTTCATATATAAAACTTAATAAAAATTCAATACTTGCGTGTTTATTTCTAAAAGGGGCAGAATGGCTTAAAAATCCAAGAACATGTGGTACTATCCGGATGGTACCCTAAGGTTATGGGTTCCTTGCTTATCCTGTGCTTTTTTACACGATTTGAGAGGAGCGGAAAGAATTTCGTTTTCTCTCCCGCTTCAGCGGGTTATAATTTTCATTCTCCCGCTGCAGCGGGAAATAATGGATATTTTTTCACTCTTTTGCCAATCACGCTCGAAATGCGCAGTCTTCTACCTTAATGTCAGACATAAAAAGAGGCTCATTTCTGTGTTGAAAAAGAAAATTAATTATACCATCATATTATTTAAGAAAATCAGTTCCTACAATTACATCCGCTGAAAGTACCCCGGTACAACAAAGAAAGTATATTCAAAATCTAATTTCCAAATTATAACGTCTACCTGAATCTAATAAAATAGTAAGCGGGTGAGAGCACGTCTCAGCTCAGATACGCGGGCTAATGACTCGCGATTCAGTCTTCCCGTTGTTCAGATCATCTTTGCGCTCTAGGTCCCAACATAATTCTCTGATAAATTCAGAGCGTTTAAAAGCCCATATTGTACTGCTATGAACAGGACTGCGCTTTGCTCACTCGCATTAGAAAAATTATTATTATTATTATTTCTGGGTTACGGACATCAAGCGCGCGATTGTCGTGGTTCAGGCAGAAGCGAGGCCTGCTACAAATGTGGCGCGGAAGGTCACAGAGGAGCGGCCTGCAAGGCTCCCGAGGCGAAGTGCGTCTTGTGCACTGAACTGAAAGTATACCAAGCACAGCTAGGCCACACGCTGAGCTCAGGGTAGTATAGAGCGTTTGCGAAACGCTTAGGCAGCCCAAAGCCAAGCATTAATGATGGACTGCATAACGGTCCTTCATGCGAACCTCCATAGCGTCGAATTAGCCAATAGCCTTCTGACTCGGAGTGTATCTGAGACGAAGGCTGATGTGCTGCTAATCAGCGAGCAGCATCAACGAAGACAGGGGTGGAGCGGAGGCCCTAGTGAGGGAGACTATGGGTCTCATTCACCGAGCCTGCAACGCATCCATGCCGCGCAAGGGATAGCGACATGGAAAATGCCCTGCTTACTGGTGGTCGGACGAAATAGCGCAACTGAGAGCGGAAACGAAACGCCTCAGAAGAAGGGCGCAAAGAACGAGAGACGAAACGGAGGCAGCACTGTTGTCGGCGCAGCATAAAACAGCGCAAAAACGGCTCCGACGCGAGATCAACCAGAGGAAGGCACAGTGCTGGAAGAACCTGACGGAAGAAGTCAGTCGGGACGTGTGGGACTTGGGTTCCAAGATCGTGACCAAGAAACTCTGCGCGCTCCCAAATCACCCTTTCGACGAAATCACCATGGCTCTAATCGTGGACACTTTGTTCCCAACACATCCGCCAAGGCAAGACCAGAAGGAAGCCGCTGAAGTAGGTGAGATTCCCCTATTCTCCACCGAAGAGTTGCGAATCGCCACCAAATTGATGCGGACCGGAAAGGCGCCTGGGCCCAACGGGATACCAGCCGAGATATTGAAGAGCATCGCGGTGAGAGAACCTTCGCTATTGCTGAACATGTACAGCGCGTGCCTGAAGGCGGGTGTCTTTGGCACTCCCTGGAAGGTTGTGCGTCTCGTGTTGATCAGCAAAGGTAAGGGAGGTGATCCCCAGCTTTCGTCATCTAACAGGCCACGGTGCATGTTGGACCACGCAGGGAAACTCTATGAGAGGTTGATCAAACCACGGCTACAGGGAGCTGTGTAGGCTGCCGGCGTTTTAGCCGACAACCAGTACGGCTTCAGGAAACGGCGATCCACGGCGGACGCTATACGAGAGGTAGTTCAGCTGGAAAGGGGAGCATGAACTGCGAATCATTTTTCTAGGAACATCGCGCTTCTCGTTACGCTTGACGTTATTGTACGATTCTGAAATATGGGCCGATGCAGTGGAGTAGGACTCATACCGGATAAGCCTCACTTCCGTTTAGCGTAGAGGAATTTTCAGAGTCACCAGCGCCTATCGCACGGTCTCGGGATCCGCAGTGCTCGTTATTCGCGATAATCTACGAACGGAAGAAAACAGGAGAGGACAGAATAACAGTCCATAGAGAGGAACGGGATCGCACCATGGAAACGTGGCAACGATCCTGGACAACCACGACCAAGGGTAAATGGGCAGCAAAACTGATAGACCAGCTGGCCCCTTGGATTAATAGAGACCCTGGGGAGGTAAATTACTACCTGATTGACCAATTCCTGAGTGACCATGGGTACTTCTGCACATACCTGAATCGTATGGAGAAGGTTCAGAGTTCGAGTTGCATCTTCTGTTCCGCTGGTTGCGACGATGCGTTTCACGCGTTTTTCGTCTGCGAAAAGTGGAACGAAGAAAGAACAGCTCTTCTCGGCTCGGTCGGACAATTCACGCCTGAGAACATCGTGGGCGAAATGCTGTCCGCCGAGAATAAGTTGGTCGCCACGGCAAAATTCGCCGAGACGGTCCTACGACAAAAGAAACTGTACCTGGACAGGGCAACCGACGAAGGTATGAATGAAGCGCTGGTAGACGCTCCGACGCTCCAACATAACCCAGGGATGTTGGACGACTCCATGGAAGTGGACGTGGAGGGATAAGATGAAACGATTTCTTAACCGGGAGACGCTCATTTTCCCTCATTTTATGTATGTCGCGGGGAGAGACAGGGATACTTCTTCTTTCCGTACGGAGATGAATGCGTCGATTCGAATATGCGTATAAATGAGACGGGTTAGATCTGACGTCCCCTCGGTGGATTTAAAATTATAAATTCTTAAATTTGGTTCAGGTCAAGGCAGCAGCGGTTATCGAGATGATACTAGAATTGCACCACCCTGAGGTAATGTAATAAACGGTACCAGGGTGTGTTCCGCCAGAAGAGAAAAGTGTGTTTGTGATGCAACGGCTGTGTAGCTTTTCCGCGTATTTGATTATTTTATTTTTCGTCCTATATTATACACACGGCGGATAAACTACTTTTTTTTTATATTTGTATTCCTTGGTGCAATTTGGTAATTGATTAGTAGTGAGTTCCTGACTTTCTGTATATGGATATCCTTCAATCTAAATTAAATAAATATTAATTATTATTTAATCAACTATTATTGCGTCTGGCTCGACGTTGGTTTCGCCATGCTCCGGGTGAATCCCCAACTAGCCCTACACTATGCGGCTGTGCGGACCCAGTCGGGTGTACCTTAGATGGTTTTTCCTATATACCATAAAAAAAAATCAATCTAAAATTGTAAATTGAAATAAGTCAAATCTTGATAAACTACTTTTTTTTTATATTTGTATTCCTTGGTGCAATTTGGTAATTGATTAGTAGTGAGTTCCTGACTTCCTGTATATGGATATCCTTCAATCTAAATTAAATAAATATTAATTATTATTTAATCAACTATTATTGCGTCTGGCTCGACGTTGGTTTCGCCATGCTCCGGGTGAATCCCCAACTAGCCCTACACTATGCGGCTGTGCGGACCCAGTCGGGTGTACCTTAGATGGTTTTTCCTATATACCATAAAAAAAAATCAATCTAAAATTGTAAATTGAAATAAGTCAAATCTTGATAAACTACTTTTTTTTTATATTTGTATTCCTTGGTGCAATTTGGTAATTGATTAGTAGTGAGTTCCTGACTTCCTGTATATGGATATCCTTCAATCTAAATTAAATAAATATTAATTATTATTATCATCAACTATTATTGCGTCTGGCTCGACGTTGGTTTCGCCATGCTCCGGGTGGATCAGCTCAGTAACCTCCTCCGAGAGAACGAGAATCCTAGGCCAGTTCAGTGCTGCTCTATCTCATTTTTGATTATTAGAGTAGATTTTAATGATTATAATTAAAACCACGTAAATTCAATATTTTACAACAAATCACTATATCGAAACTGTTCGAAGCTTCGTATTAGTACTAGCACATTTCTAGATTCCATGATGCGAAAGAAAGAATGAGTTGCTTAAGTCTCTCAAAACTGGGGAGCTGTAAGCGGGGTTCACGTGACCTACCTGCTCGTATTCAGACATGAAAGCTTGATACGCTAATTTGAGCTTTTCGTCTTTTTCAAATTTGTACTCCATGCGCTTCCAAGTATTCAGAGCTGGGGTATAAGACTAACCAAGCTTGAGATTAGCCTCTAGAGTATTTTCAAATGGTAATCTAACAACGTATTTACCAGAATAATCTCTATAGTTGTGGCAACAAAGTGATCCTCGCACATTTTCTCCTCAGGAGTGTATAGGTTTCTCGTCTACATCTCCTGCAACCAAAAATCCTGTAACGTATTGTTAATCTGAATGTCTTGGGAGCCGTGATAAACAACCTTTGGCGACTCACAGCCATATTAACTCCTAAAATTCCACCTGACACTAACCAACCTAATAGAGATAGCGTGGCTATTGGTTCACCTGGTTGACCTTTGTTTTCATTACTTTCCACGATAAGCGCATGAATATCAGTTCCAAGAAGAACATTTATACGACAATTTTTTTCGTAGTCCGGATCAGCTAACTACAATACATCTAGATGCTCTAGAGGCGTTGGTTTGCGAAAATGACATGTAGCCAGATACTCGAGGGAGTATTAGAGCTTGAATTGTACAAAAAAATGTGGATTTAAAAGCCGGAGTTATTTTTAATTCCGTTAGGGCTTTAGCTACTATTACTATTCTGTGACTGACTCCAACTACTGGCACGTCTACCTTAGTACTTTCTAGACTTAGACGCTGACTAAGTGATTCAGAAGCGAATGACCACTCTAAGCATTGATCATCTGTGATGGCAATGGACATTATTTTATCCAATGCGTCGCTTGAGAGATAAGTGTGAAGGTAGTAAAATTTGATGACAGGAAGCATGTCGGTACGGCGGAGAATCATGACTCGATTTACATCCCAAAAATTCCCCCAGTCAGGATAATTACCAGAGAATTTCGGTAAATTAATCTTTGACATTGTATGAAAAACCGTTATATTAGTGGGATGTGCAATCGTTTTATTAAGTATCGAGTTATATTCACCAGTGAACAGGGCTTCAACTTTCTCATTTTTCATTGCCTCCTCAAGCCAATCGTTAAACTCACCCATCCTATTATAATTATCCTCAACTAGGTCCCGAAGCTTGGTAGTGAAATATACATGAGTTTTGTCAATCTTTTTCTGTTGCATTAGCCTTTGATGATTTGCTTTAAATTGATTGAAGTTCTGATCCAAACCCTTCATTCGTTCCTTTAGTGATGGTTTTTTACCCCTTTAACTTAAAATTGTAAATCGATTGAGCAAACTTCATATAAAAAGTTGATTGAGTTACATGAAACGAGTCCATTATACTCTACATGATGATAAGTATTTGAATGAAGGTTAATTTCAATCTATTTACTTAGCTAAGCTCGATCAAGGAGCATGTATTTGCTCAAAAAGAGATGATTTATAACAACTCGATTAACTGTACTGAAGAATATTCACAAATTAAACCTGACTTGGACTTTAAACTTCGATGAAAACGAACAGTTTCTGAATGATAAGGCAGGGGTATTTGAATATCACTTGCCTTCTTGCTTTACTCCACTTAAATTTACTATCAAATTAGTGTAAATAGACTTAATTTACAGCTTCGAAGATTAATAGAGATCTTAACTGCTTAGCAACGCTCGATCAACGAGCATGTGATTATTCAAAGTGAGATAATTTATACGAACTGATTGATTGAACCGAAGAATATTTACAAAGAAATCTAAGACTTGACCTTGAAACTTTGATGAAAACTGAAATTTTCAACCCGCAAATTATATGTTTCCGAACTGTTAGCATTTATTGTTAAGTAGCAAAAAAATTATTAACACGAAATTTTCGTTTTTTTAAATTTGTTAATAACTTTTTTGTAACCGACGGTTTGGGCTTAAACTTACAGAAAGTATTGCTAATGGGTATACCAAATGCTATACCAAATTTCAGCTATGTAGACTTTTTGTTTATTGCACAATCCAATTATTAATTAATAAATTGTATTTATCTCATTTAGCGGACGGCTCTTGTATCTCGGTAAAACAACTATGCAGCATATATAAGTTCGACTTATACTTCGAAGAAATGTAAATATTTGTTTAATTTTCTAAGTCGACAAAAAATGACGGAAAAATAAGTTGCTGATTGTGCAATATCGTTATTAGGCTATAACAATAGGTATCAAATTTTTTCATGAAGCGACATATAGCTATTTCGATTACATGTTTTTTCTCGTAATTTAAAAAAAATCAGTACCCTACGACGCCTACAGTCCGAGATATTGTTTTTTTTAAACTGCTAATACTTTAAAAGTTATGAACATTTTGGGCTCAAACTTTCAGGAAACCCTGTTAAAGGTTTGAAGTTTGCTCATGAATTTCTTTGCAGTGTGAAAGCTAATTATTACGCGAGATACAGAAGTGACAAGTTACGCGATATAATATACTGCGATCTTGAAAAAAAATCATTAGTAGCAGACGACGCACACAGCCACGCGCAGATGCAGCGGCGGCGCACACTCAATCCGCGAGTTGATAAGTTCAAATCGAATCACTCGGAAAAAATGACCATTTCTGTACTTATACTGCACGTAAAACAATAATTTTTTTTTATATTTTGAGTAACTTTAGCCTTAGTTTATTTGATATAATGCAATTAATAAGTCATCATTTTAACTACAAATAACGAATAGTTATATGTAACTATCGTAATTACATCATTGTGCATTTTGAAAAATTACGGTATTTAAGTTAAACGTGTGTATACATTAATTCTTTGATAACCTGAACTACATAGTAGTATTTTAAATGAGGTATAATATTTTTATGCAATTCAATATAAATATTGATAGAGTGGAAAAAATAAAGGGTAAAATACGAAAGGGAACATGTGCATTTTCAAAAAATTGAAAAAATGTTATCTTTATTGTTATAGCCTAATAACGATATTGTAATTTAGTGTTTGAGATAAAAAAGTGCCATAGTTAGATTCAAGTACAAGCCAATCCGAACGCTCCGTCTAATAGCAAAAATCCGACAAGAGCGCACTTACGCTCTCTTCGCTCAGTATTGTTCGGACTCACGAGACAAGAGCTCTACGCTTGTCAGCTCCTCGCTACTGTAAATTGCTTAACACGTTAATTAAATAAATCTCAAGTCAAACTTACTTCGGAGTTAAATTATTTGAAACCACCCACTACTATACAAAACAATTAGCAATTTACTTTGCCTCTATTTTTTGGCGATTTAACAAATAAAAAAAAATTATTTATATTTCTTTGAAATATAAGTCTTTGAAACTTATATCCGCTGCATAGTTTTTTTACCGAGATACAAGAGCCATCTGAGTAATTAAAAAAATACAATTTATTAATTAACAATTGGATTGTGCAATAAACAAAAGTCTGCAGAGCTGGAATTTAGTATATTATTCCGTATACTATTTGGTACACCCAATAGCAATACTTTCTGTAAGTTTTAGCCCAAACCGTCATGTTACAAAGAAGCTATTAACAAATTTCAAAAAACGGAAATTTCGAGTTAATAATTTATTTGTAACAGCAATAATTGATAACCTAACCTGGCCCAGCTCATTCTGTAGATAGTTTTATTACTTACAACTTTCATATTTAACTTGTTCACCATAAGTCTACGCATTTCGAAATATTGAGTTATTTGTGAACAAAGTGCCAACTTTTTCGTTAAAACGCTTATAAACAAAAATCTGCTAATTTTCAAGGTGTGCTTTATTTTATTATCATTCTTCATACCTTCTTTTAGAAAAAAAAAATTTACTGGATCTGTGAAAAACAATAAAACAAAATTTAACGAAAAAGTGCTCCGCTCATTTTGTAATCCAGGTCAAAAGGAGTCGAATAACCGTTGAAAAAGAATTTTTCGTTCATCATGTCACCTAGAATCGTGTGAGAAACAAAGTTCCTTTAAGGCAGGTTTGCCGTGGATTTGCTCTATTTATTCAATAATTTTTATTTCATACAAAAAATAATCTTTATTGTTCAAACTTTTTACATATTAAAATACACATTTTGAAGATATAAAAAGTTTTTTTTTTTTTACGGATTTTTCTTGACAAAATGGCCGCCTCAAAATTATTTTTTTGTTTGACTGTCGGCACGATATCTCACCAACGGATCATCTTAAATCAAAAAACTAAAAAGATTCTTAAAACTTATAGTTTTGGCTATTGCATGATCTAGGATTATAACGATCAATAAATTTTTCAAAAAGTTATAAACAATTTATGTTGCAAAAAAGGAGCCAAAAATTCAAAAGTCCGCCATTTTGCTTTTTTCCGGTAAAAATGAAATATCCTAGACTATGCAATAGCCAAAACTATAAGTTTTAAGAATCTTTTTAGTTTTTTGATTTCAGATGATCCGTTATTGAGATATCGTGTCGACAGTCAAACAAAAAAATAATTTTGAGGCGGCCATTATGTCAAGAAAAATCCGTAAAAAAAAATTTTTTTTATATCTTCAAAATGTGTATTTTAATATGTAAAAAGTTTGAACAATAAAGATTATTTTTTGTATGAAATAAAAATTATTGAATAAATAGGGCAAATCCACGGCAAACCTGCCTTAATAAATGTGGTATTGAAAATAGTGATTTATTGTAACGTGTAGGATCAAGATTTTGAGGTTCTACAACGGTGAAGTTTAAGATATTATTAACTATTGATAGCATACAAATTTTCAGAATTTTTAAACATAACAAGTTCTCCGGACTCGTAAAGAAAAATCTTTCTTTGGGTTTAACCCAGGCCTGCCCCCTTTAGGTGCGTCTAAACGGGTTTTTTCAAGTTTTTAAAACGAATAAAGACGTTTTTTCAAAATCGTTAAACATCCGAAATTTTATCACAAAATTTTAATATGTTATTAGTAACCAAAAAAGAAGAATATATACCAATTTTGAGCAACTTTCATTTTCCTAATCCCATTTCATTGAATGAAATGTACTTTTTCAGCCAAAATAGATGTTAATTCAGAAAGCACCTTGCGTATTTAAGTTTAACAATATCAACCTAATAACAAACAAAAGTTAGTAATTTTTATATTAATGTTCTATCATAAAAAGCTTCAAAGAAATATACCTTCATTTTAAATAAATATATGACAAAAAATACCATGATTTTGTACAGATATTTAATCGGCAATTATTTTTATGTATGCAATTCTTGCCAAGAAATACTAAATCTTTAAATAATCCTTATAGGAATATTTGCTGTGAGTTACAGCTAGATTCATTGACTCTAAATGCGCGAGTTACTTTTTGAAGTTGGAAAAATAAGTTTCGAGGAAAACGCATTTAAATATTCATTTCTACATAAAGAACAATGCTAATTATTTTCTTTGAATGTTTATAACTTTGTTGATTATGACAACTTTTATTCTATCAGATCCCGAAATGTTCTTACAAATGTAGAGCTTCAAAAAGGATCATAAATTTTTTTTGCTTTGTTAAAAAGTCAGTGTAGACTCACCTTAAGTTCCCCAAAGATTCAAAAAAATCACGCAACAGTCGGCTTGCACCGTTTTGTTTTTAAGAGTATAAGTAATCGATATTGAATAGTCAGGCCTTAGGATCTGCTCGGATTAGCAAGATATAACGTTTTTTGTATTAAAACTCATAGAAATTAAATTAAGTACTAAATTATGCTAATAAAATATTATTTCAAAACTATGATAATAACAATTTTCTTATTTTATATACTTCAAGCGTATACTGTCGAATATATAAGCATCTTACTGTGTCTCGACGGTCTCGACCGTAATGTTTACTAGCAGCATAATACTTATACTCTGAATTAATAGCTAACATTCACATAGAAATTACATTTAATGATTTATTTTTCCAGAAAAATGTAAAATACGTTATATGAAAAATAATTCTTTTCAATATTTTTCATCGATATTTCCACTTTCTTTGGTCATTTGTTTGTTACAGCATCACACAAAAATTATTACTACACCTATCTTGCAAGTTCTTATTTTGGTTATTAGTAATGGTAACATACTTCCAAACATTCTTTTTGACTATCTCTTCTAATTATCATAAATAATTGTATATTTACCATTATTAATAAATTTTAAATATTGTTAAGAGACCTAAGGACAATTGGTTTGTGGGAAAGTAAAAATAATGAACACAAGGTTTGTTTATATTATTGAATAAAGTAACGCAGAATTTATGTTGTGACAAGATATAATAGTGGCGAGGCGCCTTTATTTATTTTATTTATTATTCAAATAAAATATAAGTCCACTTACAGCGTTATCAATAAGTAGTCGAGGATGTTTCTGGTTTACAAATTACAAATTAAAGAATATAATAACATTTTTTCTTCGTTCTTCTTAGTATATATATATATATATATATATATATATATATATATATATATATATATATATATATATATATATATATATATATATATATATATATATATATATATATATATATATATATATATATATATATATATATATATATATATATATATATATATATATATATTTGTGAATTTAATTGATATAAATAATAATGACATTAACGTAAAATTAATAAAAGAAAATCAAAATCTATCTTGGTTTATATTCTTCTTGATATTAACATGTAATGAAAGAATGTTCATGTAATAAATGATTTTACTTTTTTAAAACGTACTAATTTAAACTCTGTTTTTATGTTTCACGATATATGAATAATTATCATGTCACTTGAATAATATATTTCTTTAAATTACATACTGAATCTCTTATGAAAAAAAAATTCGCGTGAGTTTATGAAAAATTGCTCGTGACGCAGAATTTAGGTACATACCCGACATACATAGTGACTTTCAACCCTAATCTTACTCTACATACACATCACTTCGCACAAGTATACACTTACTATAGAGACACATAGTATTAAGATTTTATAAAACCGAAATTTACGCGTGACTCGATTTTAGTGTTATATTATGCAATATTTTAGCGAGACGCGGCCGGGTGACTGATTAAACCAACCATACAAATTAGCCACAGGCATAGTATGTATGGGGTGCGGTTGCACTCTTTTCCGGTTTGTTACATCGGTATTTTATATGTTAGACGAGGCTAGGCCAGCTTTCGCCGGCCCGTGGTTTGGCTTTGCAGCTTATTCCCACGACCTCTCTTATGTTAGAAATATATGAAAGATGTTGGCAAAAATCGACATATAGTCGATTTCGTAGTTTCGTTCATAAAGAACTATCCTACGGCCGAGGTTATTTGGTTAGGATTAGTTAGAAAAATATAACAATTATTATTATATATGTCTCCTTTTTAAAATATGCTTAGGATACACAGGAGGACATATATAATATTGATTACCATAATACCCATGTTAAGTAGTGTTATATTACTACATATAACAGACGGACACATTGACTCGTACGCTGCTCTCTTACTCGGCTAGTGACGTTCCTGTAATAGAGCTGTAAATTTGTTTGTATATATTGATTGGTAGTTGATTGTAGAATGCCCTTCGTCGCTTAAGCTGCTGCTCTGCTCACTCCTTGCTCGTGGCAATTCGGCGGCTTGATTAGGCGGCTCGATTGGGCGGCTCGACTAGGTGGTGCGCGAAAATATGCTTACAATATAAATTCGCGCACACCTTACGGCCGTTTCCCCACTCAGGTAATATCCGCGCGCTTGGTACATATACAGTAGTGCGCAACTTGTACAGTGGAGCTCAACTTATTCTATGTGCTTGTTTTTTCGGTACATAAAATCTTAGCACATTTTCTTGTAAAACAAATATGGGATCAAATGCTAAACCAGTTTTCGGCCTTCTTAATGATTACTCGTAGATGCTGGGGTTTGGGACCATTGCATTGCCTCCCTCCTTAGTTAAACTGCTGTCGAGGGAAAAGAAATGTCCCGAAAAACAGTTTTATAATTACGACGCGAAAATTTTGGCTTAAAGGAAGTCGTGAAATTAAACATAAACAGAACTACATACTAGATTAGAAATTGTTTTTTAGATATTTTTTTTTCATGGTTGGAGATGGAAATTTCCAGGACATCCTCGTTTTGGGTTTTCGCCCGCCTGCGTGCTCGGTAGCGTTGGAGAAATCTTTCCCTCTGGGCGTCCCTTTCATCTGCTGATGGCTCGATAAGAAGGGTTTCCCTAGGCAAGGTAAAAGGGCCTGCCTCCGGTCTTCCGAGCTCTTCATCCTTCGTCGCAGTTACCCCTTCCTTTTCTCCCTCTGAACCACTCCTCGAAGATGGGGTTTGGTACTTTGGAGATGGATTAGAATTCTTCGGTACCAACTCTGGATTGTACAAATGTACGAGGCAGGTATCCCACTCCAGCGCCTCATGATGGAGTTGGTACAGCAGGTGGTCAATCCGTTTCTGGTGTCACACGATCTGCCTTTGGATGCGTCGTCTCATCCTTCTTCTTTGGTGCTTCGGTGCCATTATGGTAAGGACGGAGTGCTGAAGAGTGAAATGTTCCACGGATTTTGTTAGAATTGATGTATGTTAGACGATAGGTACAGTCACAAAAGACAGAACTGACAATATACGGATCTTCATACAAAGATAGAAACTTCGCTGTCACTTTCTTTAATAAATCGGAGACCTTACAAGCATGCACAAGTACCTCATCACCTATGTCGTATGAAACCAAACGTCTGGTTTCATTATATTTTTCCGCCCGCTTCTCTCCCTTGGTTTTTATCCGTTTAAACACCAGCATTATTTTTTCTGAGTGAGATAATTTCTCCTGGGATGGAAGGGCGAGCCATTTTTCCCAAAAGCGGGTTGGCTTTACACCCAAGTGGATTTCTACTGTTGGCCCAAGCTGTATGTCTGGTGGAGACAAGAGTTCTAAAAAACCGACTTAACTCCTTATTAACCCTTTCAACAACATTGCTTTGGTGGTGTCGTATGGAAGAGAATACTGGTTTGATACCGGCTTCCTTCAATCGAGAGGTCCATGCTTTCGTGGTGAATTGGGTTACATGGTCCGATTGTATCCTTTGGGGTTTACCGAACCTTGGAACATAGTGGTTGAGGACCTTGTTAAGTGTAGTTCTAGTATCTGCCCTACGTATTGCATAAAGGACTAAGAACTTTGAAAATACGTCTAACACTGCCAAAATATATCGTACGCATCCTGTACTGACTGGGAGTGGTCCGTAAAAATCAAGAGAGGCCAGGTCACCAGGTTTTGACGGTATAATTGGGGATGTGGGGGCTGCCGTGGGATGAGTATATGTTTTATTCTGATGGCAACTATCACACGATCTTAACGTTCTGGCGGCTATTTTATTGAGTTTAGGGAGATAAAAGGATTCAGAGATCATCTTTACACATTTCCCTGTACCGATGTGCCCATATAGTTCGTGCGTTTCTTTTAGGAGGGTTTTAAACAGTGGCTCCGTTTAAACGACCCTTTTGTAACCCTCCCTTCCCTTTACCAGGATATTTTTATACAAAGAATAATCCCGGACGGTGGTATTTGAATACAAAAACTCCCTAATTTTGTTTAAGAGTGGATCCTTAGATTGTACATCAATGATATGCTTTATGCCGTGAGCGAGTGATTTCAAGGGTTTACGGGCCATGATCAAGCCTATTAAGGCGTCAACGTCCCGCTTGTCCTTTTACTCGATGAAATACGACTTAAAGCATCTGCTACAATATTTTTTGTACCTGGAACATGGACTATCATAGGGTTATAATCCTGTATGGCCAGGACCCAACGAGCTAATCGATCATTGAGAAACCGGCATGAGAGAAGTAAACTCAAAGCCTTATGGTCTGTCTCGATGACGACTTTAGAATTTATCAGAAAAGTACGAAATTTGGATAGACTCCAAACTATAGCTAACAATTCTAACTCGGTTGTGAAATAGTTGATTTCTGAGCCTCGCAATGCGCGACTTGCGCAACAAATCAACTGCTTAACACCTTCTGTGGTTTCCTGATATAGGAGCGTGCCGAGAGCAAAACGGCTAGAGTCCGTACATACGACAAAAGGGCGTGATTTTGAGGGGTAAAAAAGGAGCACCTCTTCACTAAATAAGTCCTTGACCCTGTCGAATGCCTCCTGATCCTCCTTTTCCCACTTCCATTTAACTCCCTTCCTTAAAAGTTTGAGTAAATGGTTCATCTCCTTCGCTAAGTGCGCGGTGAACCTGGCAGAGAAGTTGAGTAGACCTAAAAATCCTCTCATTTCCCTTTGGTTCCGAGGAGCTGGGAAATCCCTTATACCCTGTATTTTACTGGGGTCTGGTTTGATACCATGGGTGGTGAGAATATACCCAAAAAAAGGCATTCCTTCAAAACAAAACCTTACTTTTTCGAAATTAATTGTTACTCCCTCGAGGAAGAGATGCTCGAATAAGAGCTCTAAATGTACTAAGTGCTCGGTGAAATTTTGCGAGGTACATAGCCAATCTTCTGCAAAGTCGTTTAGGAAATCTTCGAAACCCTTCAGCGTTTGCTCGGCTACTCTAGACAGAGCTGCACTGCTCACTTTGGTTCCATAAGGTACAACACAATGATGGAAAGTGCGGTCTTTATGTAGAAAACCGGTGAATCTCCTCGACTGTGGGGCAAGTTTGACCTGCCAAAAACTGGCGGAAAGGTCAAGACTAGACATAATTCCAACCTTCTTACACCTCTTAAACACCTGATCCATATCTTCGGGGCCGTCATGGTCGTCCTCTAGACGTAAGTTTAACTCACGTGCGTCGAGACATAGGCGGATGGTTCAGTTTTTCTTCACGACTGGGACCAGGGGATTGATATATGGCGTTTTGGACCGCTCAATAACGCCTAGTCTTAACATACGTTCTATCTCTGCATCTACCTTATTTCTTAAAAGTAATGGTACCGGATAAGATTTGTGGAAGTAAGAAGAATCATCTTTTATTCTAAATGAATAGGTATATGACAAGAATGAGCCGGGTCTTTTACGAAAAATTACTCGGTATTTTTTTATTAAATTCCTCAATGCTTCTTTATCCTCGTTACTATCGAAAGGAATGGAGGTTAACTTGTCCTCAATTTCATTATCTTGGAGAGTTTCGTTTTCCTCCTCTATGTACCGAGATACTAGGTGGCCCTCCTCCTTAGAAAAAACGTTCAAGATATTATTTATCTGCTCTCTATGTGATGGTGGAAGTTCACCGTATATGAAAGGCGTCTCCACGACCCGAGAAGTATGCGGACATATAAAGGTTAACTTTCTTTCTCCCACATCTATAATAGCCCTTAGATAGTCTTGGATATCGATACCTACGATGCATTCTCTAACGAGTTTTGGGATTACAAGGAAATTAAAATTTATTGAAATGTCAACAAATTTTATTGTCGCCCTAAATTGCTTCTTTAGTGCAACAGATTTTTCCCCAGTAAACCCTACTGCTTGTATGCCCACGAGGGGGAGTGTCGGACATTTTTTCCATGACTCGGAAAATTTCTCGAACAACTCTGCGGAAACACACGTGACTTTGCTCCCTGTATCAGCTAGTGCGCGTACAGGGACACCTTCGACATAGATGTCGATTTCTGGGCAGTTTATGGGTTTGGGTGTTCCCATGGCTACATTGAAGCCTGATTCGTGTAAGTGAAAATCTCTCATTGATTCGAGAATATTGCAAACTATCTTTGTAGAGGGCTTTTTATACGAAATGTTTGTTGGAGACAACGCTCGCTTGGAAACGGGTTTTCGAAATTTGTTTCCACTCCATTCAGAAAATTGTTTCGTAAAGTTTCGTTTATACGTTGTGCCGTAAGTAATATATTTTCTTGGAACAGTTTTCACTGTGACTCGCGGCACAACACCTATTAGTTTTCCGACTGACCTTGATAATTGTCTTCGGAATCTATATTCTCCACCTCTATTTCGTTAACTAAATTACTCTTTTGATCCTGAGGAACAGACCGACTTGCCTGGGGAAAAGACTGTACCGTGTCCCTTGGCTTGTATGGCCGATCATCCCTGCATACGTTTGGATAATTTTGGAGGTTATCTCCACGCGTTTGGACTGGCCTCGGAGTAGAGGTTAGAAAATTGGAGGTAAAACTGGAATTTAATGAGCCAACTTGATCTAGGGTATCTAACAGCGAGATTAATTGGTCGATAGTGGTAATTCCACGGGAAGTGACAGCTGCACTTGTTCATCAAAGTGCCTTGAAAACTTTTCTATAGCTAAAATCTCGTTCGGGGGATCACATAGCATTCGTACATTATTATACAATTGTAGTACATACTCGCTGCGTGTGAGGTTTTGATCAACTTGGTAAGAATCGAATTCTAACTCCCTCTTTATTTTGGCCTGAACAGCGCCATTCCAGTATCTCTCCGTAAAACGCTCGCGAAACTGGTCAATGGTAGGATTGCGGTCACGTATGTGATCCCACCAATCCCTTGTTGGTCCCTTTAATGCCTGCTCTACGACGTATTTGTAATTTGCGTCTGATGCTCCCGTTGCCTCTAAGTAGCTGATTATTGAATTCAAAAAAACGCATAGGCCGGTCATATGCCGCTGCACTGAAGGTAGGCAACTCTAATTTAAGTTGCGATGCGGATCGATCTATCTCCGTGTTTGTTCTCAGACGTGAGTTTATCAATCTCAGTAAATTGGCCCGTCCCGAATCTACTTTATCATTAAGTTCGGCTTGTTCGTCTATCAACTTAGCGATACGAGGGTAGTTCAATAAGTCTTTAGAATAAATTATAAAAACAATTTTTTTTGGGTAAATTTTTTTTTATTTTTCAACATAATCTCCTTGGAGCTCTATACACTTGGTCAATCGCTTTTTAAGTTTTTTTAATCCTTCAGAAAAGTGCGTTTTCGGAAGTTCCTCAAAATAAGCACTTACAGAGGCAATGACGTCTTCGTTGTCCGTAAATCTCTGTCCACCGAGCCATTTTTTCAAGTTTGGAAATAAGAAAAAGTCACTGGGGGCTAAATCTGGTGAATACGGTGGGTGTTCGACCAATTCGAATTTTAGTTCTTCAATTTTAGCCATTGAAACGAAGCATGTGTGAACTCGGGCGTTGTCGTGATGAAAGAGAATTTTTTTTCTCGCCAAATGTGGTCGTTTTTTTTTAATTTCTTCTTTCAGCTGCACTAATAATGATGCATAATACTCACCAGTAATTGTTTTACCCTTTTCCAAGTAGTCAATAAGTATAATTCCACGTGCATCCCAAAAAACTGTAGCCATAACCTTACCAGCTGACTTTACGGTCTTTGCCTTCTTTGGAGCTGGTTCGCCCGTGGAAATCCACTGTTTGGATTGTTCCTTTGTCTCAGGAGTGTAGTGGTGTATCCATGTTTCATCCTCAGTCACAAATCGACAAAAAAATTCCTCAGGATTCCGACTTATGCGCGCCAAAAGAGCCTCAGAGGCGACCACTCTATTGCGTTTATTCTCAGCTGAGAGAAAACGCGGCACCCATCTTGCCGATAGCTTTTTCATGCCTAATTTTTCATGTAGAATTGAAACAACTGCACCTATAGATATCCTTGTGGCCTCAGCTAACTCACGCACTTTTAATCTTCTATCCTTCAACACCATATCGTGGATTTTATTGATGATTTCGGGAGTAGTTGCTTCTACGGGCCTTCCTGAACGTGGTTCGTCACTTATTGATGTACGACCACGCTTAAATTCATTTACCCAGTTATAAACCGTTGCTAAGGCAGGGGCAGATGTGCCATGAACTGAGTCCAATTCATTTTTTATCTCATATGGAGTTAAACCCTTTAAATGAAAATGTTTAATTACCGCTCTGAACTCGTTTTTTTTCCATTTTTCTTAACAAGCAATTTTTTTTTTTCAATTGGTTATAAAAACACGTAAACTTAGAAGATGTGGACTGTGACTGCACCATATATCTAGTCGGGAGTGGTGCTGACTGAAAGCAGATGATTTGGAGCGATTCGCGCGCCATCTGTTGGTCATTCTAAAGACTTATTGAACTACCCTCGTATGTTCCGAGGGAATACCTACGCGCGAATTAATTTTTTGCGTGTCCTCCCATATTTGTTGAGAACCCTCTTTCATATCTGCACAGGTTTTAGATAAATACGCAATATCTTGAACGTTCTGCTCTATGATTCTACCGCATGAGTTTACTTCATTCGTCAAACGCGTGTTCCAATTTATCAATCTCTCACACATTTCATCTAGTGTCTCGAGGCGGGAATCTGTTTGATCGGCACGACTTTTTAAAACATGATCCCGCGCGTGTAAAGTTCGTAAAACCTCGCATACCTCGGTTTGGAAGTTTATTACCTTATTCACAGTTTCCGATTGTATTAACCCGTTCGTGGCACTGGTAGTTATGCTAGGGATAACCGGCACTTGATCTTCCACAAATAGACCCTCGTCCCGGCGGAGTTGTTCGGTTTGAGCTTGACTATTTTCTCCGTTCTGACTATTTTCTGGTGAAGTAGCGTCTTTATCGTCGGCTAGGTTTTTATTTAGAGGAAGAGGGCTAGCCCGGGTATGACGCCTCCCGATATGCCCCCTATTTCCCTTCCCCCCTCGCCCACGTTTCGGAGGGATAAATCCATTCGACTGACTTACCCTGTCCGCCATATTTGTTATACCGAAGTTCAATTTTCGTCTAGCCGAGGAGAACGCTGTACCGTATGGCGAAGATAGGAATGCACCTACGTACCTAGGATCGGACATTCGAGTTTTAAAATAGATAGACATACGCGAATCTAGTCACGTCCCTAAGTATTTATGTATGTATATTGTATCCAGCGAGGTGGAAAACAAGGCTGAAAACGATAAGCAAAAGAGAAAAACCTAACAAGGTTTATCAAGTTTTCAAATTCACTGATATTTTGAAAACAAATCAAGAATACTTGCAGTGTATGCACACTCAAAAGAAAACAAAGAAACCTTTTACGCGTCAGAATAGAGTTACAAGGAATGTCACACCATCATTAGCAGAATCCCTAAGTAACAATCTATAAAAAAAATTTCAAGGAAATGTGTGCAAAAGAATCTACACTTATACAAAAAAGATGAATGTTTTCTTTTATAGTCTTTTATTCTTTCTGAATGTCATTGTACATAGAAGAAACGACTTTTTTTAACTTTATAATGCTTTGCTATATGGCATCGTGGCGGTTATCTATCAATTCCAAAGCTCCTACGGTTTTCCGGTAAAGTACGTCTTGCCTTTTCTTTATACTAAGTACCTCAGCCATAAGATCATTGCTCGCGTTTTGCGCTCTAGCCAAATCTACTTCAAGATCCCTTATCCGCTGATCCTGATAGGTTGTACGAAGTACAAGAGTTTGATCGAACCCGGAAAGCCTCTCTGTCTGACCCTTAAAATTCATAGGAGAATCTTCTCGCCGATCATGCTTGGTTGTTATAGTTGCCGATAATGTGGTAGCTAAACTATCACATGTAGCAATGCGCGGCATGACAGGCGTACGTTACGTCAAATCGACTAGTGGATACTAAAAAAAACAGTACAAGGGAGTCCTTGCCGTTGCTTCTATATGCACTATCGATCCCTTATGAATCTGTAACACGACAAAACGAAGTCTATTTAATATGCAGCCAAAAAAAAATATATAAGGTTTTAAAACTCGTTTGATTCCTATTTATGATATGCTCAACGTAGAATTCCCTTAATATTGCATATTGCTTCAGTAGTAAAAGTAGAGCATTTCACCTTATCTATCTGGCCCCCGTATGTGAAACACCTTCACCATATAAACATTTTGTGCATTCTATGTAGTGTTTTATGTACAGGCAAGATTCAAAGGCGTATCACCATTATGCCCCAGCGTACCCCGCGTATTCAACGATACATTATTTCATCATATCTTTCATAAAACTAACAAAAAAAATTCAAAAGAAACAAAAGTGGAAATCAGTAGGTATTAGTTTTTTCTTATAAATAAAAAAAAATAGTACAAGTAAAAAAATTTGTTTATAAAAATTATTTATAACAAATTATATTGTTAATAAACTTTTATTTATATTCTATAACACCAAGCAAACTAAAAGTGACCTGTGTGAGATTAAATATATGAAAAAGAAATTTTTAAATTCTGATACTCTCAAGGTTTTAATTTATAAATAAACAATTTATTATTTAAACTTCCTCCAATTGTTTATACCTCATGTCCCACCAGGGGTACCATTTGCAAGTTCTTATTTTGGTTATTAGTAATGGTAACATACTTCCAAACATTCTTTTTCACTATCTCTTCTAATTATCATAAATAATTGTATATTTACCATTATTAATAAATTTTAAATATCGTTAAGAGACCTGAGGACAATTGGTTTGTGGGAAAGTAAAAATAATGTACACATGGTTTGTTTATATTATTGAATAAAGTAACACAGAATTTATGTTGTGACAACATATAATAGTGGCGAGGCGCCTTTATTTATTTTATTTATTATTCAAATAAAATATAAGTCCACTTACAGCGTTATCAATAAGTAGTCGAGAATGTTTCTGGTTTACAAATTACAAATTAAAGAATATAATAACATTTTTTCTTTGTTCCTCTTAATATATTTGTGAATTTAATTGATATAAATAATAATGACATTAACGTAAAATTAATAAAAGAAAATCAAAATCTATCTTGGTTTATATTCTTCTTGATATTAACATGTAATGAAAGAATGTTCATGTAATAAATGATTTTACTTTTTTAAAACGTACTAATTTAAACTCTGTTTTTATGTTTCACGATATATGAATAATTATCATGTCACTTGAATAATATATTTCTTTAAATTACATACTGAATCTCTTATGAAAAAAAAATTCGCGTGAGTTTATGAAAAATTGCTCGTGACGCAGAATTTAGGTACATACCCGACATACATAGTGACTTTCAACCCTAATCTTACTCTACATACACATCACTTCGCACAAGTATACACTTACTATAGAGACACATAGTATTAAGATTTTATAAAACCGAAATTTACGCGTGACTCGATTTTAGTGTTATATTATGCAATTTTTTTAGCGAGACGCGGCCGGGTGACTGATTAAACCAACCATACAAATTAGCCACAGGCATAGTATGTATGGGGTGCGGTTGCACTCTTTTCCGGTTTGTTACATCGGTATTTTATATGTTAGACGAGGCTAGGCCACCTTTCGCCGGCCCGTGGTTTGGCTTTGCAGCTTATTCCCACGACCTCTCTTATGATAGAAATATATGAAAGATGTTGGCAAAAATCGACATATAGTCGATTTCGTAGTTTCGTTCATACATAACTATCCTACGGCCGGGGTTATTTGGTTAGGATTAGTTATAAAAACATAACAATTATTATTATATATGTCTCCTTTTTAAAATGTGCTTAGGATACACAGGAGGACATATATAATATTGATTACCATAATACACATGTTAAGTTGTGTTATATTACTACATATAACAAACGGACACATTGACTCGTACGCTGCTCTCTTACTCGGCTAGTGACGTTCCTGTAATAGAGCTGTAAATTTGTGTGTATATATTGATTAGTAGTTGATTGTAGAGTGCCCTTCGTTGTTTAAGCTGCTGCTCTGCTCACTCCTTGCTCGGCGCAATTCGGCGGCTTGATTAGGCGGCTCGATTGGGCGGCTCGACTCGGTGGTGCGCGAAAATATGCTTACAATATAAATTCGCGAACACCGTACGGCCGTTTCCCCACTCAGGTAATATCCGCGCGCTTGGTACATATACAGTAGTGCGCAACTTGTACAGTGGAGCTCAACTTATTCTATGTGCTTGTTTTTTCGGTACATAAAATCTTAGCACATTTTCTTGTAAAACAAATATGGGATCAAATGCTAAACCAGTTTTCGGCCTTCTTAATGCATATATTATACATATGCTTTATATATTATACATATTTTATACATATACATATATGTCAAACAAACAAATCATACATTCTAAACAAATTTAAATAATCTGTGCACATTCGAGTCTTCGTTACTTGCCGCCGATTTTTAATATGAATGTACCTATGAAAAGAAGCTTTGAAAAAGATTTTCATCTTCTAAAGTCCACTGTGTACCCAGTATAGTGTTCTGAATTTTCCAACATGTCCAAAAAACGGATAATTCTACGTACGGTAAATAGAAAGCTGATATTAAAATCTTTAATTTGAGTGGTCGGACCATCATTGAGGATATTTCGATGAAAAGTTACGATAGATCCAAAATTGTGAAAAAATTTAGGTGGCAAAATGGGAAGCCGCAAGTTTGCCAACGACTTGCGCTCCTAAATTGCCGGCATCTTGTGGCCTCCCATTTTGCCACCTAAATTTTCTCACTATTTTGAATCTATCCTGACTTTTCAAAGAAATATTCTCAATGATGCCCCGACCACTCAAATTAAAGGTTTTAATATCAGCTTGCTTTTTACCGCACGTAAAATTATCTATAATGTATAATACCTTACGTAAATTACGCCAAACTTTAATAGTATGTCATTTACTTTAAGTGGAAAAAGCAAACTGGAAAGAAAATTCACCGTTATGCTATATGTTCAAAAGGCATAACCAAACTAAGTGCATTATTTTATAGGATGTTTGAACTATATTTCCTGAAAGTTAGAGCTCAAAAGGTTATAATAACAAAAGTTACAGGGGTGCCAATTTGACGATTTCTGAAAAAGTACCTTTCTTTCAAATGCTGTAACTTTGGTTATACGAAACGGTTTTGAACGTACCAAAAAAGGAATTAAAGGTATTTTGAAGACGAAAAAGTTGAGACGTGGTAGATATAAATCCGTTTTGGTTAAGTAAAATGGCAAACGATCAAACAACCTAAAAAACACAAAACTTCAGGTTTACTTTATTCGCTGTAAAGGCGACCCATTTAGCTGCCAAGGAGGTCTAATATTTTTTTCTTAAAGTTTGTAAAAAGACGAAGAAATCCTTTTTTAGTTCGTTCAAGTTGATCTAAATGGCTCTCTAGAATTTTTTGAGAATTGTTGTTTTTTGGTCATGTTTGAAAATTCAGAACACTCTACTGGGTCACGCAGTGGATCTTAGGGGTTACAAATTTTTTTTAAGAGCATTTTTTCATATGTACTTCCATATGAAAAATTGACGGCAAGTATCAAAGACTTGACAGTGCACGGATTTTTAAAATTTGTTTAGAATGACATCCAAATGTATATGTATAACATATAGTTATAAAAAACCTTTGTTGCTATTTTGTAAAGAGATTTAATTTTGTTGAATAAATAGAAGTTGAAATTTTCTAAAAAATTTCAAGAATGACTACATGTTTATATTTAGCTTTGATCAACTTTGAACTTAAGGGATTCAAAAAATCTGAAAAAATTCACAAACATTCTACATATCAAGAGGAACATTTTTACCGAAGAAATAAAGAAAAAAATTTATGATCTTGATTTCCCAGGGAATTACCATATATAAGTTGTGACGTGTATTTCGCGTCCCAATGTTATTAAAACACGGGCGGTCAATCGCGACCAAATCACCCGTCACCTGAGCCGAGCATTTTATATTAAATAATTATTGTTATTAATGGAGGGAATTGTTATTTTATTTTGTTGAGGGAATGAGGATAAGGAGAGGTGCGACCGAGGAAAGTCACAGACCTACACACACACGCACACACCCATACCAGCGGCACCAGCTCATCGCGTCGCATCGAAGACTGCTCGGAGCGAGCACCGACGTCGAGCCTATACACACACACGCACGGCCCCAACACCACTGCACTCTGTACGCGCGACCCTCTCTCTCTCGCTTTCTCCGTCGCCTCTCGAGGACGATGAACCACTGCCCGCGCGCACACACACACGCGCGCGCGACCGCCCTCTCTTCCGATGCACGCAGACGCGGGAGGAGAGAGGATTCACAGCAGCACCGGCGGTTTTCTCGAGGCACGCCATCTCGGCTGTAGCCACGAGAGAGAGAGAGAGAGAGAGAGAGAGGGAGAGAGAGAGATACTGACGCGGCTGTGGACAGCTTGGGGAAAGCTAGCAGCCGCCGCGCTGCGAGCCGCATGAAGCTACCGGTCTATCGTAGCGTAGGCCGACGCGCGCAAGTCGCCGCTGCCAACTGTGATGGTTCGGCGGCGACAAAACCGAAAGCGCCCGATATAGATATACACGCCGGGTTGCCCGCGCGTATATATTTAGCGATTCATATTGCCCGCGCTTCGTGGGCAGGGCGGCAATCACGGAGCGGACCATTGGAAATTAGCGACTCAAACCGCCGCAGACTTAGCCTTGATTTTCGCATTTAGGGAAAATCAAGGCCAATCACCGAGAAGAAAGGGGCGGAAGCAACAAGTGTGTGGGCTGAAGGTAGTCAAGAAGAAGAGCTGAAAATTTGGAAGATATTTCCGCCCTCTCCGATTTTGGGCATTGCCTGCCCGCCCGTTAGAGAAGACAGACATACGTTGCGAGTACCTATCGAGTCTTATTATAAAATCGGCGGTTATATAGTAGCGAGTATAGAATCGGAGGAAGTAATAACGACCAGGAGTACAAGGAGCATCGGTAGGTGACCACAATTAGCGACGGTGAGTGGGCTGTATTTGTCGAGCTTCCCTCGGCACTTATAGATAGATTTATAATTTAATATATATAGCATATTGCTGCCATGTGCTCGGGGGCAATGGAGTAAACTCGTTGGTGGTGTGACACCGTCGTTTAGAATCAGTGCGCGTCGAGGCCGTTTGAAGATTACGAATTGTAGTGTGGAAAAAGGGGGATATTACGCGATATTCGGAAACCTCGGGAAACGCGGTGATTTGGGCATCGCGGAAGACGCGTGCGTGGGCTAGCATAGCCATATTGTTTAGCGACCGGTAAATTGTGCGAAACTTGTAAATTTGGCGACCGAATATATTGTGATTTATAATAAAGCCTAGGTACTTAAAGAGCGAGATTTGTGTAATTATTGTATGAGTATATATTCCTGATTTTCCACTTCACGGAACTCCCTCTAGGGAAAGGGACTCGTGCAGGGCTAGCCGCGCTTTACCTGGCGCCCATTATATAAATATAGAGATAAATTCGGTAAAGTGCTGAGCACAGTTTAATAAATAAATTAGAGTAACGAAATCCCACGTTACAAAGTATAGGCATAGTGAGGGAAATTATGAGAAGGGTCGGCAGCGAACTCAAGGTAATTACGTAATATGTCGCGCAAGCTCGCATCTGGTCGAGTGAGAGAGTGTATGTGTGACCGTGTGCGGAAAGCTCCGTAATTTGGCGGTGCGAGCCGTGCCCGGCTTCATTCGCACGCTAGAACTCAGCGAGGGGGGAGGCGGCCTGCGAGTAAGTTGTGCCCGCGTTGTCGAACAAGACACGTTGATCTTGCATCTCTCTCTCTCTCTCTCTCTTCACGAGCCGTAAGCATCCCGAAAGGGGTAAGTAGATTATAGTGTTACATGCGAATTAATGTTATATAAGCGAGTACTAAGGTATTTTATGTGTGACTCTGTGCAGTCGCGAAATCGAATGACAAAATTCAAAGTTACAGTAGAGTACGGCATGGACTAGTATGGCAAATCACGTGTCCGTACGACGGCGTCCGTGGGCGAGACTTCTCGTTGCTCGCTGCTTTCACCATCGGAGTAACGCCGTTCATTAAGGCGGATGCATCACCTCATCGCTGCTTGCTGCAAATCATCATCATTCGAGTGACGGTGCCGAGATTTCTCGTTGCTCGTTGCATTCACCATCGGGGCAACGTTATTCGCAAATGCGGCTGCATCACCTCATCACTACTAGTAGATAGGCTATAGGCATACTGGCTCATGCGGGTTCTGGTTCTCCCTCTCCCTTCCTGCAGTGAGCCAGAATCCGTTCAGATTCTAAATCACCCAGACTGATCCAGAATCCGAAATAGAGAGAGTGGGAGGGCTTCCCTTTCTCTCACGTGAACCAGAATGCCATGAAAAGGGTTTCTTGAATAGACGAACGATAGGATCACCACTTTCATTGAGAGGAATGGTAGCTATTTCTTTTAAAACATAATCATCTCCCATTTGCTTGAAACCAATCATGTCTACTGCATACTCCATCTTGGAATAAGTGTTGAAACGAAAGTGTGTTGGATAATATGTAGTTTAGACAAGCTTCTTGATATCCGCACTGATGGGATTGTACTGAACGATGCGATCGTGTAAGATCATGCAATAAGCTGAAGTGTTAGCTGGAAGTCTTTTTTAGACTCAAACTCTCGACGGACATCGACAGGAGCGTTTTTTTATAGATTCGTTTTGCCGTGAACAGTCAATAACTATGAGTGGTTCAAGGTTGATAAATTCTGACTTTTGCAGCAGTGGCTGTGGATCTCTTCCATAGTAGGTGATTTAAAAATTGGTATACATATCATAGAGAACAGCGAACTGATTCTTAGATGTGTCGAGATTCATATTGTTATATGGATAATATTGAGAATTCAAGAAAAGTCTTACATTATTAATCTCACGATGGTCAAATGGACTGGCATTTTCAGTTTTCAAATTTTTTTTCTTGGTTTGTAATCCAAGAATTCTGAAACGAGGTTTTTCTAATTGATTTGAAGTTTTCACTGTCCAGACATGTTTATTCGTGCTCGGAAGTAGAGGATATTCAAATAACTCCCACGATCGATAACACATAGAGATATGAGTATCTTTGCCAATGAAATTCAGCAGCTGGATCTTTTGTATATCAGATGGAATAATATATGGCATTAACCACTTTATCTTCGTTATTTTTACCTGGTAGTGTTCGTATGAAATTACACTATTTGCTACAGTACCTTCCTCAATTATTGCATTCAAGTCATTTCTTGATCTTGTGAGAATGAGTCCATGCTTCACATTAACTATACTTTTCTTATAGTCTTCTGCAAAGCCCAAGATCATACTCAGAGGAATGGAAACGTCAAAGTTACCGTGTAAATCTACCAAAGTTTTGCTTTCTTCTCTGACGTTAAGTCAGCCTGCATTTTCTAACATGAGAGTCTGATTCGGATTGAATCATGTCCAACCTTTCATGAGACTCCTTAAAACAACATTTTTATCTATCTCCACAGCATTAATTTCGTAACTAATTTCATCAAGCAGATGGCAAATTCCATTGTTCACGAATTTAGTTTTAGCTAGTGCTGTTCCATCTGGTTTTTGCAGTTTTCCACATACATGGATAGAACTGCGCGATGGTAAGAGACATAGATCTTGATGTTGGATAGAAATACGAATTTCATCACTAATATAAAATCTTGGTGTCGAGTATGGTTGATGTGCGTGAACCTCGTAATGAGCAATAGACTCAGCGAATACGACACCTGATTGAATGCTTAGAATTTCGTCCACTTTTCTGGAAGCAGCAAAGAATTATACACGTGAATTTTCTCCACGAACTTTTAGACCTAGCCTTCTGAGGAACTGAATGCTCTTCCGTATTAACGGTTTGAGTTTCTTCGGTTGACTGATGACCGATTGACATGTTGGTTGACTTATATGCGCTCTAGAATTGTAAACGATACCCATTATACAGATTTGATGTGGAGTCTAATAGTAATTTCTTTTCCACGGAAATTCATTAAATTTCCATCTTGATCTACGCTTTGAATTTGAAGATGATCTATGCACTTGACACTGAGTGGTAGATATATGACATGAGATCGAACTTCCAAGATTTTATATCCTGGTGGAACTCTGGGAAAGAGCTCATGGATTGTATGAACTTTTTTGTTGTTGATGTAAGCACCTGCGGTAATATTGCACTCCACCTGAGTGCGTTGATTTTCAATATTTTCACATGTAAATCAGAACTGTGATGAATTTTTTCTTTGAGAATGCGAGGAGTGAAGCCAAGAAGACGCTCTATTGAATCGTGAGGAGTGAGATCTAACGGATGACTGCAATTAATTTCACTTCTGAGAGTATTGTTGTTAGCTGCCAAAGAAAATTCTATTCCTTTAGATTTCAAAGTTTCTTGTAAAAATTTATTAATAGTATTAATCTCGTAACTGCCAGTAGGGATAGTGATAATATTTCCATTCAAATGAAGTTTATTATTCGAATAGTCCACATTGGGAATCGATTTGAATGTTAAAAGTTCAACTAAACCCAAAACAAAATTTGTATGCTGAGGTAGTTTAATTGAAGGAAAATATTGTGCTTCTAGCACAGAAGATTTTCCTGAAAGACTCAAAGTGAAACTATCCTCCATGACTGATTGGAAGAAAATGATCCCATTCGTCTGCAATCTTCTCTTTTATGGTCTTCCGGCTAAGAATTGACGACAAAGATGACCACAAATGAATCAGTCAAAATTTTGATATATCTTATAGTTATATTTTACTTCTTTCACGTTGAAATATAACATGAGCTCTATGGAAGCTTTAAATCACCAAAACTGTCAAAATAAATTACTTTAGAACCATGTTTTCGATAACACACCCAATGAGTGCCTTCGGAAATGTGGAAGTTGCAACATACGAACATATTTTAGAAGATCATAGTCAGTCAGAAGACGATTTGGCAAAATTAAATCGAAGTTTTCTTTTTATTGACTTGACCATGACCGATATGTGGTTTCATAAATAATCCCATTCCAGTTTTATATGGTTTAAGATAGAGACCTTTGCCTCAAGCAATAGCTTCCATTGCCTTATATGTCTCTTACTTTCTTCATGGTTTTTCTGTGCAGCTTTAGCATCATTTACTGCTTTAGCTATTCCTGCAGCTCCCCCTGCCAGAGCACCGGTCGCACTGAGTCCTGCGAACAGCAGTATGAGAATCGGAAGAACTCCACCAATTTTTGATGGAATTGGAAGAACACGTGGAATGATAACTTTCCTCTTACCACCAACTTTCTTAACAGCTTGACGTGCACCTTTCAAGGCGGATTGAACAACCTTGCGGGAACATTTACTTCGTGACATTGATTTCTTAGCAACCGTTACTAGCTTACTTAATTTCAGACCCATTCCAGATGTTCCTTTTAATTGCATAGCATTCATAACAGCAAAAGCATATTCTTTTTCAGCAAGACTGGAATCCTTGGCTTTGACGCGTTGCCAAGCTCTATCAGCGAGCTTCATGTCAGCTGCTTTACGATCTCCATGTTTATCAGAGTAAGCTATGTCATGTTCTTTGCATGTTCAATGTCAAACAGATCGAAAAAATTATCGCAGCATCCTGTTAGCATCCAATGCTCATCGGAAAAGATATAGCAAAGATGAGAATATACGCACTTCGAGGAGTAGAAAATATATGAATATCGTAGGATCCATGTTCCGCAGCGATCGTAAAAATAAATCCACCACTGGAAGAGGCCTCATACCTAAAAATAAAAATAGCAAAGAAAAATTCTTCTATAGATCTAATCTACTGGGATGATCCAAACAAGCTTATCGAGTGAGTCGCGGTCCACCAGGCATTGGTTATAATCTTACATTAGATGGTAATTTTGATTTACAAAAGAAAAGGTTATGTAACCTTGCTTATCCAAGTCAGCCTAATGATGCAGTCACCTTGGAAGTGCTTCTGAAAACTATAAGTAAAGAAGTTAGAAATCTAACTAACATAATGGCTGTAATGAAAGTTGACTTAGAGATTCCCATAAACACTGAATTTAATAAAATCAATAATGTTCTTTCCCATCTTAAAATTTGATTAGATAATTTTGAGACAAAATTGAAAGAATGCTTTGAAAAAAATTGTGACTCAATAAAAGTTTCATAATCACGAATTATTCTTAAACCTTAAACATATTATCGAAAAATGGAGCGACAAAAAATAGCTAAAGAGATGCACAAACCAGTACGCCGCAACTACAAGCTAAGAAAATATGATATATGTGGAATAGATGAGACTTGGCAAGCTGATCTTGTAAGCTTTTTGCTACTTACTCACTGTCATGGAGACATTTTCAAAGTATGCATGGGCCATCCCAATCAAGTCAAAGAGTGGTAATGATGTTACTCTAGCTATGGAGTCAATACTGAAACAAGAACGCGTACCGATAAATCTACAAACTGACCAAGGAAACGAATTTTACAATTCAAACTTTCTGAAACTCATGAAGAAGTACAAGATAAACCTATACTCTTCACATAGTAATCTTCATGCAAGCATATGTGAGCGTTTTAATAGAACATTAAAAAATGCAATGTGGATAGAGTTCAGCAAATAAGGTAGCTGTAAATGGTGGGATATCCTGCATGAGTTGGTGAAAGCTTACAATTCAAGAAAACATCGGACAATAGGAATTGAGCCTAAAAATGTTACGCTAGCATATGAAAGAGAGGTCACGAAGCATTTTCCAAATGAAAAGTTACCTGTGAAATAACCGTAATTTAAAGTAGGAGATAAAGTGCGGATAAGTAAGATTAAACATGTTTTTGAAAAAGGTTATACGCCAAACTGGTCTACTGAAATTTTTACAATATCACGAGTTGTAAAAACCAATCCGGTAACTTATCATGTCAAAGATTATTATGATAAACACATCTCTGACGGCTTTTATGAAACGGAAATTCAGAAAACTATGTATTCAGAAATTTATCTAGTAGAAAAAGTTTTAAAGAAAAGTTGAAACCGTGCATATGTTAAATGGTTAGGCTTCAGTACTGAGCATCGTAGTTGGATAGGTAAAAAATAAATTATTAGAAACAATAAACAATAAATTATTATAAATTATAAACAAAGCAAGCTGCGTATTTCATTCAAACTTAAAAGAAGATCCACCCTGATATGTCACAAATAAATTTATTTTATTTGCAGTATTGGAGAGTCTGTCAAAAACCTCTTGATCTCTTAGGATGGCTGATGAAATTTTCTCCGGTAAAAAGATTTGAAAACTTTCGTCGAGTTCGGCTACGACCTTCGTACCGAATCTCGTCTTCCCCTCCTTAAGTGATATCACCATGTACTGATGATCTTTTTCCAAGTCTATTACTTTCTTCCTTGGCAAGAAGTCGTGTTCAGCAATCTTATTAAGTGCAGATAGATCCATTCTGGAAAAAGTAAAAAATAAGAACTTTTAATAGAGAAAAGATTTGTTAGAGAAAAAAGAATTGGTGAGAATTAAATGTGAACTTACTTAGAAATTTAGTTGAGTCTTGGTTTCTTCCCGCAAGGATGATAATTCTCGAACTCTTCGATCGCTCGAATGTGCTCCTCGCCGTAGTCTATCTGTTGATATATAGCCCATTTCCACCACAATTTCTGCCCCTTCGATTGCCTCTTGTAATATATCCCTTCTCTCTCCTTCCTCAGAGCGTATCCCCTCCATTGATGGATCCCAGTCCTGCATGAACTCCTCTAATTCATCATATTCAATTATTATTTCTTGTCCTCCATTACTGTAAAGCGTCATCCCCACACGAGTTGCACTACATTCATTGGATGCTTCACACCCCCTCTCCATTTCCCCTACTCTATCTTGCTTTGCAGCGTCCATTCCGACTGTTGTTGCTCTATTTTCATTGGTTACTTCACATCCCCTCTCCGTTTCCATTTTTTCCCTTGAATACCTCACTACTTGAAGTGACGCTTGCGCCATCTGTTCCTCAATGATTCTGTTACGTCCCCAAAGTAAAGTGTCTGTACTTATAAGGCAATAACAATCTTTTATCATCGTGAGGACATTTCATACTGCTTCATTCTTTTGCATACATTTTCATACTTTTTTTCAGTCTTTTTCATACTTTTTTTATACTTTTTCCTACTTTTTTTCGTCATTTTTCATACTTTTTCATACTATTTCATACTTTTTCATACATTTTCATACTATTTCAGACTTTTTATACTTTTTTCATACTTTTATATACTTTGTTGATACTTTTTCATACTTTATTCATACTTTTTTATACTTTCTTCGTACTTTTTCATACTTTACTATATTCAAATTTCTTACACTATTCTTTCTCTATTTCAAATCCATTTTGAAATGTTGAAGACTGGAATGTGTTTCAAAAGTTTAGCTATAATTGCATATTTTCCAACGCATTTTTTCGCCAAGAGTTAATAATGAAAGTTCTTGAAATTTAAATTAAAGATTCATAGTATGAATACGGACGGGCTAGAATAGCATTTTTTCAAAATATTTATTTATTAGAGAGAAAAAATTGTAAAAGTGAAGACGGAAAGGTAGGGAAAATCCCTTCACTTTTACTTCCTTAAAAGTATTTTACCTTACGATATCTGATGTATTATATACAAAATATTTCGTGAAATTTTAAGAAGCTCCTTGGCTCAACCGGCTAAAGCATCCGACTCCGGCGTCTAAAACATCTTCTTTTCCGATGGCTTGGGTTGGGTTGGGTTCGAATCCGTATCGGGTCGATTTGTTCTTTTTTTTTTGTTGGATTAACTGATCTCAAAGTTTAAATGAGTGTTAGCCCTAATAATATACTAGTTTAAATAAAATGTAAAAGGATTATTCACGTAAATAAGTTAATTATACTAATTGTAAATAATTGATAATGACATGAAATGAATTAACATGACAAAATTTGCTTTCTTTATTTTAACTAATATAAATGTGTAATAGTCGAGTAAGTGGAGGGTAAACGAATAAGGTACGATATTCAATCCTTTCTATTTATAGTCTAAAGAGACCAATTTTATATATATAGTAATACCTTATTAATATATTAAAAATTAACAAATACAAAAATTATAATTTCATACGAATATTACGCACGTATTCATACATAAATAAAGTTTTTAAGCATTGCGCATTTCCTGAATAAGATAATCGAGTTGAAGTGATGTGCATTCTAAGTATACAATTTTAAAGTAATGTTTTATAAAATCATCCAATTCCGAATCACTACATTTACATTTTACATTAGTTTTGAAATCATTATTTTGGAATAAAAAACACTTTTACAAAGTCATAGTCATGTTAAGAGGTTATATGAATATCGTTCTAAATTATTTTAACTGTTCACAAAAAAAATTTAATTTTATAATATCATTTATCATCAGTTGAAATCGGCGGTAGTACTCTTCTATACCTACAGTGGAATCGCGATATAATATATTGCGATATATTTCCGCTCAGAGCGCTTCCTCTCCGGACGTACTTTCACAAACGCATACTGGCTGCCCCACCACGGCACGTAGCGTTGGCGCGCCGCGCCGCGGTGGTGCGCGGTCTCTGCATCGGCGCGAAACAGTAGAACGCAGAGCTTCGGTGTGGCGCTACCGCATGTAGGGAGATCGGGATATATTACATTTTTGGAGAAAATTCCGCTCCTATAGCCCCCGTGAGCGGTAATATATCGCGATCCCACTGTACGATAGCATTTTTTTATCCTTCGAAAGACGGTTTTTGTAACACAATAGTCGATTGATAAAATTTCTTGTATTTTGTTTGGTTATCTTCGGAATACTGTGCTTTCTTATTAAAAATAATCGATTTAGCGTCATATGTATTAGTAAAAACGATTTCCAAATCGTTCATTGAAAGACGTGAAGCATTATTTTCACTCCAGAATTCAGAAGCAAAAATAATTCACTTATTTAATTGAGATTGTATTGAATTTTAAGCCAAGTAACTGCGTCGATACTGCCAATATTATTGAAATTGGATGGTTGCAGGATAAATGGCTGTGGTTGTTCATTATGCAAAAGTTGTATTCCGACACTTATAGTTTTTATTCCCGATTCATTTAAAAATAAGAAGTTAATAGTAGTGGACGGTAGGATTTAATTTTTTTTTCTTTCGTTAGTGTGTGTCATATATACTTTCTTCTTCTCTTTCTTGACCTTGTTTCGAAAAATATTATTATCTGTTAACATAGTTTGAGATATTTCACTCGCTCGTAAAAAAAAGACCTCGGCACTTTTTGTAAATTTCATTATTTTCATGTCAATAAAGAAAAAATTGACCATATTCAGTCACTTTTTATTTGAACTTTACAAAATTTCACACTACATTTCACCTTTATTTACATGACTTTACGCTTCTTAGCACTTTTTTCACTTTTATGTATTACTTATAGAAAAATTTGTACCAATGCGTAAATTGAATATATTTAACTGTACGC
Source organism: Gastracanthus pulcherrimus (assembly GCA_949152435.1). Taxonomy (NCBI): domain Eukaryota; kingdom Metazoa; phylum Arthropoda; class Insecta; order Hymenoptera; family Pteromalidae; genus Gastracanthus; species Gastracanthus pulcherrimus. The sequence goes on along the minus strand of OX424572.1, from coordinate 149,454,585 downwards.
TTTGCGCATAATGTTTTAAAAATATTCACCAAAATTAATACACACAATTTCTTCTTCTTCTGATTCCAAGTCAGTATTGTTCCTAAATAGCTGTTTATAAATATCCAAAGCGACCTACCACGTCGCCATGCTTCAGGAGTAATTACGGAATTCGATATTTTACAGATTCCTCCAGTTTTCAATTGTCCTACAACTTTTATGAAAAACGGATCCTGAAACCATATCAAAACTTGAAAAATTATTTACATGCCACATATAAAACCATAAGATATATAAAAAAGGTACTGAAAGTAACTTACTTGAAGCTCTATTGCCCAGCTGAACATTAATTTTAAGATCTGTTGAACCAACTTAACTATTTTCTTTGTTATAAGTGTACCTTTATTTGTTTCAACTTCTACGTTTTTTAAACGCTTAAATAAAAGCGTTAAGTGGTACTGTAAATAAAATAAAACATATAATAATATCAATTTTAAATATACGTCTTATAATTTATTTTATCCAGAAACTAACTTTTACACTTTTACTAGCGTTGGATTTAAGGTAACGCAGTTTTTCTATACGCCTTTTATACCTCATTCTCTATTTTTCTCGAGAATTATCCTGCTCTATTCGTTGGGCTACGTATGGCCATATTAGCAGCTCTCCTTCTTCCAAACGCTAAATAATAAACGGTAAATTAATAATTAAGTTAATAAACATATTTATAAGTTTATACAAAAATACAGTTTAGCATTTACCCAAAGCTCTTCTCTATCCTTATTCTGAACGATTCTTAGTCCTAGCTCGTTTAATCCGCGAGATACCATTTTGCACGAGGTAGAATGAATTTTAATGAAAATTTATGCACGTATTTGAAGTAAAGAAAATAAAATACTTTTCATAATTTGCGTCAAGTTCTCTACATTTAGTTTGGACACTCTCTTCACATTTCTTTCGGTGATAGAAAATAAATCAAACATGATTCTTGAACTGATGGACCATAGTAGGCGCCGTGATATTTATACAGGAAAACTGAGTTTCTCTTTCCACTACGGTTTATGAAAAGTCCTACGATTCGTGACAAATTTCCCTCCCAAAATCTTAAAAACACCTCCCTCACAGAAATTTTGCCCATTCACGCAGCCCAAACAGTTTAAAAAAAAACCTCACGAGAGCAGTTGGCGTATTGGTTGCATGTACGCCGTTCATCCCGATTTTTCTTATGACCGTAAACGTGTCCAGGAGTTTATCTAACGAACGCATTCCTTGCGCGCAGTCGGCGTATCAGTTCGAAACTCCCAAACAACTACGACTTTTCTAAGGAACGATTTCCTTTCGCGCCGCCGGCGAATCTGTTCTAAATAAACAGCTAGAGAGGAAATCTTTTTTCCCACTACTGTGAAAGAGCGACCACGACTATATCTACCGCACGATTTCCTTGCGTGCAACCGGCTTTTCCATTTTTAGAGATTTAGCAAACTTTCTTTAATTTTTAACTCTAAATCTAGCAACTTTGGAGAAAAAAGAGTAACAACATTTTTTGTTGCAATTGAGGTAAGGAATCTAAAAAAATATTTTGTAAACCCCGTTGTAGCATTTTGTGAAATTATTCATTGTGACATTCATTCATGTTCATTATTCATTGTGATGTATTGTGATATTCGGATTCCGGCAAATTGCCATACATATCTTCAAAGAAAAAAATCTTTAAATTTAGCTTCTACATTACCTTTTGTTCTAGACTTGGTACGAAGTGGTCTCAAGCTGAATATAATTTCGGCAGAATTTATGAATAATACACTTTTCGTTGGTATTTCTATTTTGACTATCATCACACGTTTAGTCCTATTATTTGGAATGTGAATATTTTGTATGAACTGTAGATGAATCATTGACTTGGAATGTACATTTTAATGTGATGTAGCAGTAATTCAAAAGTATATTTAAACCAAAATTTATAATCTGTGATACGGAAGTAGATTTTTCAGAATTTGAATTTATACTATATTTTGCATAATATTCCTTATTATTCATTTCTGCATACAATTGAGCTTGAGACCACTTCGCACTAAGTCTAGAACTAATGGTAATATAGAGAGCTAAATTTTAAGACTTTTTTCGTTGAAAAAAGTTATGGCAATTAGCTAGAATCCGAATGTCACAATACATCACAATGCATGATTTAACAAAATGTCACAATGAGGTTTACAAAATATTTTTCTACATTCATTACCTCATTTACATAAAAAATGTTGTTACACTTTTCTTTCTAAAGTGGATAGCTTTTGAGTTAAAAATCAAAGAATGTTGGCAAAATGTCAAAAAATGGAAAAAAATGAATTTTTTGACCTTGAATTACCTTTGAACTATGACACTTTGGACTCTGAAATTTCTTTACACATTTTGGGTATGAGTACCAACATTTTCACAGAGTTTTGAACATTTTGATTTTTGGACATGCTCACTTGACATGGAATCATGCATATACACACGGTATTACATCAAAATACCTCATAAAAAATGTTTACAAAGGTAGGGTTGACCTATAATTTTGATAGCCACGGTAATTACGTATTATTTGAGCTTTTGGAATTTTAAAACAAATAACCTAAATCATAAATGTTGTGCTTAATAAATTCAGAATTGTTTAAATTATTGTTCGATGGCGACAAGTCATGGTAATTACTTTTAGGCTGTAGATATCACATGTACTTTAAATATAGTATATTTTTTATGTTAGTTTACTTTTCAAGAAGTTCAAATACATTATCTCGAAGAACTCTAAAAGTTTATGAAACCGTAATCGATGTGCCTGCAAATATGCGACTTGCGAGCCGGTCTGGTTCTGCCTGCACGCTGCACGGTAACACGATCGGTTTTTGTTTCTAACCTATAGGTAGCCTACAGCTAGCTCCATGCACTATGCAGCTCCCCTGCAGCAGCAGAACACGATGAAATTGTCACGTGACTGGCAACAGGCGTAGCTAGCGCCATCGTGCGCATGCAGTGTACCTCGTTTACTTCCGCTAAGAGAGAGAGAGAGACAGGGCAAAGAAAGAGACAGAGCTATATTACTGTAAACGTTGTACTCGCGCGAACCGGTTCAACTCAAATCGTTATCTAAGTATACCTATAAGTACGTAGTTAAAAACATTTAAACTTAAAAATGTCGAATAACAGCGAAGCATTGAACACAAACGAGTTGATAGAGGCTGCCAGCAAAGCCACATTGGCCGGATATGGGGATGAGCTTTTCTTCAAAACCCGGGCACCTTTTTTGTCTTCGTTGAATGCCGAGGAGAAGCTCGAGTTTCCAAGACAATTGACAAGTCGACACGCAAAAATATGAGTACCCATCAACGACTCGTGGCAATGAGCAGTCGACGAGTCAACAAAATTAATGGTAATTAAAGCAATTTACTAAACCTTACACAATTTGAAAACAATTGTATGAAAAAATTCTTCTCTTTGGCAGGTTTCCTGGTCAATGCAGCGCGGACGGATGGTTCATTGTAAATAAATAATGTTGCAGAATTCACTGTAAATTATTGTATAATGCAATATTCTTGTAATATTGGAGTGCGCAAATAAAATATATTCAATATAAATTATAATAATCTTATAATAAATAGTAATTGATAATATAATATAATATAATATAGTAACTAAATAATATTATAATAATAAAATTATAATAAATGAGTTTTAGGGGAGACCGGGGCTAATTCGTCGTGGGGCTAATTCGTAAAAGTTGAATATATTGTTAGTAAAACCCACGTTCTAGCCGCCGGTAAAGTATTATCAAGGTATCAATAGAGTTGAACTTTTGCATAAAAATTTAACGATTAGTAGAACCACACCAGTTCATAACGGACACTAATCGAATTTTGGATACGTTTTTATATCTTTTCGAATTGTGTAAAAGTTGTGAGCAGAATTGTGTGAGCGAAATTTCATTTCGGAAAAGTTACTGTTTGTTTATAGTTTATCAAAACAAAGATTTTGACATCAGTTAAACTTTGGAAAGTTAAATTATAATTAGCTATAATTGTATTCAAACAGTTTGCAATAAGCTGGGGCTATTTCTTACAAAGTTCTCGGGGCTAATTCGTATATACCGTTTTTACTGAATTTCATTCGTATTAAAAAAAGATTTACTGGCAATTCCGATTTGTATTTTATTAAGTCGTGACTCCATGTAAAACACACATGCGAATTAGCCCCAGGCTCGGGGTTAATTCGAAAAAAGCAACTTTTATTTTAAATTATAAACTAATATACTAAATGAACAAAAAAAGGTCTGAAAAAATTTAAATAGTTAGTTAAAACAATATAGCTTATGGTTATGTACCGAAAGGGTCATACTTTTTAATAGTAAGATTTAAAAATTGCTATAAACAACACGAACGAATCAGCCCCGATCTCCCTATAACTATTATACATTGATTTATTTAATTTTCACAGTATTGCCATAATAATTTACTATGGGAAAAAATTTTGAATAAAAGAAACACGTAGATTTATTTATTTATTTATTTATTTATTTATTTATTTATAACTCTCTTTACAAGTAATAGTCGTATTCTATACAATGATATATATTATATACAATGAGCAATAGTGCTTATTGTGAATAATTAAAGAAATTGTTTTACAAGACATTTACGAGTCCAATTCATTTTTTATCTCATATGGAGTTAAACCCTTTAAATGAAAATGTTTAATTACCGCTCTGAACTCGTTTTTTTCCATTTTTCTTAACAAGCAATTTTTTTTTCAATTGGTTATAAAAACACGTAAACTCAGAAGATGTGGACTGTGACTGCACCATATATCTAGTCGGGAGTGGTGCTGACTGAAAACGAATGATTTGGAGCGATTCGCGCGCCATCTGTTGGTCATTCTAAAGACTTATTGAACTACTCTCGTATCATACATATCTCATGAATGTATTTTGGTGAGTAAAGTGGTTACTCTTCTTTAGGTTATCTAATTGGCTATTTTAAAATTTTAAATATATGTACCCTAGTGGAAATGACAAATCTGAAAAACTGTGAAAAACTGTGAAGAAAATGTGAGAAAGTGTTAAAAAGTGAGAAAATATACATACTTTTGGAACAACTGTTACAAACAAATATGCACATTTTTTCACAGTTTTTCGCACTTATAAATTACACGTATTTTATCTAATACACACGCATAGTTTTTCACTGTTTCTTACATTTTCTCACGTTATTTTCCGTTACATTCTCTTATATAAGGAAATTACAACTGTGAAAAATTGTTATAAAATGTAAGAAACTGTAAAAAACTGTGAAAAACTATGTATAAAATGTGACAAAATTTATGAAATATTGTATAATATTTTTTAAAATCCTGTTCCAACTGTAAGTTTAATTTCACAGTTTTTCACGAAATTTCAAGGTTTTACACACTATTTCACACATTTGTCACAATTTCTCACAGTTTTTCACAGTTTGAAATTTCTACTAGGGTGGTCAAAAATGTATTGCACTATTACAGATATTATTAACATTGTACAAATTTTTACAACGATCAATTGATTACACATTTGTAATAATGGTTTTCAATTCCTACGTCTCGAACGTGGACAATACCACAAGCATTTGGTTCTTCGTATTTATTATAAAGTGGTTCACATCTTTGATACTTTTTGAATTTACTCAATTGTATAGGTTCATTGAATTGGAAGAATGCCGGTGCAAATTCAACGAGCCACTTTGGATTAATTTGCTGTGACTTCTTTCGTGTATTATTTTGTTATCTGAAGTAATACACGATAAATTGTCCATTCTGACTGTCTGTTAAAAAGGATACTACTTACATGAATGAATTCGATTATTTTTTTTTCCTGCAGATGCCACGTCAAGTTTATATCTGTCCATAGTAACTGTTTACGAACATCTTGAGCTCTTTTAAGCATTCGAATTTGTACAAAATTTTCATAACACCAAGCATTACTAAATGCATTATTCCTCCAAGAGTTGTAAACAGCTAAAAGCGTCAGATAATCACTTTATGCTTGGTTAAATTTAGCTTTTTTCTGATCTGCCAAGGCTTGTTTATCATTTGACCTATAAAAAACATTCTGAACTGATAACATACTAACTATTGTCAATACGTCATCTGAATACTTTAAGTGAACGCTTAGGGTTACAATTTTCGAGACGAGTCAGAAGACTTTCATTGTCAAGAGCACTGCCACTGTGAAGAGACTCTAAAGCCATAACGAGATACTCAACAGATGGAGCATCCATGAAGTCAAACTGCAACAAATCATTGATGACCATTGATTTTAGTTCAAGAACAGTTGTTGCTAAATTGCCACGTTGAATTTTTCGTACTTGTGTTCTGGTAACATTTCATCTTTGTATATCCTTTCTGTGTATGACCCGTAGCACTTGCTAGGTCCTGTTCGTGCAGCTTTACCAGCTCATTATTTGGGAGCTGCTTGGCTGATTGGTGTAACAATAAGACTATCCATACAAGTCTTAGAATTATAACCTTTTTGCTAGACAAATCTTGGATCAACTACATAATAAATACGATAATTTGTCAAGCTTGTCTCGACAATGTTTGACAGTCAAAAATTCTTGTTTGCATTTCAGAAGGCGATGCTGAGTAATCTGGATAATATACATATACATAGTAAAGTTATGTAATAATGTTCTAAACTAAGTCACTCTTTTACACTTTTCTACATTTTTTACAACTTTTACTACTTTTTTACACTTTTCACATATTTTAAATAATTACATATTTAAAAAAAAATTATTTTCACCAGAGAATACTTTTCCAGACAATTATTTAATAATTATCTAAAATCACGTTTCGTCTTCCTTTGAATCTTTGCTGTTTGCAGCTATTGCACGTTTCCTTGACAACTGGTTTATGTACAAATCTGGTAAATCACAATATAAAGATCTGACTTCGTTAAATTCTGGATCTAAGCAGGGATGAAAAATTTCTTGACAAACTATACATGTTCGACATTTTATTCAAGTCACCTGTAAACATGCTAAAGCACATGTTAGTACTTTATGGCCAGAGGAACAAGAGATAGCCCAAGATTCCGTAATGATGACACCACAAAAGTTACACTTTTCTTGTTTTGACAAATTTAATTTACTTGTAGTTTCTAAAACTTGCTTAACATTTGCTGATAAAGGAGTTTAAACTTTTTCTTCTTCTTTTCCTGCTAACCAAATATCCAAATGAATCCTCGAGAAGACTCGTGCATAATTTTTGCACCTCAGTTAAATTTTCTCGCAATGCCAAGCGACTAAAGTGATTCACTGCAAAATGCAAAAATATGTAACATTTGGATAGTTCAATTTCTTCAGGTGGATCTCAGGTGAGACTCTCAGAAGTGCCTTGGGAAAGCTGGGTGTGAGGGTATCGTGCATGAGGAACGAGTAAACATCCTGCTTGGGCCAATCGAAGATCCTGCTCCAAGTGCTCGCTGGGCAAAGTCTCCGGTGAGTGGATAAAGTTGTTGTTTTTTAGTAATACAATAACGCTTCATAGAGATATTTACTCAAAATTGAAAGTAAAATGAGAAAAGTGGCTCCTCGTATTTGTCGATGACTGTTGGCTTTAGCATCACCTTAATATGTAGGGTAGAAGATGGTGCAGGATCTCTGCTGTAATTACGATCACGTGAACGTCCTTCTCGGTAAGGATGAACATTTACAGGCAAAGCTCCTCCTCGTCACTAACGGACTAACGGTCTGACTGTAGAATTGCGTTGCCTCCATTTCGACTGAAGTTGAACAAGTTGCTCTTTAAAATCCCACGAAATAAAATATCGCGGTTTGTTGCTTGCTACCAAGTGGCTAGTAAGTGACCGTGTACAAATTACGTAAGGGCCGCGGGAGAAGGGGGGGGGGGGGGTGTACAAAAATCTTACGAATACTTATGTGTAGGGGGGATTAAACAAATTCTTACGTAAGGCTATTTATTTCGTTATCCTTTTCTAAATAATGTTTTTGAGACATCGAAAAATGAGATGAAAAGTTGTTGCTGACTCTAAAGACTTTTGTAATGAAAAGAAGCTCGATGAAGTTTGTGAACACGTAATAAGTTCACTACATGAATGTATTGAAGCAAAAGCCTAAGGTTAAAATTGAAACGTTAAACATTATAATTAAATTTATACCAAATCTTGAAATAAAAATAGATTATTAAAAAAGTTACAATTTACTTAGTTGTTTGTTGATTAATTATAAATGGTTTATCAATTTATTTATTAGTAATAAACCATTTATTTATCCAGCTCCCTTTGAACAAAAAAATCTTACGTAAGTGAGAGGGGTACGTGTCACCAAAAACTTACGGTTCGTTATATGGAGGTAGGGGGGAGTTAAAAGTACGGAAAATAGCCCTTACGTAATTTGTACACGGTCCCTAATTTCTACGTGGTACATGTATTTCCACTTAAATAATCGATGTGAATCGTTAAAGATTTATTAAGATGGTTCACTAGTTTTTGCGTGATACGGAAACAATGATGATATTTTTTAAATCTCTGATTTCGATGAATTTCGATGTTCTTGAGGTCGCTGAATCAGATATAGAGGTTTTTAAAAACTGTCTGTTTGTGTGAGTGTGTGGGTGCGTGCGTGTGTGTGTGCGTGCGTGCGTATGCGTGTGTGTCGGTGTGTGTTTGCGTATGTGTTTAAATTTTGTGGTCACCATAACTTTTGAGGACCACCGTATTTCGACCCTAAATTTAGCAGGTACATCAGATATGTCCCAACATGGGACTGTCTAGATTTTGAAGTTAAATGATCGAAATTTACTGCTAATTTTAAAAAATATTGAAAAATCTCAAATAAATTTTTTTGCTTTTTATGCGTTAGAAATGTCAAAAATATGCATAAATTTGTAAAGTAGATGTCATTATCTTTCAATTGGTGTATCTTACAATATCATTAAAGTTTGTGTTTGTTAACGAATTGCGATTTTAAATTTTTAAAATATCTGAAAATTCGCAAAATTATTTTTATTATTTTATACGATTGATAGGTCAAAAATATGCATATATCCGTAACGCTCACGAAATTTCCTTTCGATTGGTGTATCTTCAAGTAACCTCAAAGTTGTTTTATTATAAAAATGCAATTTTTAACTTAGATAAAAAATGTACAAAGAAATTATACTTTAAATAAGAAAAAAATGTGCACTTATTCATAAACAAGGCGTAATTTCCTTACAATTATATATATTTAACACATACGTTAAATTATATTTATGAACAAAATACGATTTTAAATTTTTAATATGCATTTCTTGTGGTCACATTTTGTAGTCACCACTTTCATATTTCAGACATATTCACCGCCTAATAAGCTGAAAGTAATGGTCAGTTGCATCGTTTTCAAAATCATTCTAATTTCACTTAACCCTTTCAGGGGCAGTGGTACGTATACGTACCACCTTTTTGCTTTCAGTTTTTTCTGTATTTCGGACGTATTTTTTAGTGCTCCTATGCGTGTGAGTACTTTTTGGACTCTTGAGATGATAAGTTATAAGTTTTGTTTAGAAAAGTATGCAAATTTATTTATTTATAAATAGTTATAAACAATTGAATCACAAAAAACTCGTTTTTCTTCGTAAAAAATCGTTTATTCTTGAACGAGAAACTCTAGAGCTCTGAAATTTTTGTATCTATTGTCCGTGTTTAGCTCTATAATATATATTTTTTTCAAATTTTTTCGCACTCTAGTTTTTTTGATAAAATTTTTGAAAATTACAAATATGACCAAATATAGTCACCATATTGAATCCGCCATTTTGAATTTTAAAAATTTGACGTCAGAATCGTATTCAGCGACCCCGAAAACCATTATACCACTAATGACTTTAAATGTATGTACAGAAGAAAAATGTGCCCCTGAAAGGGTTAAAGCTTGGGATTGATTTTTTTTCCGATTGGTTTACGTTTATTTGGTGAAAACTTGCCAAAGTATTCAGGAAATATTAAAACAAATGTGTAGAACATTTGTTTACTTATTTTGAACACATTCACCAAGTAATCGTTACTGTCGTCATGTAAACTTTCAGATCCTGTTGGTGGTTTACAAATCCCCTCCTTACCAATCTTAGCGTTAAAATCCGCAAGTACTATTTTAGCGCCATAAGTCGATAATTCGTCAAACAGTCGTCCTAAGTCATCGTAGAAAAAGACTTTAAACTCGTCTGGCTTGTCTTCTGCTGGGCTGTGTAGATTAATGAGTGTGTAGTTGGGTCAAGTGCTCGTGATTGTGATGTACGACATTCTATCATTCAATAACTAAAGATCCTTAACCGCTAAAGATACTTTCTTATTGATTATGAATGCCATGCCTAGGTGGTTATCAGCTGTTTTGTCTCCTCCATAAAATAAGCCATAGCGATATATTAAGAGAGTATCTGTGGGCTTCATTAGCTAAGGTGTCAAGCGATCCTCTTTTGCTAATACTTTGATCTCCTGATGGAGTAACAGGAAACCAAATCGACCATATTCTTATCGACAAGAGACGTCATACAAATATCACAGATGTTAGAACATACCGAGCAGATTGTGACTCAGATCATAATTTAGTTTAACTACATAACCATTATTGTACATTTGTCTCTAAATAATTAAATACATACTATTTAACAGAAATTATTTCGTTTCGAAGTCTTAGAAAAATCTTACATACTACTTAAACTTAATTTAGTCTGAGTCGTGGTAATCTAGTCTTGACTAGTCTCTGGTAGTCTTTTGGTCGGGTGATTTTCCAGTGAGATTAGCACCAATTTTACTTATTTTACTTTGGAATGACGCTCTTAGTCCCAGCTCTCCTCTTCCTCATTTTCTCCTGTAATTATATACATAAAATTAGCAATCAGACATGTTTAATATTTGTTGAGTTAACTTATCATGCAGTTCTCTCGGAAGAGCTTTGGTGAAGATGTCGGCCAATTGCTCTTTAGACTGTTACTGTTCTAAACAGACCCATTTTATTTCAACATATTTTCTGTCTACACATTCCTTTATGTAATGTTCCTTTCTCTCTACCATGTGTCTTAGTCTATTAGATCCACTCGTGACTGCACACGCTTTCGCCGCCAGATTATCGCAGAATAAAGTCATAGGAAGAAGTTCCTTTCCCAAAATAAATTGTAATGAATTGTGCATTGATATTAATTCTTGGCTTGTCTCACTCATGGCTACATATTCAGCCTGACAAGTTGACAAAGCTACACTACTCTGTTTGTGAGTTCTCCATGCTATTGAGTCTCCGAACAATTTAACCACCAGTCCACATGTCGTTAAAGAATTTTTGCAGTCTGACAGACTCGCATCAGAATAAGCAATTAAATTGTTAGTTTCCCCTTTAAGAATCAATTTGTAGTTTCTTGTACCAGATAGGTATTTAAAGACTCTAACTACCATTTCCCATTCGTTATTAGACGGATTAACCTGGTGCCTGCTGAGTACATTTGTGGTATAAGATATGTCGGGACGAGTAGCATTTGCTAAGTATAACAGCGACCCTATTGCCTCACGATATTGACGATTTGGAATCATTTCTCTAGTATACTCATTTTCCTCTCTGTTCTTTCTCTCTCGGTTCGTGACTTGATTAGTTTGCATGGGGGTTGAAACAGGTCTCGTTTTCTCAAAACCGAATTTTTCTAACATTTTGACTATGAATCTCTCCTGACTAAGGTTTATTATTCTAGCTTGCCTGTCTCTCTCTCTATTTTTATTCCTAAGAACTCCTTTGGTTCTCCTAAATCTTTAATTGTGAATTCTTTACTCAAAGAGTGTCTTATTGTTTCTAAATTTGCAATCTCTCGTCCTGCCATTAAAATATCATCTACATACAACAAAGCTAGAATGCAATCATCTTTACTTCTTTTGACAAACAAACAAGGATCAGAATCATGCGAAGTAAATCCTAATTTATACATACTCTGTGTAAATTTATCGTTCCACTTTTTCGGACTAATCTTTAATCCATATAAGGATTTCTCTAACTTCCATACAAAATTTCTCCTTATTTCCGTGTCAACTATTATTCCTTCCGAAATTTCCATATATATTTCCTCACTTAAGTCACCGTATAAAAATGCTGTTTCTACATCCAATTGTTTTATCTTTAACTAATATTTATTAGCGATTGCCAGAAAATCTCTAACTAAAGAAAGTCTAGAAACTGGTGCATATGTTTCCCGTAATTCGTACTCGTTTCTATCCTGGAATCCTCTAATCACTAATCTACCTTTATATTTTTCATTGCCTACATCATCTACCTTTCTTTTAAATATCCACCTAGAACTGATTATATTTGGTTTTGAATTTACGTGATTAAATTTTGGTCTTTCAACTACTCTATACACCTGTTTAACTTTAAGAGCATTTAGTTCATTTTCTATTGCTACTTTCCATTTTTCTCCCTCTGCTGAGTTTACTGCCTCTCTATATGTTTGTGGATCTCCTTGTATCTTAGCTAATAGTGCGTGAAATTTCACATCACTGTTTTCCTCATCAATTAATAAGTTTTTAGGCTTTTCTCCAATGGTAAAATATATTACAGGTTCTATGCTCGCTTTTTCCTGTGTGCCCTTTGTTTCCTTTAAGTTTATGGTCCCTACGTCTCCCTCTGAGTCTAATTGCTTATCATGGTTTATGGTTACTTCACCACACGGCTCCATGGGTGTTACAGCACTCAGCTGTTGACTCGCAATCTCTGTTTGCTTGTTGTAAATGTCTTTATAAACCAGTCCCTCAACAAATCTAACGTGCCTACTCTCATAGAATTTATTTTGTTCAGGGGCATAAATTATATAACCTGTTTGCAAATAACCCACTACAAAACCTCTGATAGCCTGAGCTGCGAATTTGGTACCTATATTTCTCGGAATTCTTACAAAGGCTACCGAGCCAAATCTTTTCATTTGATTCAAATCAACTCTATAATTTGAATTTAACCTGTTCAGTGGGATACTCATTTCAACTGATTTATGAGGTGTCCTATTATACGTGTAAGTGGCTGCCTTTACAGCTTGGTCCCACAAGCTCGGTGGCAGACCTGAATCAAACATCATGGCCCTTATTCTCATTTCTAAAGTTCTAATAAATCTTTCTGCCACTCCGTTGTGCTCTGGAGTATCCGGGCAGGCTAATTGCAACTCCGCACCCAAATTATTTAGTACTTCTATAGTTTCTGACCCTGTAAATTCCGTTCCTCTATCGCATCGAAGATAGCAAAACTTCTCATTTGAACCTGTAAAATTTCGCATACTACGCACAAATTCTTCTATACATTTAGAGGCCTCATTCTTTCTACGTAACGGATAGGTTAAAGCTACTCGCGAGTGATCATCTATCAAAACTAGTACAAACCTAAACTCTTTAGGGTGTGCTGTAGGACTTATAGGTCCCATTGTGTCGGCGTGAACTATCTGTAAAGGTTTAGTTGCTCTAGTTCTTATCTGGCAAAATGGTAATTTATTACTTTTTGATATTAAGCATGTCTCACACTCCGATATACTCAAATCTTTACTAATTTCACTTGATTTTACCAACTCTGGATACTCTTTCGCCAAGTTTACCAGATAATTCCTAGATGCATGACCCAGTCGTACATGCTACAGCATAGCTTGAGTAAATCTCTTTGGTTCACCTAATACGCTATTTTTGTACTCAACATCTAGATTTATCTCTATTTCAGATTCTTCTTCTAATTTATGTAATTTTCTATTAACTAACGTGTTTAGTAAACTATTGAGTTGATTAGGGTGTTCCTTTTCCGAATTACTGTCTTTATCTGGTTCACTTTCCGGATTTATAGAGTTTTCTAGTACTTCCGTACTTTCGTTTCTATTGTTACTCTCTGCTCTATTCTCATTATTGTTATTAATGTTCTCCTCTATAGTAGTTTTAGAACTCCTAGTATTATACGAATGATAACACGCATTTTCATCATACTCTTTAATTGAATCATTTAATTTCTCATTAATCTTGTTATCATCTCGTATTTTTAGTTTAACTATCCAGAAGGGTGATTGGTAATATCCCGTAATTATACTTTTTCTAGCAATCGGATCATAAATGTCAATTCCTTCATTATCTAGATATATTTTTAAGCCCTTATCTATAAATTGTCTTAACGAAAGCAAATTTTCAGACAAATCTTTCGCGTAAAGTACATCATTTAAAATTAACTCATTACCGTCTTTAGTTTCAATTTTAATGATACCTACTCCTTTAGTATCTAACGTGCTTTTTTCATTTGCACATTTGATTGATTGTTTATTGGACTCATTTAAGCTACTAAAAATTAATTTCACCTTACTTAGATGTTCTGTCGCTCCAGAATCAGCTATGAATTTAACTATTTTATTTTTATTCTTATTATTCATAGCTTCTCTCTTTACTTTACCTATATTTTCAACATTATAGGGTGATAGTTTACCCTCACCTGAATACTTATCCGTTCTCTCCTCCATGGCCGAAGTACTGGCTGAGCTGTAGTGAGCAGCTGACTGCTGACTTCCGCCACGGGCCCTATTCGAGCCTCTGTAAGCGCCTCTGCTTCGGCCACCTCCTCTGCCACGGTTGCCTCCTCTGCCTCGACTCCCGAAGCCTCTCCGAGGTTTCTCAGATTCTCTGACGTTAGAAGCATGCTCTCTTGGCTTCTGTTGGTCATTAGGTTTAAATTTTTTGTTCGATCGGTTACTAGCCGGCTATTCAGCTCTCCGTGTTGGGCAATCTTTAGCTATATGGCCCGCAACTTCCTTGCATGCAAAACAGAACGTTTGACCAGGATTTGGGCAGTCGCTCCCTATGTGGCCTCTCACACCACAAGAGAAACATCTTCTCTCTGTTTGTCGAGAGTAACTTATTCTACTCACGCCTCCGACGTATCTCTGCCTGCTCGAGTAAACAGAACCACTCTGGGCAGATCCCTCTTTGGCCAAGTAAATTCTACCTGCAAAACAAACTCTTTTAGTTGCACGTATGTCATTTCATTGCCACTTTGTTTGGCAACACAGTCCGCAATGTTGATTCCAGGTATTTTATCTACAACTGCTTGCAAGAAAACATCTCTCTTTTCTTTTTCTTTCAATTTCTCCACTCCTGGAATGCTATCGAAAATTCTGATTTTTTCTTCAAATTTATCCCAAAACTGTGAAGCAGTTTCTATGGCTGGGTTAAATTTTAAGCTATACAAATCTTTTCTCGCTGAGATAGAGTTTGTTCTAGACTCTAATCTCTTGTGGTCCTTTAATTTTTTAAGTATCTGAATAGGATCTCTTATTTCTACAATTTTAGTATAATAGATTATATCAATGAGATTTATTATAATATCTTTAACCTTTTCTTTATCTTCTCTCAATTTCTCAGAATTGTAATTATTACTCTTTTCAGGTTCTATAACATAATTCAATTTCTTAGTTTTTAACTCAGATATCAAATAATCTTCAAAAATCTCAAATTCATTAGACATGTTTAATTTATAGTTTCGGTTCACTCCTGAACCTCCATTGTTTATTTTAATTTGTATTTTTTCCGTTAATTTAGTTAAATTATTTTCATTTATTTGATTTTCAGTTTTCTTTTTAAATAAATCTTCAAAAATCACATTGATATCATTTTCTAAGTTCAGATTACTTACTCCAGACTGATCTTTTACAATTGGCTGATTGTTGAAGTTAGGCGAGTCTGGGATTTCACCGTCCTCAATCAGTGACCCCTGTCCCAGCTGAGAGTCTTGCTCACTGGTAACAGTCCTTGACACCTCAGGTACCAGTTTTTGCCCTCTCTGGGACCCGACATATCAGGTATCACTTGCAGCAGGAGTGCCTGAAGCTCTGCTTGAGACTGGGACTGGGGCTGGCTGTTTTCTCCCCTCACTCTGCCCAACTCAATCCTGGGATTCGGCTTATCCATTCGAATCACCTTTGGTAGTTTGCCCTGAGCCGGACCTTCCGGTGACCTGTCTGACGTCCCCTTCTCATGCAGCCATGTCTCCTCAGCCACACCGCACCCATCATCTCCTTTTGTCGTTCTTGTCACCTTACTACTCTGTGAATCAAGAATTTTGTTGGCGGGCGGAGTACCCTGGCCGGCTTTGACACTTTCAACTCCTGGTGTAGGAACTACTGATGCAGGAGCCTGCAGAGCTGCCACTTCTGCTCCTGCCTCACCCAGTGCAGGGACAGCAGCCGCAGGAGCCTGCACAGCAGAACCATCCAGCGTCCAGGTAGTCCGCTCCGACAACCCCTTGACTAGTTGGTGAACGAAATCTGTATTTTGTTGCGCCTGTTTCTGCAGAAATTTCTCCTGGATCTCCTCCAATCTGCGAAACATTTCGTCGTTGTTCCTGATAATCATGTTGCTGACCATCTCTGTAGTCACGGATGACAGGGCGACTGTCGATGGAGCTGTAGGCGGGTGGTAAACCAAAGTCCGCTCAGTTTTAGGCCATGCTATGGCAGCGGTCTCTTTCTCTAGCTGCGTCATAAACTGGTTCACCTTTAAAAACAGTAGAGGCGGAACCGAAATAAATATGTTGCCAGTGTCTCCTCTGGACGCAAACACCCTCGTTGGGTTGGGGCACTTTTTTGCCGCTGTAAGTAGCCACACCCTGTCCAGAATTTTCTGCAGTGCTGAATCAGGTTCTGAAATTGAGAAACTATTGTTTAGTTTATTTTGTTATTATTAATTTTTATTTTGAGGAGATTTTTGAGAGATATAAAGACTAATTAGTCTATCTTTTTGTGAGTTTATTTTAGAATTCTATTTTATTTCTCTGCTTTCACTCTGTGGGATCCCTGAAAGCTTCTATTTTTTTTATTTTACTCTTTTACTCAAGTCACTTCATGACTTATACTCATGACACTCTTTGTCATTGGACTCACTCACTTTCATACTCATGACACTCTACGTCATTCACAGACTCCCTGTTATACTCTTTTCATTGCAATCACTCTTGTTTTCTCTTACTCTCTTCTTCTCTATATTCGAATATTTTATTTTTATTACTACATCACTCTCTCTCTCTCTCTCTCTCTCTCTCTCTCTCTCTCTCTCTCTCTCTCTCTACACACATATGTATATATATATGCACATATGCGCATGCATGCACATGCATTTACATGCACGCACATATACACACCTACACATATGTGTAAGGGTGATATAGTTTATTTCTCTCTCTCTCTCTCTCTCTCTCTCACTCAATCTCTCTCTCTCTAGGAACCTTACCGTATGCACGATTGAGCGCGCCTGCTGCAGCACACACACATGCGCACTCATACACACATTCGTGCGACTATAGCATATTTCGCCTGACTACTAGCACGTCACCCGATGCGCGCTCACGAATTTACATATAGAAGCGCCCTGATGATCTTGCCATAGTTGGCTGAGTCCCTCACGCCGCGCCGCCGGCGATTCTCTCTCCACGCCACTCCGCGCACTCGAGCTGCCCTCTCTCTGCGGTGCGCGACACACACACTCACGCGAGCGGCTAGGGCTAGGGCTTGCGTCGGCAACGACGCCTCTATGTATATGTACACACACAGACCCGCCTATGCATGTGCGCTCTAGCCAACTCTGCCGACACTGCCGCTTCATGCGCTCACGCTCGACTCGCGCCAACTGTCGCACGTGACTAGCACGTTGTTTGTTTAATGGCGGACTTCCGGTTTCTCCCCCGACGTCGACCTCGTGGTTCGCTCGGCAGCCATCTTTAACGCTTTTGGCGCGCTTTCCTTCTCCCGCGTTTTTCTCACTTTCGCGCGTTTTCTTTTTTTTTCTCGCGCGTTTTCTTACTTTTTACTCGTTTTACTCACTATCACGCGTTTTTTTTTCTTGCGCGTTTTCTTACTTTCTCTCGTTTTACGCGTTTTCTTTTTCAAGCGTGTTTTCAAGTTTTCGATATGATCAAAAAGAACTTTCAAATTACTTACGAATTTCTGCACTTAGCTGCTTCTGAGTCTGTACAGCTCCTTCTCCTCCTGTCGCCATGGTCTCTGGCCTCTGCTACTCGACCCTTGCACCTTTCGCCGCGTCACCCTCGCCGAGACACAAAAACACACACACGCACCTTTCTGTCGTCGAGTGCGTTTCTCCTCGCACTCCTGTATATATATATATATATATATATATATATATATATATATATATATATATATATATATATATATATATATATATATATATATATATATATATACAAGTGTGCGTTTCTCCTCGCACACTTGACCAAACGCGTCTCTCTGCTCTGCTTCCCGAAAAGGCCGAGCTCTCGAGTGCGTTTCTCCTCGCACTCGAACCAAGAGAAAATGCGAGGAGGAGCGATCTCTCTCTCCTCGACTTTCATTTAAACGTAAATCGCGTAAAAATGCTCAGTGGAAGCGTGCTCGGCCCATAACCTGTTAGATTTAGGGTACAAGAAATAAAACAGCAATTTGATAGTTTATACAGTCCTCTTTATGTAAACCGGTACACTCTCTAGTGAACAAAAGCGTTGTGCTCGGTGACTTTCGGACGACTGGTGCTCGCACGCTCGCACGCTAGCTCAAGCCGCTCTTACCAAGATGAACACCTCAACTTATTTTTAGGAATAAATTTAAGAAGCAATTTATTCCTAAAAATGAGTTGAGGTGTTCATTTATTCATTTTCATTAGATAAGTCATCATTTCATATAAAATGTAAAAATTAGACGAAAATTGTGATGCACGCCACATTTTTCGGGCGGATAAGCAAGCTATATGTTGTGTTAGAAACTTTTTTCAGTTTTTTGCCTTAGGCATGTTCAGTACCAACATTTTATAAAATTTAAAATGTTTTCTATTATAATAATAAAGTGAATAAATATCCACACGACTTTTTACCAAAAATACACGATTTTTCATGTTTAAGTGAATTTTCTTGGAATGTAAAAATTCTCAGATAACTTTTCTCGGTGAATTTAAGTTCAGTAGACTAAAATCTGTAAGTAACATAGTTTTTTCCAAAAAATATCATGAATATTAAAAATGGTGATAAATTTATTGCTAAAATCGCAAAATGGGCATTTTTTCCTTGAATTTTGAAGCCTTGGAAAACTATTTTGGACCTCCTCAATAATTTTCCCATATTGCACATAACTCAAACTATATTCCCACTAAATTTCATCGAATTCGGTTCACTCAATCGTGAGATATTAGGTTTTAACACAAAGAAAACTTTTTTTCACACCTTGCGCCGTCGATCTCCCCCGTGAGATATACAATTTGACGTGCACGATTAATAGTTAAAATAATTAATGATTATTTAACGTGCGTTCAGTGGTATCGGTGCGTGCGTGATTCCGTCCCGTTTTCCCTGGGTTAATATCAATAATATTGCTCCCTTATAATATTCCCCATTCCCTATCCTAACCCTATCTACCCTAACCTAACCTTTCTAACACTCTATTTCTCTTTCAGCTGTTTATGATTGCAGCAATGTTTTATTGTGTCATTTTACATGTCACAGATGTTAGATTAGAATCCAGATTTCTTTTGGAATGTTTGTTTTAGTGACGAAGCTACATTCATCAGCAATGATAGTCTCAATAGGTATAATTGCAATTATTGGTCACCAGAAAATCCACATTAGTATCGCGAGGTACTTAATCAACATCGTTGGAGCTTCCACGTATGGTTTGGCATTTGTAATGGTCAAGTGATTGGACCACATTTTTGTGAACGTACCATTGATGGTCCAATGTACTTAGAATTTCTCGAAAATGACTTACCAAGATACCTGGAGAATGTTCCACTTAGAGTCCGACTACGTTTATGGTATCATCAAGATAATGCTCCCGCTCATTATGCTCGAACATTTTTGACGTACGAATATTTTTTAATCATCGATTCCCAAATCGATCGATAGGGCGGACTGGATCATTCTTGTGGCGTCCTAGATCATCGGATATGATTTTTGATTTTTTTTATGGGAATACGTAAAAGATGCTGTGTATAGTCAAGCTCCAACGACAAGATTAAATATGATGGATAAAATTAGAAGAGCCTGTGTAGCACTATCTTCCGAAATACTTAGAAATGTTCTACGTAACTTTCGTCGTCGATTGCTGTTGTGCTTGGAAAATAATGTTGCTCACTTTGAGCATTTATTTCGCACGGAGAGAGCTAATAAGAATGATTAGAATGTTATTGATTCTCTTTGGATAAGCAAAACTGAACCATTGTCTTGTATTGAGTAATTGTCTTGCCTTCATTCGCTGGGTCATTGCGCGATCTTGGCTGGATCTATGCACAATCTTGCCTTAACCCGTTGCGGTGCAAATTTAATCTAAAAAATCGAAGTTTTTTAATCTTAAATTGTTTATAACTAATTATATAAACAAACGTTAGTAAATTTAAGCTGAGGATTTTATTCTTTAGGCATCTAGGATTACATAGAAACATATTTGAGCAATATTGAGTTCAAACTGTCTAAGTTATGCACATAACACTGAACAAAAATAGGGTGCCACTATAGTGGCATCCGCCCCGCACAGGGTTAACTGGCTTGATCACTGCACGATCTTGCCTTAATTGGTTAGCTCTTCTCAGAGCTACATGAACACATATCCGCCCTTTTCAGGGCCAAAGAAATGGAGCCGGAAGGCCCCCTACGTTCTCGTCGTCTGCTCCGGGGGTGCTACTTACACGCATTAACATTGCGCTTTTTACAAGCTGGTTGCTAATCAAATGTGTTTTTTAATTTAATACATGGAGTTAAATACACGTAGTTATTACTTAATAAACAATAATAGATTTTTCGCATATAATAATTCAGATTAAAAGTTTTATAAAAGAAATTAAATTTACTTGTCTAGCGGTATATTAATTTAAATAAATACATAAGTACTTTGAGTTAATTGCAATCAAGTTTTGTCAACTACGCATTATTTCTCTGCATAAATTATTTGTATTTGTTAGCTAAAAAATAAGCTGCGCGGCCGAATGCGCACGAAGACGCTGCAGCCGCGTGTCGGGTGTCAATGTGCAGCGTCGAATTTTTACGAGCCAAACTATCGGGATTTCTTGAAAAGCAATTAAAATAGGTCTGTCAAACTTTCTCATGTCAAGGAAGGTTTGGAGCGTGACAAAGTACACTGTGTAATATAATGTAATATTATAGTGTTAAGTCCTGAACTTCCGAATCTCGGCAGTTCAGAACATATATATGAAGTCTAGTAGTAAGGCTTACAGATTATTATAGTTAATATTTTTATAGATTTTTAAAGTACTTACTGGATCGGCTCGTCTGCTTCCTATAGCTCCTTAAGTTGATTGGATTGTTAGTCTGTAATGGTTAAAACTTTGATTTAGGTAATGAAAGTATTAGGATTCTATTTAACGAGAATAGTTTTATTTAACAAGAATATTTTATTTCTCAAGAGTGTTTTTATTTAACAATAATAATATTGACAGTTCACTAAGATTGTAAATGTATAAATGTATATAAATGTATAGGTATAATTACCTATGTATATCATTATAATATAAGACAATGCTTTCGCTTAGTTAGGAATTTCGTAAGTAAGTCATATTCGCTATACTGCTGATGCCTAAATAATGCTGAATAAACAGGTGTCGAATGGTATATAAGATGTGTCTTAAATGAGGTTTATATTCACAATTAAAAGAAAGAAAGTAAAAGCAACAATGACTCGACGATACAACAATCTTCCTCTCAGGAGATACGAAAATGTAATCGTAAGTAAACAACAATTCTATTAACATTAAAATAATAAATATTAAAATATTTATATAAAAGATAGTTTTCTCTTTTTTTTTGTTATTCTAGTTTGCTGATTGGCAACACTTTTGTGCTGTACAAAGGGCCAGAAGGATGGGAACACCATTCCCGCCACGAATGGAGTTCGGACGAGGGGTATATCAGCGGATATGCGTAATATATATATATATATATATATATATATATAATACTAAATTAAAAAATATATATATATATTTATATATTTTTTTAATTTAGTATTATATATATTTTTTTATATATAAATAATGTTAAATGTATGTACGTGTTTTAGTTTACAGATTGGTAGTGTATTCGCACCTGGAGGAGCTGCCACACCACGTATATACACATATATTCGGAAATATAAATGAATCGGAATATAAATGAAAGAAATTTGGAAGGAGAATATGGCGATGAAGAAGATACCTGGGGCTTAAGAGCATTTTGTTTCTATGAATTAAAAGCATATTGTAAAAGGGTTAAAACGGATATATGTAGAGTGTTTTGACGACAGATATGAATTTTGTATCGGAGATATAAAAATATTTAAAGGTAATTTCAAATAAATATAAAATAAAATAATGTATGTTTGTTTATTCACTCTCCTTCCCGCCGAATTTGAGTATAAAGAGAAACAAATTTTTTATTATTTGTATCTTAGCAACCTACTATTATTTGCTGATAGTGTTAAATTCTAAATTAAAATGTAGTATACCACTATATATGATAACATATGAAAGCCTTTTTATACTTCTATTGAACTTATAAGAATAAAAATTTTTATGAATTTTAGTTTATACTATTCGAAAGAATATCTTGCGAATTTATTTTTGTAAAGCCTGTTCCTTAGAAGGATTTAAGTTTATATAGAACTTATTAATTGAAGAATAGTGGATGGCTATTTTTCATTTTATTCTATATTTTTCATTGATTACCAAATTTTATTCAAGAATATTATTCTGACATTAAAAATAGATTTTTAAGTGTATATAGAAATATTTCTCGCTATTGATAAAGTAGTAATATATATTTGAATATATTAAATTTGACTAAATAAAAATTTCGTTAGATGAATGAAATTAGAAATGAATATGTTAGTTTTATTTTTGCGTATTATGTTAAAAGAATTTTTTTTTATTCTTAATAATATTTTTATAAATAATTTGCTTATTCTTTTGATTCAATGCAATTTACAATAAGTTCCTCTAAAATATATTTCATTCATTTACAAAATTTTATTTATTGATGTATAGTGAATGATGTTACGTCTCCGTATATTATGAATGTATGAACGTATACATTCATGCAACGGTTGTCGAAACCGCATTTTCATAATTATTCTTTTTTCTTTTCCTTCCTCGGTCCTCTCTTTTCCCCTTTTCGTACACAAGCACGCTTGTCTCGACTTCGAGAGGGTTCGACAGCCGCAAGCCAGCAGAGAATCTTTCCCAGGGTCAAGACGAGTAATCTGTGTGGTGCATACTCAAAACTCTACGGATCCGATAAGCAATTTGAGACCGAGGGTTGAGAGTAATAAAACTGCACGTGTACGGACTGATAGAAAGGCGGTCCTGGGAAAGCATTTCGAGCAGCGTCTCGAGTCGGCGACAGAGTTATCATAAAAAAATAAGCTTGGCCGATGATTAGGGGCCTTCTGCTCCCTGTCTCTCACCACCCGCTTGCTTGAGCCGCTCGAGTGCGTAAACACGCCGAAACTGCAATCTATGCGTGCTGACAAGAAAACCGTGCGTGGCTGTTGGACCCCCTCATTCCGGGAAAATTCCATTGCTACAGTACAATCTTTACTTTTTCTATTTTTAAAATTATTTTTATTATTTAAATATTATTATCAAAAAATCACTTTTTCCTCTTTAATTCACTAAATTAGATTTTTACTTTCAATGTACTGTAGCAATGCAAGGTATATTCGGCCCAAGGCGCATAGAAATATCATTCGAGAATACACACATTATTATTTGCCTTTAAAACATATCCATTTTATATCTAAGAACTTAGGATTAACTAAACGAACACGCAATGTAAATAACCTCATATTTAGTTCTATTAATTAAGATTTGCGTATGCATTAGTAATAATAGTTCGTGTAAAATATTATGAGCCATCGAAATAATTAGTAATTTCAAACATTTGTTCTATAAGTTTAAGCGCAAATGGAAGATAAATCAAAAATATAAAAAGGAAAGTAATACGAGTATTACTTTATAAATAATTATTTTTAGCATAGATGATTCAACAAGTGATAGGTATTTTACAAAACTATATGAAATACATATATTAATAATATACTTTCTAGATAAGCTTGAATAACAAATATAAATAAATAATAGTACGATAACTCAATTTAGTATTGAAATATTTCCACTATATAAAAGTATGTTTAGCATAGGAAAGAACATTATCACATTATATTTATATCCGTTTTTATACAAGTGCAAATAGTTATAAGTAAATGACACACATGTTACAAACAAATAAATGTCAATTTAAAGTTTAAACTATAGTGTTAAAACAGTTATGTAATAATGAACAATCTTCTCTCACTCTCTAACGAGCTTCCCTCTCTCTCTCTCTCTAAACGATCTCCTCCCTCTCAACCCCTACTCCGGAAAAGAAGAGGAAAGGATCCACCACCGACAATCGATAGGAAAGGAGAAGAGGAGGGGCTTGGAAGGAGGCCCTGGAAAGCTATCGCTCTCCCTTTGGCTGCCGGTCCATCGCGCAGAGCCAATTAAGGGTACGCTTTCCAATTAGGCCAATGACAGTGAGGCCCGATTTTCTTCTCCTACGCATGAGCATCTAGAGGGTTAGGTCAGGGAGAGGACCGGAGGACACGAGCCTCCAAAGCTTCTTCTCAACATTCAGTCTCAGTCGAGGTGCAGCCTAGAGCATCTCGACTGCAGCATCACCCAACTCAGCAAGCTCGGCAGTCAGTCCGATCTCAGCAGCCAACAGGAACAGCAACCATCACTTCAACCACTCACTCCGAAGCCAAGCCCAGAAGACGACGCCATCCGCCAGCTCCAGTACTTAAGTCCAGAAAGAGAGAGAGAGAAAGAGAGAGAGAGAGAGAGAGAGAGAGAGAGAGAGAGAGAAGAAAGAGTCAGAGATAGAATTTTACTATTCATTCTTTTAAATAAAAGTAAGTCTCACTTTTAAATATTTTACATTCTTGTACTGGAATCTTTTATTTCTGTAGTTCCTAAACCTTTCACTGTCTTTTGTCTATCATTTATTATTTATTCTAAAATCCTCCATAAACACGACGCTCCGCCATACGGTTTGCGTGTTAAAACCCTCCCGCCTCTCCTTAAAGTTACCGATGCTCTGAAAATACAGTGCAGGGTAACTATCCTATCATTTCACATTTAATTCCCCTAGGAAGCTAGCTAATTACCGTCCTGCGCTATTGCACGAAAGTGTAGGCGTAAAAACAAAATAATTAAATAAAAAGACGTTTCTGCCGCACGGAGACGTCACAATGATTATCATTCGCGCTCCTTTCGTCATAAATATAACTTTTTTCTCTTTATTTTTTTATAAATAAAAAGGATTGGTTTTAATTAGCTAAATATAAGAAGTGAATGACTTTGTCGTTCACTCCCTTCTCCGCCAAGACTATTACCTATAGAATAGGAAAACAGTTAGAGAATCATTCAAAGTTCAATGACAAAATATCGTGATTTAATTCAGTATTTTAAAGTTTTGGAGCTGGAGGTCTACTAGGTAAAGGTGGTGGAGGTGGTAGAGGTAACGATTTACTGAACTGTGGTGATGGATAAATGACTGCTGGTGGTAGTGGACGGGCTGGTGGTTATATCTTAACTTCTTATAGTTCAGTTTATTCATATTTCGGACTTTTTGCTTTTTTTTTTATTCTTTTTTCTTCGTAGATTTTTCTTCCTAGATGCGTTAGCAAATGCGTGGTAGAACTGAATACAGCTCCAAGTAATATTCTTGACCAACCATAGATTATATGAAGTGTGTAACCTCGGATCATAGTGTCGATTATCAGTTTTATTATATGCAAAATAATTAATAACATTATTATTGCCGATGAAATTGATCCACATGTTATTAATTTGTTTATTAGCATATTCCATATGCTTTCTGCTATATTTTTTAGAGTGTTTTCGGTAAAAAGGTCATTGATTGAGTTTCCTGCAGAATTTTCCTCTCCTGTCATTTCTCTAGCGATGATGTTGAGTAGTGATGATTTTTCCAAGGGAAACATCAATTGTTGTTGCAGTTTGTCTAATTAGATTTGAGAGTAGACTCCACTAGTTGCTAAAGAATCCATGGTTTTATATGTCCATCCAATACTGGTACTTGGCTGGAAGACATTTGGTGCAATTGTTTTTGTGGGAATAGGGATGAATTTTATCCATTCATTTGATATTTTATAGTAAGTTGGTACAATTGAATTGCAATTGTCCTGAATTCCTCGTTTTACAAGAATATGGGTTCTAGGAGTCAGGAACCATGTTTCGTTTCCGGAGATTACTGGAAGCTGATTATAGCATTCTTTTAAATGTATTAAATTTACATTTTTCGGAGTGCACTGTATTAAATGCACTACTTCTCCTGCTAATCTTGCAATATATCCAGGTTTTTTCATAATATTGAAGGCAAATTCATCAGGTGAAAGTGTGGCATGGATAAGGAATTTTGGATGATTTTTCTTTCAATCTCACATTTTTGAGTAATTAAATCTAAGCATAAATTATTAAGCTGATTTCTTAAATGTTTTTCTACATATACAAACTTTGAATTGATATACGTAATTAAATCTAGATTTATCGAATTTTTAAATCTAACAACATAATTATCGAAATAATACTCGTTTGTCTTAAAATTTCTTTAAAAAATCAACAGTTTCGGGTGTTCAGTGCGGATAAATTCTCGATTACAACGCATAATTTTGTCCCTAGCTGATAATGCAAAAGTTATATCATTTGAACTTAATGTACAAATAATTTCATTATTTACGCCGCTAAAAAGTTTAGTTGCTATACCTTTGAATAAAATGTCATAAGAATTTTTAAAATATTCTTCTCTATGTAATATTCCCAAGAGGTATGCCCCCCTTCCATATCAATAGAATGTTTATCTGAAAATTTACAGACTGTCCCAGAACTTAATCTTAACTTATCATTATTTAAATTTACTTGTGCATTACATTCTACTAATGTAATTTTAATAGTGCCATGAACAAAAACTTTGTTCTACGTACTAAAATTATCTGAATATGATGTTCCAGAGCATGAGTTTCCTTCTGCACTGCCTGCGAAATCGACTCCTCTATTTACCGATGAATTTACTTTAAGATTTGCTATAGTGTGTCCGTTGTCATATTTAAAATTTCTGTATCATGAATAATTTTACATTGTTCATGGCTTATGTCATAAAGGTACTCTTGTTATGCATGTTCCGTAGGTATAAGATGTCCAAAAATTCCACATTGAAAGATTGTACGATGAATTTCGATTTTACATTGTATGATGTGAATATCCCGAAAATCTGCTACTTGTATCAATTCTATTGTTACATTTGATGTATTATATGTCTGTTGAGGAAATCACATTCTCCAGAATCCAATAAGGAGAATGTTGTAATGTTTGGAGTGGTTGAACCGCAATCATATCCAATTATAGCTTGATTGAAGTTCAAAAATGTGATAAAAATAAGTATTTTGATGAGCAAGATCGCAATGTTCCTAAAACAGAAAAATATGCTAATTATTTATTTAAAATTAACTTGTTTGCATGAACTGTTTTTGATTTTCCTTTATAATTAATGACAATATTACTATTTTAGTTGACCTGTAATATTTCTAAAGGACCAATATTATTATTACCAAACTTTATAATTTATCTTAAAATTGACTGGATTTATGAATCTATCATAATATTTTTTTGATCTTTCTTTTGATGATATTAAATTTTCTCGTGCCAAAGTAGCAATTTCTGTCATATTTGCAACTAGATTTTCTATATAATTATTAAAAGTAGGAATCTGTTCAGACTTTTTTAAAGGTTCGCTAGATGGTAATCTAGGAGGATAAGCAAAAACCAGTTCATGAGGGGTGAACTTACGACTTTGAAATTGAGCTAGTTCTAATAAACTATACCATTCAATTTTCTTCTTTGAATTTTTTTTCGTTTTTGACATAGAGAAAGGTGAGCTCTTTCTAATGAACCGTTAGATTGGGGTAAAATTTGCTCCTTTGTCTGTTAGTACAATTTTTGGTGAACTAAAAATACATATAAATCTTTTTATAAAAGCATCAGCTATAGATTCTGCAGTTTAATCTTTAAGTGCTATAGTGAGTAAAAACTTTGATAATTGATCCTGAATTGTCAAAATATATTTATTGCCATTTTTTAACGGACTTCGAAAAAGAAGGAGGTTCTCAATTCGACATGGCTTTTTTTTATGTTTATCCAGCGATTATTCCGAAACTAGTGGACCGATTCGGATGAAATTTTTTTATATGAAAGGTAATTATCCTCCGGTGGTCCCATTCAAATTTTGTGATTATTGGTCCAGTATCTCGCCAGTAATTTATTTTTTATGAATATTTTTTCTGTACATTTCGGCCTCTACCGACTCTGTCCGTCGATTATTCGGAAACTATTGAACCAATTTGGATAATATATCTTTTTAATGAAAGAGAATGATTTTATGTTGATCCCACTATATTAGTGGGCCAGTATGGATCCAGTACTACTTCAGTACTGGCGATTTGTTATGTTCTTGTGCCGATTATTCGTAAACTACGGAACCGATTTGTGTAAACTATTTTTTGAATAAAAGAGAATTATCCCACGGTAGTTCCATTATATAACTAGGCCAGTATGGAGCCTGTACTACGTCAGTACTGGCGTTTTTATTTTATGTTTGTCCTGCGATTATTCCAAAAAATACTTGACTGATTCGGTTGAAAATAATTATTTCAAACTTGCAGCGCTTTGCTTATTTCATTTTCTTTATCATTAATTATATTGTATATAACTATATTGATAATATAACTATATTGAATATAATTATATTGAAAATAAAATAACCCAGAACACACCACGTGAAGGTGGCTGCAATTGGAGTTCCACCCAGCTCCTACCCAACCACCCAGCCAAACGTAGGAACAGGAATGACGATATGACAATAATATAAAATGTTGCTTTTATATTTCATGCAGAGGAACTACGAAAAATGTATGCCATCTCTGCGTGGAAGATTTCTTAATTTTTGCATTTCTTTCAGCGCTTTTGCATCGTGGGGATTTTTCAATAATTTATTCATATCTAGATCAGATAACGCTATACCACCTAAATTTTTCACTCTACTGAGGTCTACGTAGGCTCGGCCTTCGGCAAATAATTTTTTGCCAAGGTCGATGACAGCCTTATTCAGTGTGACGCCTTGCAATTTGTGGACTGTCACAGCCCAACTCAGGATTATCAGGAGCATTCTGCGCTCAACATCTCCGTATCCTTTGGTTGCTTGGAATGTTGTAGTTACAGGTGCAACTGCAACTAAACTGTTACAATCTTTCGTTCGAGATCCTATTGTGTCGTTGTCGAATTTAATCAACACTGCTTCTGGTAATTCCCCAGCTTTTAATTGGTCTTTTCGCAGTGCTGGCCATTTGAACTGCTCTACTACTCCCATTGCTCCATTGAGTAATCCATCTGAAATTGAAATATTGCATCTAAGCATCACACGGGACCATTTTGCTGATTTTATCGCATGAAGAAGCCCTCCGCAGTTGTTCACGTCCGCAGGAATTCCGTTGCTTGGTGGCTTTCTTCCGTACGTCGCAGGTTCACGAGATTCGTCGACTGCATTCATAACATACATATGAGACGATTCGGCAATGATGTTGGTCATTTTCAAATTGTATTCATCAACCAATTTGATCGTTGGATAAATTCTAACCACCGCATAATCTGCGAAATCTTCTGTTAATTTGACCCTTCTCCTCTCGCACAAACAATTCTAACTGAGCGGTAGTTAGTTCGTCGAATCACAGGTTGTTCAACAAATCTATGAACTCCACATCGTTTTGCTGTCTCATATTAATGGTCAGTTCGCAGAAAGAGAACCGATGCCATAGGTGGATTTCTGCTGCACACCACGGTGGTTGTTCAAAACACCAGTGACCTTTAACTGGCGGAAGCTGCATGATATCACCGAACAGTAATGTTTACTTCATTTGCAGCTTCACGCACAACGTTAAAGGCTACGGCTTGGGGCAAAGCCTGCTGAAGAATAATCTGTTCGACGTGAGCAAACTCTTCTGTATTTAAATTTCCAAGTAAAGATCTCAGTTCATGTTATCGTCTAATGAAGCAGGCTTCTGCAGACTTATTCTCCAGTAGAAGTTCGTTTTCATTTCGAAACGGTATATGACAGACAATTAAACTGTAGTAATAACCCTCTTTGTCACTGTTCAGCGTATAATATCGAGTGCGCAGAACAGCTGGTTTGCTTCTTATTCGCATGCGTGTACGATTTCTCAGAATTATATACCTCAAACTTTCTTCCTCGATATTTTCATTCAGTTCGATATCTCCATCATCTTCTGACCAAAATTTATTCGACACCGATTTGTATCTGACAGCAAATTCAGCCAAGCTTAAACCTTCAAGTTCATCTGGTCTCTCGATGTAGCGATCGAAAATGTTATTAAACGTTGAAGCTTCATCACCTTCCAATCGTAAAATTCGAAATCTTTCATCGGGCTTGCAGCTATTTACAAACACAGCCTTGCGTGAAGACATTTTCAGTGGAAGGTGACACAGTCTGTAAGCGCATTCTGGAGCACTGACTAACCGCAAAAATAGAATGGCCATTGATACGGAAAATAACTGATTCCATACAGTTCCACCTCGTCTTTTAGTATTTTGCATCGCTTCTTTAACGACATCGCCAGTGTCATTCGGCTCACACTTGCTTGCATACTTCGCCACGTAATATGCAACGGCAGTGACAGAACCGCATGGTTGTATGTCCATATTTCCTTCCCAGAGACTCAGAAGATCAGGATTATAATTATTTACTAGGACTTCATCCGCAGTTTTGCGTTAGATGCAAAAACGCCCGTTATTTGTAAGAGTTTCATCAGGACCCAGATACACTGTTTGATCACTGACTGGTCTGGGAAATCCGAATCGGCAAGTACAGTTGTTACGGTTTTTGTAACAAGTAGCAGTGTGTTTCTGCATTTGTACGCTTTCCACTATATGTCGTAATACTGCATCGTCAGAATCCAATGAGCAAGACACAACTTTGTCAATCACATCCATATCCTGTCTTGTAGCAAAATCAGGAACACTTTCACACCAGACCAACATATGCAAATGAGAGCTTCCTCTGTTCTGAAACTCTATTCTGTACCAGAAATCTTTTATAGCACCACCCAAACAGTCAGGGTTATTTTTCAAATATCGAATTAGTGCATTCACTCGTACCACAAATTGCCTTGCGACAATTACTGTGTAACGTTGAACCAAAGACAGTCTTTCAGAGAATGTCAGGCTATTGGCTTCGTTCGGATTACGACCAGCAGCAATAAGAAATGCTTCCAGCATATCCAACCAATTCAAGTCATTGCAAGAGAAGGTTAGAAACCATGTAGGAGCTCCCAGGCTCCTGACCACTGCAATTAATTCCGAGCAAACCCGTCTCCAATACGATGCAGATCCTCTTATGTTTCGCATAATGAGATGCACGTTATCTATCAAACCCTGAGGTGTGTGATCTCCTTGTCGCATTCTACATGATACAGATACACTAGCTTTAGCACGAAAGTATTCGACAATAGACGAAGCAAAGAAAAGGTAGTCTGTCCGCTGGAATCGTCTGTCACTACCGATAACGCGTGCTTGGAAATAATCTAAAGGGGTTATGGTGATTTCTCTCTGCTCTCCGAACCCATTTTTGCCATCAGGAAAAAGAAAATACCAACCCAACTCTTCCATGCGTCGTTCTCTCTCAATATTTAAAGGCGGTGCTGTTTTTCTTCGAACATCGAATAATCTCACTTGGTCATCGTCTAAATTACCATTATCGATAGTAATAACACTTTCGACGTTAGGTATTATTCCATCATCTATCGAGTGAAGAATGTTTGTAGTAAAAACAACTTGAATGTCTGCGTTTTCACCAATACAATCTGCTGCTCTAATATCTACTTCATTAACATCCTTTTCGATTAAGGGATGATTTCCATCTTCCGTCAACCGGGTTTCAAATGAGGTATCTTCTTCACGTTGTTGAATCTGTATATTTTCTGGTGTTATCTCTAACGGAGTCAAGGTATATATATTTAAAGTATGTACATTACCAGTTTTCATGGACAAGTTTCGACGTAAGGTTTCAAACAAACTCCAAATATTTGTAAAACGCATACAACAAGAGACTCCTCTTGGTGGTGCTTTGTAGCCTTTGGGTCCTCTGGAATGAGAATCAAATATCCAGAAATAAGTAACATCAGATTGATTATTACGATATAAAGCAATCGATGTTAAGTTAGCTGTAAGTATTCCATAAGTATGTTCAAAGAAAAAGGTGGTTAGAGCATTTTCCAAGTTTCTGAATCCAGCATCAGTATCATCATTAATTAGATGGCCGTTCGAAGCAATTTCATCACAAACATGGACATCAACATTGCGATTGTTGTACGTAGTATGAGATTGCAGTTCTGTCACCCTCAAATATTCTGTATTTGCTTCCACTGAATTAGGAGCGATTCGGTTCGCTACACATTCTCGATAGAACCTATCTCCGAACAGGAGTACATAGTCGATATCACTTGCACACCAGTTATTCGGGTCGAGTAGACAGAATGCAATGCAAGCAATTGCTGCCATTGCTGTACACTGATTTCCACGAGAACTGATATCAAATCTGTTGCTGGCTTGATGGAATGTACCACGTAAAATTGACACATTCTCCGACAAAATTACGTACCTACTATTCGAATTGGGTGGTACCCCTTGAAAATCATTTTCTGGATTCGTAATTACAGGATCATCAACAACTTGTGCTAGTTGAACTACGTCAATATTATCGGGGAAGAATGGAATCACATCATGATACAGAGAATTGTTCTTCATTAACCACTGCAAGGCTACTTTTAATTTATCAATTTCGACTTTCAGTTGTCTTATGCGCTGTAGATTTTCTAGACTCTCCGCGACTATAGCAATTCCAGCTTGACTTAATTGTAGCGGAAGCTGCTCAGTCAATTCAACGACTTCTTGCGCAAATATAATAACTTGCCCTCTGCACCAATCTTGACTGAATCGATTGTGAACTTTGATGATTTTCAGATGAGACACATTTCGGCTGAGAAGTCTTTGCTCAATATCCGATAAATTGACCAATTCCTCAGGCACAGATGATGTTTCCATTTTATTCCAAAAGGCTTGAGGTGGAATTTTTCGTTTCTTAATATTAATTGTACATCGAGAGTAGGCTAAAACATTTCCCAATTCCACTAGATCTGAAGGTATGATAGATGACAATTGAGTTGTATTCAGATTGCACCGTTGCTGTGGATATAGTCTTTTTAGTCAAATGAACTTCTTTTCTTGCACTTTGTGTTACGGGTTATTTGTAAGCGACGTTCCCTTTCTTCGGAACTCTCGTTTGCAAGCCGATTGTGAATCAAGGACAGACGTTGTTCTCGTTCTTCGAGAGTCTCGTTTGCAAGCCGATTGTGAATCAATGACAGACGATGTTCCCGTTCTTTGGGAGTTTTGTTTGAAAGGCGTATTTTGATCATAGATATACGGTGTGTTCGCTCTTCTTTGTTTCATTTAATAGTCTTCGGTGTACTCGGCTAAGACGGTGTTCTCTTTCGGATTCTGTCTCTTTCAATAATTTTGAACTCATATATTCTTGCATCCGGGACAGTCTTTCAACGCATTTGTTAGGAGATTCCTCGCGACGAATGTCTGCCATTTTCTTCTTTGCTCGAGAAAGGCGTTCAGATTTAGCCTCTTGCGTTTCGTGCAAACGGTCTTTTCTCTGACGTGCAGTATCCTTTGTTGGCCCACCCATATTACAATATAAATTGAATGAAACTCAGTCCTTACGACTAAAAAGTCTGAAATAAAAAAATTTTTGAAAAAAAGAACCAACTTCGAAAAATGCACTAAAAAGTGTGAAATAATTCATAAAAATGTTCTCGAAGTCGGCGCCGAATTACAAATTGACATATACCGTCACAGACCCTATTGTGGATCAGTGCCTCTATTGTGAATCATTTACTTCTAAATAGACATTATAAAAGTTTTGCATTACTTTTTTAATTATTTTGATACATAAGAATAAGTGCTTTCAAAATAATAATAAAAGTAATGCAAAACTTTCACAGTATAGTTTTAACATAAACTGATTCACAATAGAGGCACTGATCCACTATAGGGTCCGTGACGGTAGTATTTTGCTCAAGAATATAATTTATAAATAATATTGAAATGGGTCCAATTTCGTTAAACCTGGAACGAAATATGTGTCCCACTATCGTATATCCCACTTAAAGTTAATAACTCGTAATCGAAAGCACTGGTTTGAGAGAAATGCTTTTAAAAATAACTTCCAATGCAACAATCTTTTTCAAATGATAGTAATCGGCTAATCTATCACATACAATTCAAATAATACTGTTACAATTGTAACTGCTGGCGCGAGCTTTTATGTATTATCCCCGGGATAATCTTAATGTGCTTAGGCCATCGCCACCTAGCGGCGGTACGCAAACTACGCTATCAAACAATTAGTCAAGAATAAGATTCCCAATGAAACAAAAAGAGGTGACGGTATATGTCAATTTGTAATTCGGCGCCGACTTCGACAACATTTTTATGAATTATTTCACACTTTTTAGTGCATTTTTTCACACTTTTTAGTGTATTTTTGGAAGTCAGTTCTTTTTTTTTAATTTTTTTTTTTAATTTTTATTGTTAGATTTAAAGGTCCGACTATATCTATGGCAATTTTATCAAATGTTTTAAAAAGCGTGTCTGTAATAACCATAGGTTGTTTTGTTTTGACACGTTTCAGTTTGTTTCTTTGGCAAACTTCGCAAGATTTTATTTTGTTTTGAATGTCTAACTTTAAATTTTCCCAAAAATATTTATACTTTATTCAATTATATGTACGATTAACTCCTGAATGTCCTCCTATACTTGTAGAATGATTTAATTCAAATATTCTATCTCTGACTCCCGCTTCTACATAATCTGTAATATTTAAACAAAATATTATTTTGATTTCTGTGTTCGTAAATACTTCGACTATTATTCCTTCTAAAAAATATTTTTCCTGTAACATTATATCTTTTAAATTTTTTTTACTGTCAAAATTTACAACGACAATTTCATTATTGCTTAAATGATCATTCTAAGTTAATTTTTTGTTTCTGATTAATTTTTCAGTGATTTCATCAGAATATTACCTTTGTACTGAAATGAAATGCAGAACATTATTTTTTTGAAACTGGATGAGGTTATTCGAAAAAGAAAATGTTTTGCGGTTTTTGTACATTTATGACTTCCTCTAGATTTCTAACATCATTTATATATTTTACTATGGATTTTCTTTTCTTATTATTTTTCTTTGTTTTTAAACGGATACATTCATCATTTAATTTTTCAATTTTCATGTCATTTTGATTTTTGAATAAATTCAATTAATTTTTTTTTACTCATATTAGAAATTTGAGAAAAATTTATAACGTTTTCACCTTTATCGTTATTTACTTGAGTTTTTTCTAAAGTTATTATATCAGAATTTTCATTAAAGTTACTACTGTTTTCAATAAGATTTTCATTAAAAATCGTATTATCATTAAATTTTTGCATGTTTCCATCTGCTGAATTTTCAGTGTTTTCTAAACTATGAACATTTTCAATAAGAGTATTTTCATTAAAAGTCTGAAGATTTTCAAGATTTTCATTTGCGTTTTCATTTTTTTTATTTAAATTTTGAACATTTTCACTAAAGTTTTCACTATTTTCATAGAATTTAAAAATATTTTCATCGGATTTTTCATTTAAATTAGAAATATTTTCATCCAAATCTTTACCTAAATTATGCGAAGTTTCATAGAAAATGTGATTATATTCATAAAAATTTTAAATCTTATTATCTAATTTGTAATTATTTTCATTTATATTACCAATATTTCCGATATTTCTATTCAGTTGCTCAGTATCTTGTTCATTTTCTTGATCGTGTAATTGAACTACAGTGTTTAATATACGAACAATATCTTGAGTGAATGAAGTATCGTCTTTTGATGTCATATCTTTTATATTTGATAACGAACTTATTTTTTCAAAATTTTCGTTATTTATACAATGATCAATCTCGTCAATTTTTGCGACTCTATAGTTTAAATCTATGCCGTTACCGAAGGTTTCATTATCGTTTTGTACAACCTTTTAAATTTTTGCTATATTTGTATTTTTAACTGTATTCTTTTTAGTGGGCCATGGTTGTAATTTATTTTTGCTATTATTTATTTCCAAATACCCTTCATCTAATCGAAGCTTTTGTTCTGCTAATATTTTAAAGCCCAATATTTCATCATATGGAATTGAAAAATTTACTGGGGCAAGATGAAAATCAAAAAATTATCCATTTATTGGCAATTTTACAACACCTAGTGTTCTTATTGCTTTATCTGTTATTCCTGATATTAGTATCTGTTCGTTATTGTTAATTTTTTCAACTGGAATGTTATGTTTCTTAATAATATTTAACTGTGCTCCAGGAAGAGCTTGCTCGTTTCCCAATCTCATTTGTTGATGACCAGTATTTCTAATACAATTTTCAACCGTATGACCGATACTTTTACATAATTTACAAAATATGTCAACGTTACTTTCTAAACGTTTTAACATACGACACATGTTTATTGTGTGACCCATCTTTTTACAAAATGAACACTGTGTTTGGACTTTATTTTGACTAAAAATTTTAAGTGCTTTTACTTTTCTACAGTCTTCAATAACATGACCCATGAATTTCCAATACTGACAGAGTTTACGTTGAAAAGTTGGATTTGAAAATTCTCTATTATTGTTGATCTTATTGTTTCTATTAAAGCCAAAATTATTATTTTGACTAAAATTACTAGAATTTTGAGGCTGAAATTGTAAATTTTTATATATTGTAACAGGTGGGACAATTGTTTATAACAATTGTCCGTGGCTAATAAGCCTTCGGCCGAGCTGCTAACGTGCAATAGCTAGCACAGCACGCAACGCGTACTGGCGTACACCTTTGCTCCTACCTGGAGTAAGCCAGCGGCGCAACGCCGCTGAGCTTCTGCCTGGCTGCCGCTGCTCTCGCCGTCCTGCTGCTAAGTTCGCTGAACCCCGGTGGATTCAGCTCCGTGCGGAGTCACCTCGACTGTAAGGAGCGCGAAAGCGCGGAAAGCTGCTTGTCGCAACGCTTGTCGTGGGGAAAATTGATTCACGCGGGTTTAACTTTTAACAATAAAATAGACTATATTTAGCAACAAATAAATTAATAACTATGGATCAATAAATAAGGATGACAACATTAACAACGGTAAATTAACAATAAATAACAATTAGAATTCAAAAGTCGCGCAGACCAAGCGACGGTGCGCGTCCAGCTCGTTCGCTGCTGGATGCGTTGCCCTCACGATGGGCCGTACGCGCGTCTGGTGTCACAGCACCTTGGTGTACTCTAGGGCGCGGTGCCCGCGGTGGGCAGCCCTGTACACCGCTCGCGGTTCGCAATATATATATACGCGCGGGCTAGCCTTTACCTCGATTGCGTGTTTCTCGAGGACGATCGTTCTATTTCTGTCTCCGTCTCTCTCGCTCGCTTTCTCTCGCTATCTCCTTCTACGCTTCGCTTCTCTATCCTGGGATGCGCCTCCACACTAATGGCACAACGGGGAGATATCTCTATAACCCTTCTCTCTCCTGGGTTATGGCGTCGCGGCAACAGGTCGCTCCGCGTGCGGTGTATTCTACGGGAAAATGCCGGCGAGAGGTTTATGTCGTTGACGCGCGCGGGTCGAACACCCGATCGATAATGACGCGCTCGAGGCGTCAGCGCGGCCAGCGCCGCGCCCCCAGTCGCGTTCTCTTTGGGTAACTACCCTCGATGCGCGCGCGTCGCCTATAGTGCGAACGCCGGTACCTGGCACTCATTTCGTTACAATATTTGCACCAAAATTTGGTTGTTTTGCCAGTTTTGTCAGATTTGACATTTATATTGTTGCTTCGATTTATATTGAGTAATCAATATTTTTTCCTGCTCACATTCCGATACTTCGTGATCTCCTTCCTCGCAAAACGTGCAAATGCGAAAGCGTAGCTTGACTTCGCCTGTCTTATAAAATTTAATAGAGTGGCCTTTCTGATTACATTTTTGACAAATTACCTCCGAACAAAACTGCATAGTATGACCTGGATTATCGCAATATTCATAAACTTCGATTTTTGTTGATTTATTATTTGGGCAAATATTAGGATTATGTCCACTTTCTTTGCATTTCCAGCAGAATTCATAATCTATAATAAATGGACACTGACCTACTTCATGACTCATTTCTTGGCAATATTTGCAATGAAAATTTTGACTTCTGTTAAATTTGCAAGTACTAATAGAATGTCCCGCTTGATTACAGTATTTGCAAATTAATTTGATTTTATTTGTCACACTTCTACAATTATTGGAAAAATGAGCTGTGCCTTTACAATAAACGCAAGCTGCGGATCGACAAAATAATGCTCCATGATGAGGATCGCTGCATATTTGACATGTAAAAACTTTTTGTGATTCTATTAATTTTTCATCTGTATAGTACATTGTATTAATGAAATTTCTACGTAAACTTTTTCTATTATTAATTTTATTTTCGATTTCAATTGCTGCTAAGGAGTTTGCGTCTAAAATAAGATACTGTCCTAATTCTACTTTTATTTCAAGTTTGAGACCGTTTTTAAAACTTCTTCCAGCATCAGCATCTATTTTTGTATTAAAAGTTTCAAGATCATCATTAGTTATACCGTCTTCCGCTGCTTTTAATTCTTTAATTTTCAATACTAAATCTTGTATTCTATTAGTATAATTTATAACTAATTCGTGTTCATCTTGTAAAATTTGTGAAAGTTTCCCATATAGAATGTATATGTTGTCAGAAATTGGATATAATTTCCTAACTGCGGAAATTAAATCGTTAACATTAGTAATTGTAGACTTTCCCAGAGTTGTGTATGCTTCGCCTCTTAATTTTATTTTTAAAGAGATTTGGTTCATCTACTCTATCACATATACTTTTTGCCTGTTTCAATTTTTCTATATATTCTGCTACAGAAATATTTTTCCCATCAAATTCTAGAACTAGATTAGCTACATCTTTTAGTGTAAATTTAAGACGGTTTGTCATATCGTTAATTTGATCTTCTTCTAAAATATTTATTTGAGGCAAGTTATTTTGTTGAATGTTATTTGGAATATTCAATATTGGCAAATTTTCCAGTGAACCCTGTGGACTCTCAAGATTTATTAAAGTTGTACTAGTATCCTGTGTAATATTTAAATTAATGCTAATTGAAAACCTTTGAACACTATCCCTTCTGTACTGTATATCTTTTCCTGTCCCAATTATCAAACTTTGTTCATTTAAAATGCCATCTATATCTGAATAATTATCTTGTCTACCAGAATTAAAAGTAATATTTAAATCAAACTCGTGACTAGATGGAATAAAAATCGAATTCTGAAAAGTTTTTTCAATAAATTTTTGTCGGGACTTTAGGAAAAAATTTTTTTTCATTTTCTCGTTATTCCCTTGCGAGAATCGGTCAAATTGTTCTACAGAAAAAAAAAGATTTTCAACCATCAAAAAACCTTTTAATTAAAAGGAAAAGTTAGGTGCAGAAGGAAAAAACTGATTGCTAGCGTGAAAGATAGATTTATCGTGCTTGTAAATAGAGGTGTGCCTGGATGTAGTTAAAGTCACACGGCAGCCATAGCGTGATATTGGAATTGACATTGTAATCCCAAAATCACACTACGATATTCTTATTAGCTTTTTTTAGTGTGAGTGTATAAAAATCTCGAAAAGCGCGCACGTGCCGTCGAAACAAAAATGTCACGCCAAACCATAGAGGCTTTGGAGAACTGGTGCTTCTCAGTCGAGGCACAGGAGCTCGATGAGACCATGCACGAGTTACAACTAAAGCGCGGGGGCTTACGGTTACAGCAAGCCGCTTGACTACAGAAATGGCTTCTGGGTGAATATTCGGAAGATGACTTCCAACAAAGCCTAGAACCAGAAGCTGCATTCGAATCGCGCACACAGTTGCGCAACGAATACATCAACAGAGAACTGGTTCTACGATCCTTGATGATAATATCGACCCAGGCAGCCAGCACCCAGTTACAAGACTATTTGAGGACCAGATGATACGAGTAGGAAACCTCACATTGGAAACCGCACATGACAACGCAGCATCAGAGCAGGCGGCAGCAACCCGTCTAACAACGCCGCAAATTGAACAAGCGGACAAAAGCAAGTGCTAGAGTAGCAGCAACAGAAAGATGACGAACGGCGGCAACAGAGAGACGATGAGCTCAAACAGAGGTTGTCGCCAATTCGACAAGAACTACGGCTACAGCAGTAAGTTGACGAACTGCAGCAGCAACCACGACGCTCTCAGCTGACACCGATAAACGGAACGCACCTAGCACACCAGCCATGGCCTCACAGACACCACACCAAGGTGCATTAAGGAGAAATGTGCATGAGATGCTAACATCGCCGTCTGGAGAAAACTTCAGAGTACCTACCGACTTCATGATGCTCATCCATGAAATCAAGAAAAGGCAGAACAATACGGATAACCAAATTGCAGAACTAACACGGTTAATCGGCCGTTCGACAGGAGTGAGAGCTTCATCGAACGCAATCGCATCTTGCACACGGCTCGATCATCGCAATCAGCTACGAGCTATAGCAGTCCTCTGCAGAACCATACAGGGCAGCGCCGGGTGCCACCGCTCGCGGGTGCTTGGGGGGAGGAGGGGGGGGGCAGCGAGACCCTTTGGGCCTCCCGAGCAACAACACATATGTAGACTCGATCAGAAGCATCAGCGGAGCACCGGCAAGCAACCACATGCACGACGTGAGCAATATTGTACGCAAGTGGAGCGTGCAAATAGCGGCGAGCGCACGCAAAGCATTGACAAGTTTCTCGCGAGAGTTGACGAATGACGTGCGCTCGGAGATCTGTCAGATGCAGAGCTACTCTCGGCTCTACCAGAGCTGCTTAAAGGAGTAGCTGCGACATGGTATCGCAATAACAAGGATCAATGGATCACGTGACAGCAGTTCTGTGAAGATGCGCGCTCCTGGTATGGCCAAGGGAGAGGCCACCAGCAAGAACTAATTGCAGAAGCATACGCACGTTCACAAGGGGAGTTCGAGCCAGTTCGTGATTTTGTCACGAAGGTCGTGGGAATCATGCGCAAGCAGGACCCTATCCCCGGCCTGGATGAACAGCTAGATCTGCTGCACCACAAGATGCTACCAACGCTGAAAGCTGCAGTATGTCAACTCCATTCAGGAGTTGCTGCTATTGGCTACTGACGTCGAATCCGAGCAAAACTGGAGAAAGTCATGGAGACCGCCTCTGCTCCTAGAAGCTACCCTACTGCCCGAGACGGCATACCAAGCGCCACAGGCAGCACGGGGATCTCGGCTGCCAATATCGGCGGTGACACCTCGAGAAGATATAGACAATCCGCTCGATATCGCCGACATGGTACAGCGCTTAGTAGAGCAGAAACTAGCAGCCAGACTAGTGCAGCAACCGACAGCAAACACAGGAACTGCGACAGCTACTACGGTGGTAGGGCCGCAAAAACCACGAAGGTTTGTAAATAAGGAGACTGAGAAAAACCCTCCGACTGAGCAAAAGCCCCTGAACCCAAGATGAGAGGTGAATTGGTTCGTGTGTGGCGATCCTACGCACCGGGCTTGGCAGTGTCAGAAACGAGCGGGAAACGACGAGAGGGACCAGTAGCCGAGGCCACTGTAATCCCTAATATCAATAAAAAGGCTTCTAACAACGTGCCCGCAGGGAAAGGTAACCCTACGGCGCCCCGCGAGATGACACAACCATGCGAGAAAACAAGTGTAAGAGACACTACCATGGGAACCTCGG
Organism: Gastracanthus pulcherrimus; assembly: GCA_949152435.1. Lineage (NCBI taxonomy): Eukaryota > Metazoa > Arthropoda > Insecta > Hymenoptera > Pteromalidae > Gastracanthus > Gastracanthus pulcherrimus. The sequence continues at coordinate 149,412,554 of OX424572.1, read as the reverse complement.
CAAAAGTGGCGAAGCCGCTTGACGCAGAACAAGCGAGGTCACTACCCACGCCGATCTGCGCGGCCGGGTGCGGTATTAACGTTGAGAGCAGCAAAAGAGAAGCTGCCAACGCTGCATCCCCAATGCCACCCACACTCCACAGTGAATGTGAAGCCGAAGAGACAGCTCACTTACGGCCAACAGAGCCGAGCCTAGCAACCATAAAAAGTGAAAGCATGCCACCAATGCAGTCAGCAGTCGACGTACAGTCGAAAGAGGTTGGAGAAGATCCCAGCAGTGTAATCACACGGCCCAGAAAGCTGGGCGACGATGATGATACCCCAAACATCCACATGATGATGAACGCCGTTGGTGGGTGCAGGTGCATTTGGGAGAGTACAGAGTGCGCGCCCTATCTGATTCAGATGCGGCGCGTACGGTAGTGGGCTCTATCGGCCTACAAATAGCTAGCGCACTCGGGTTGGAAATACAACCTGGCTACAGCCGGGGCGCTCGAATGGCGGATGGGACCATAACCCCAATAACCGGGTACGTCTGTTTACCTTTTACGCTAGGGGGTGTGACGAAGGAATCCGGGTAGCTATTCTACCTAAATTGGATCATGACTGCTATGTGGGTCGGAACTTCATGCAGTTGTTCCGAGCGGTCCATGACCCTGAGGATGATACACTATTCTTAAAGGATACGGAAACTTTAGTCCCACTGGAAGTAGCCAGGGTTGGCTCTAGCAGCGACATAGCGATCTCTGCTGTGGGACTCGCTCATGTAAGTGAGGAAGAGCGAGCGCAAGTAAACGCGCTAGTAAGTAGAATCCTGCCGCAAGGAGGTGACGCAATGAGGCTCACCACCCCCATGGAACACATGATTAATGTGGGAAGCGTGCGCCACATAAAGCAAAAATATTTTCCGGTGTCACAGAAAATGGAGGAAGAAATGCACAAGCAGGTGCAAGAAATGCTCGACGCCGGGATTATAGAGCCCGCGCCCACTGGCGGTTGGTCCAGCCCAGTGGTAATGGTGCGCAAGCCAGGCGGTAAATACCGATTCTGCGTGGATTATCGGAAACTGAATGCGATGTCGGAACCAGACACGTATTCGTTACCGAATGTGGATGATATCCAACGCAAACTCCAGAGGGCGCGTTATACAACGATACTGGACCTGAGCAGCGCTTATCACCAGATACCACTGGCTAAGGCAGCAAGGCCGTTGACGGCGTTTCCAGTACCTGGAAAAGGGCTATTCATGTGGAAGAGAATGCCATATAGATTAGCCTACGCTGGGGCCACGTTTCAACGGATGATCGATGAAATCATCAGAGCCGACTTACAGCCGTACGCTTACTCGGACCTAGATGACATAATCATGGTCACAGAGACGCTCAAGCACCACCTAGGGGTCCTGAGGATCGTGTTGGAGAGGCTCAAAGCAGCAGGGTTGACAATCAACCGAGACAAAAGCGTGCTCTGTCGAGAGGAAGTGCGCTACGTCGGAGTCCTGGTCAACCATGACGGATTCTAGTCTGATCCGGAAAAGATTGCTCCGATCATAACTTATCCTGCACCCAAGAGCTATTCTCGCAGCTAAGGCGCTTCATGGGGATGGCTTCGTGGTTAATGAAGTTAATGACGAGCAATGTCGAGCTGTGATATGATTGACTATACTAATGATCTCTGTAAATATGTATTATTATTGAATGTAGTTTTATTGTTTTTGTCTTGCACACAATAAACATCTAATCTAATCTAATGCGCGTCCTAGAGGAGCTGAGAGCGCAAGCAAGCGAGCATTCTGAAAAAGCGGACGACCGACAGGCGCCGTATTATAATGCCAAACGCTGAGACCCAGGTTTCTAGGTTGGTGACGTAGTTTGGCGAGAAATCAACGTTTTATCATCAGCGATTGAAAGCCGTACGGCCACATATGCACCGAAATTTATCGGTCCATATAAAATAAAAGCCAAACTCGGGTCGAATACCTTTCAACTGGTCGATGAGCTGGGCGGGATCGTAGATAAGATCCCCGGTCGCCAGCGGAAGAGGGGTTATTTGGGCGACCAAGGGCCCAAACTACCTGGCGAAGACGAAGAAGATAGCATCGAGGTTACTCGACCACCGAGGGATGCGAGCGTAACCACGGTGACACGCGACCCGCCGACGGTGCAGCGAAGCTCCGCGCTGGTGTAGAGTTCTGCAAGCGAGTCAGAAGATGAACCTCCGGCATATATAACGCGAGTGACCGCGACCGCGCACCCGACCGATGATTCACCCGTCCCCTCCTTAGCGAGAAAACGAAGAAGACCCCGAAAAACCGCGTACGCAGCGTAAAGCTCGGGTACGCAATCGGTTACTGGTGCGACACCTAAAATTGTCCCAAATCGATGGAGAGGGCGCCCGCGTAAGAACATTTCTTAACGCTGAGGCGCCCGCCTGGCCAACCCTCCTGACACCCCCCCCCCCCCCGTTTCTCTTCGTTTCAGGATGGATCAGAACGTGACCTCAGTGACCAAGACGGGACCATTAGCCAGGCCAGACCAGCTTGCCGCCATCGTGGGTTAGTTCGTGCGTTTAGTCACATTACTAGGCGCACCGACGGACGAGGAGAGGCCCCCGTCCGAGTAATGTACTGTCTAAATTTGAATTTTTAGTAGTCCCTGTCGATTTTTTATTTGGCGAGCGACCTAGTTTTGCACTTCTTTTGAATAGATCTACTATACTGTTCTTAAGCTCTGGGTTTGATACAACTTGACTCCTTGTTAATCGTTTGTCTTCGTCTGGTTTAGTATTTGATTGAGGATCTGTGTTATTCATTTGATTTTATCGTAATTTATCATATATATTCATATATTGTATGTATATATTTACTTGTAAGAAAAGAAAATTTTATTCAAAAATAATATTTTGAAAAACCAATATTTTTATTTTAATATTGTTAAAAAATAAAATATTTTATTAAGAAATTAGAAGGAAATACATTCACAATGTGACTTAGTATCACAGAGCTAATGTACAGAATATGACCAGACTTAAAGGACGGGCGATAATAAGAGGTGTCAGGTTACGCTGATATCTGACTTCCGCGTTCCAACATCTTGTACTTATATCGTGTATGCGGAAACAAATACGATATGTGTAAATGTCTTTCTGAATGTAGTATAATTACTTTCAAAGTTTCTGATAATTATTATTTTTCTTTTAAGATATGTTATTAAAATGCTTTTTCACCATTAATTTAATTATAGCCTTGTTTATTTGAATTGTTAATACCAGTTTTTATTGCAAAATACGTTCAAATTAAATACAAAATAATTATTTTTAATATGTTTTCGCAAATTCAGACCAGTTTGTTATTTAAAAAAATCAATTAATAAATAAAAGAAAAATTATATCAAAATTCAAATATGTATTTTTAGCTGTCTTTGAATTCAAAAATAATCAAAAATAAAATAAAAACAAGAAATTATAGTTTGTACTGGAGCCAATTGTCATTTAGTTCTAAATAAACAAAAAGAAAAAGAAATATAATTTGATCAAACAGATAACTTTATAACATGCGTACTGGAACCAAATTGTTATTTGGTCCTAAATATATATAAAGAAAGTGAATTATTATTTTTATTTTATTCGTACCGGAACCAATTGTTAAGTCCTGAACTCCCAAATCTCGGCAATTCAGAACATATATATGAAGTCTTGTGGTAAGGCTCTACCAAACTGTTATGTTAAAATCTGGTACTCTCACTACCAGAAGCCTTACAGATTATTATTAGTTAAAATTTGTATAGATTTTTAAAGTACTTACTTGATAGGCTCGTCTGCTTCCTGTAGCTCCTTAAGTTGATTGGATTGTTAGTCAGTAATGGTTAAAACTTTGATTTAGTTAATGAAAGTATTAGGATTCTATTTAACGAGAATAGTTTTATTTAACAAGAATATTTTATTTCCCAAGAGTGGTTTTATTTAACGATAATAATATTGACAGTTCACTAAGATTGTATATGTATAAATGTATATAAATGTATAGGTAACTGTTAATATAGTTTTTACGCGTATTTTTCGATAATTGAATATTTCGTTGCAATGAGCCACGAGTCAGTCTACTGTGGGCCTTACGAATGAACTACCTTAATTACGTGCTTGTTTTCTTTTATACAGCTTTTTTGTTGATAAAAATATGTATAATGTTTATATTTAAAAAGAATACAAACGATATTGTGAAACGCTTAATAAACGATTTTACATTACACGATTTATAACTGGTGCGCGCTTGTATTTCAAAACTGCATTCCTTTGGTCGAACTTTATGCTTACGCTTCTTTGTGGTTAAGTTTGACAAAAGAGAATAGGTCATTACTCAATTAAGAAAATTTAATAATACTTTTAAACGTACGTCTTTGTTAGATGTATCAATAGTATATTTTTATAAAGAATTTTGGAACGTCAGTAAATATTATTGTAGATTATGGGATTGTGACTGTTGAGCACGGTTTAAATCGGTTAATGTTGTTATGTTCAATCGAGTTAATTTTCAATTCAATTTTATTAAATGTAAAATTCTTACGGTCTATGAAATTTGTTGTAGAGAGGATTTATCTGAGACAAAGCTGCAATTGCAACTTCGATGACGAGCTAAAGTGACAGTGCAAGAAAGAGCACCATCTTTCGCATTAAGACAAATGCATAATTCTTGTTTCGGCAGCGCAATCACCAAGATTAACAGCATACCAGCGCAATAACACGCGTGTTCTTAAAGAGCAGTACTGCAACAGGGAGCGTATTAGGACGCTTTATTTCGTCTCGTGCGATATTAAACTTGTAAATTTGTCGTAATAATTAAGCAGGGATTGTATACCGTAAAAAATGTTTATAGATTATAGAAACCTTTTAGAAAAGAGTTAACAATTTAAGCATGTTAGTATGTTAAGCGATAAACAAAGTCAGAATCGTAAATTTTATGTTGCACGCAGATGATTCGAAAAATAAATGCTGTATTAAAAGTTATGAAATTAATTGTGTTTAAAGGATTTTTTTACAAGCAAAAGTATCTTCGTATTTTGAAGTAAATGAAAAGTTTCAGTTGCATTGTTGTTAGCATTTATGCAATTATGATTGCTTTGATTTTGCTGGTAGTTTGCTACTTACCTAGGCCCAGGTAAATTGGTATGAACTCCATGTAAAATCGGATAATTTGTTTTGCATAAATAATTAATTGTGATTGTTTCGTCTTTGCTTAAATGGCTGAAGACTGTTGTGTTGGTGACAACCAATACAAGTCGTTAGTTTTTTGTATGTTTAAGAAAACTCTTAGTATCATTACTATCACAAAATAAGAAGCGAAGTGATTAATAAAATAGCGAAAGGAGAAGTGTTGTAGGCAAAACGTAATATTCGAGCATAAACTTTCTAGGGATATTTGCGTAATGGTTGATTTAAACTGTGCAAAATTAAGTAATTTTTCTCTTGAAAATTAGAAGAAATAGAAAAATCAAGTACTCTCTTATGAGCAATAGTTCCACCGCGCAAGCACACACAGGGATGAGCTATATGAGTAGGCTCACAAAAAAATATGTGCTAAAGAAGCATGAAGTATGTACGTAGCGCCCGTATAAGATGTAATTTATAGTGTATGATTTATTGGATTGAGAGCATTGTGGTGATTCCTCCGCGGCTTATTTCTCGATTCGCACGAATCTGCAGGTACTATTCGTTGGCTTCAGGCCCTTAGTTAGGGGCGACTTTGTGATCGCCCTGAGACTATCATCGACCTTATATGGAGCTTGTCTCCGCAGTGAAGGTCACTTCAGCATGGGAAAGCCAAAAGGCTGACCTGTGGCTGTCAGGCTATAGAGATAGAAGCCGTGGGAGGCATCGCGTCGCATGCTTATGCTTATGCTTTTGTTTCCCGTATTATTTAGAAGTGAGGTTTGCGTTCCGGCTAATTCGTACGTCTTCTAAATAATAATAATGACTGTTAACCAGTACTATATTCTAGAGAAAAACGGATATGAGTTTTGCCTACAATACATAAAGAATATGAAGGTAGCAGTTGCAAAATTTAAGGAGTATTAAATAGATTATGTTAAGCAAATGTTACAAATCAAATGTGAAATGAGTAAATTTGCTATCCTCCAAGAAAGTAGAATAAAGTTATAAAGTACATATATATGAAATACGATCTACATATGCATGAAAATTATTTATAAACATCGAAAGTTAAATTTATTTTGATTCAGGAAAAAGGTGTCCGATGCCGTTTCCCCTCACCGAGTTTTGCACGGTTTACTCGGAGGCACAGGGCAAATGCCAGGGATTATGTATTTTTTTGACAGTTCGAATACACAAAATCACAGGCAGCACTTTCAAGTATTCGTTATTTAGTAATATTTAAAGCGAAAATATGAATCCAGTATAGTATACAAAGCGTTGTTGATTGTTGCAACATTATTAATAATAAATCAGCGATGTGCAGATTAAGATTTGAAAAATGCATGTATTTGTACTTACGGCAGCGATACTAAATATTTGTGATTACGAAATGTATATTGCGTTAAGGTTAGTCGGTAATTAGGTTCTATGTACAAATGGTATAGCTCTTGAAGCAATTTAACGTATTGGATTATGTTCGTGTTCTGTTGGATAATTATTGGTGACAGCACATAGCTTGAATTAGGGTATAAAATAAAATATATTTTATACGAGGGGGAGAATTGTTTCGGATAGAATTCATTATTAATAAGAAAATGTAACTGTATAATAAGTTGCTTTGCAAAAAGTTTCTAAAACGTTCTGTATAGTTCAAACGCGATAACGTTCTCGAGTTCCTTATGTATATGTTTGCGGCGGTCGTCGCGACGACTTTCGGCAGCGCAAAGAGCAGCTCATTTCTAGCTCAAAAAAGAATGACGCAGAGGTCAGATGTACTTTAGCCCTTGCACAGAACAAAAGTTTCAACGTGTGTTGTAACAACCCGGCCAATGTATATGAGTGATCAAAAAACATTAGATATGAATAAATATTTACATAAGAATAAGTTAAAAAATTGGATAAAAACAGATATATAATATCAATTGTTATAATATGAATAAGTCAGTTAAATATTGATATAAGCACTGTTAAGAAGTAAAAAAAAATTTATTACGATAATAATATAGACGCCCTGGTGCTACTAAGGCCAACCGTGCAACAGCAGTTAGCCGTTATTATTGCACAGCAGATAATAAATATCGATAGCACACAAGCCTAGCCATTCGTTCTTACCTCGTCGTGCATACACACGCGCACGACAGAAGCAGTGGCTAGAACGCAATCGGTCGCAAGCGCTCACGCGGCGGCCAGCGCGCAGCAGTACTCGCAGGCCCCGACACTACCGGCCGACAGACTCGATGCACTGCTAACTCTCGAGGACGGCTTAGTATATAAAGTACCCCGTAAAGTAGCAGCTTCATACGAGAACACCGTACACGAAAAAGAGAGATACATGCGCATGTTTGGTGAAGCATACGAGACAGTAATGTTACTGCTAGGTGAGTCAGAAAACGCGTCACAGCACCCAGCACCGGCTTATAGTACGCGAATAGCAGCCAATAAGCAATCTGAAGTTAACGCGGAGGCAGGAGCTGGGGTAAAACCAAATTTATGCGTAAATTTCAATTCAACGTGCACAACGAAGTATTTTGACACCGAGCCGGACGAAGGCTCATGTCATTTTCAGATACGCCTACGCAGAACAAACACATCGGACCTTCAATAAGAATCCATATATAGAAAGACTGCGTACGAGTCTACAGGAAAAATGAAACCAATCTAAGTTTTCGTCTCATCCATCTCAGGACAAAGTTGATGCACGGAACAAAGGACTAGTGCAAACGAACTATGACCTACTTAGGGGAGATAAAGGAGGTTGGGGGAGGAGGGATCCGCATCGAACCTCCTAACCCTCAGCCTAGCGGAAAACTTGGTCGATCAATATAAACCGAGAGACATGGGCGATACCGTCCGGAAATGGCAGACGCTGCTACAGTGTCAACCAGCAGCAGTAAGTAAAATTACTCACCGAGGATATAAGGCAAGTAAGGGACTACGTCGTTTGTTTAATGACAATTTTAAACAAATTACGCAAGCTATTGGATCTTAATAAGCAACTCGACCTGATGTACGAAAATATAGCCGAGGAATTTAAAAGAGTATTCGGCCGGCATGACGTTAGCAACGTTGACGAATTTTTACAATTCACAGTGGACGTGAATGCACGGTTGAGCCGAAAGGGCCGAGAAAGCAGCCACTGGCCGCCGATCAATCTTTGGTGCCTGAGGCGGCATTCAAACCGCTCGTGGGGAATATAGCCAAAGTACCGCCGAGTGTGGCTGGCATACAGTCACTAGACACGACTGCACTCACTGCGGCTGTAGAAAAAGCGGTAGAGAATCGGATGATAGAGCTCTTGACCCCAACAATGCACAAGCGAACTTAGGAACAGCACACCGGCCGCGGAGCCAGCTGTGTCAGCTGAGTCAAGTAGCAAACCGGGCTCGCTGAACTCGAGCCAGAGAAAGTCGAAGCAGTATTTCTTTGACTGCAAGCTACCCAGTTACACGTGGTTCACATGCCCACAATGCGCGAGAAAAGAGAAACGTAGCGAGCAGTATAGGCCCCTACCAGCTCCGAAGAAAATCGCCTAAGACCTCGGAAGAACCGCAGAAAACTGAATGTAGCCACGGCACCATCTCTGCTAAGACGAAGCAAGAGTGCTAGCGGCGAGCGACGTCGATCTCGATTGAGACTCCCGCTGGTGACTGTAGGTTGGAATCGGCGGGTTTCGAATCCGAGCAGTAGGTCAAGTAGGCGGGGGCCTTCCACCACCTTTGTGTGGAAGTAGTGTCCGATCCTATATCCCTTTTTTATATCCATTCCTATATCCTTTCTTATATATCCTTCACTCGGAAGTGTCTTCGGTGAAGATCCTTTTCCGGCCACACTTTGCCGGTTAAGCCGGCACTCCCTGTTCCCAAGGGGGCATCGTGTCAGCCTCACAATGTAGCCTGCCCGGAGAAAGCTCCATATTTCAGTGACCAGTGCCTCGCCAGTAAAGCCGGCGCTCCCTGCCGCAGCATCGGATTGACTACCTTTTTTCTACCTTACCGACAAATGATTCCCTACACACTGTTTCGCAATTCCGCCCAGGCTGACGCCTGTGAGGCAAGGGACAACCCGGAATTAAACTGAAGGAAAATTCCGGGGAAAATCCCGCCTCGAAACAGCCGGTGTCCAGGGTACTTTTCCCGTTGAAAACAACTCAGAAAAAATTCCGAGTGCATTCGAATTCATCTGAAATCGAAACCCCGACCCCTGGAACAGTGTTCTTTCTGTGACTAGCACGCTAACCAAGCGCGTATGGAATCCCAGTGACACCTGTTAGTGGGAAAAGCGCGCTCGTAGCTAATGGCAGCCTGTCGCCCATCACTGGCAAAATCGAGGTACCCTTCGAGGTAGCGGGAGTAAGAAAATATCTTACAGTCCTGATTATGCCAGAGCTGCATGGTGACTGTTACCTGGGCCCGGATCTTGTACGTGCATTCGATGCTCGGTTAAACCCGCGCGAAGACACACTAAAATCGAGGTAGTCACGACACCTGTGCTGAACGGCGCTGCCCGCGCATCGATCGATTTAGCGGATATCGACACTGGCGAGAGGAGAATGCTCGAAGAATTACTCGATAGAGTAATACCAGACAACAAAGAGCCGCTTGGTTTCATGAATCTGGTAGAGTATGTTCCCGGCGCCAAAAACCGATCAAACAACTGCGCAGATTTTTGGATATGACGTTGTACCGTAAATTCCTCGCGGATTTTGCTACCTTAGCCGAACCCTTGAATCAGCTAATGAGTATACGGAGGAAATACGCATGGGGCAAAGAGCATTAATGCTTGTTTGAGCAGATATAAACGATCCTCGCCTTGGCCCCTATTTTACACCGGCCGTGCTTCGATCAACAATACTGCATCCAAACCGATGCCTCCACTACAGGCCTCGGGACCATACTTATGTAGCAGATCGAAGGTGAGGAAAGAGTTATTTCCTTTGCGTAATTACTCGTCGACGGAGCACGAATGTCTAGCCGTCATCTGGGCCATCAGGAAATTCCGTCCGTACGTGGAGGGGTAACACTTTAAGGTGATCACGGATCACAGCAGCTTACAGTGGCTATGTAATTTTCATAACCCCACGGGACGCCTCGCCAGATGAGCCCTGAAGCTCCAAGGCAACGATTATTCCATAGAGCATCGCAACGGCAAATTAATGACGCGCCTGATACGCTCATGCGTATGCACGAAGACGAGGATGAGAGCGAGGCACTAGCCTGCATTCATCTCGAGGGGCCGACGAGTTACGCTTGGTATACTCAGAAGAAAAACCTAGTAAGAGAAAAGCATCTTGATTTCCCGTGGTGGAAAATAGTAGGCTGCCGGCTCTATTCTTATCGGCCAGAACACTCACTCGAGGATCTTTTATAGCACGAGAATACTCCCGCAAGAGCAGACGTCATCTCGGCCGCCACAAAACGTACCAACGCCTCAAGCTCCTGTACTGTTGGCCGTCGATGTACAAGGACGCAGAGAAGTACGTACGACATTGTACGATCTGCCAACAATGCAGGCCTCTACAGCTCCTGCCTCCGGGCCTCGTGGACGCTCGCAATTTTTCACGCCCGTGGGTGGTAGTGGCCGGTGACGTGATGGGCCGACTGCCGAGAACTCCACGCGGAAACGAGTACCTGCTAATATTCCAAGACACGTTCAGCCGCTCGATAGAGTGCATTCCTATAATAGAAGCGAATGCATAAACTATCATAAAGCATCTGAACGAGCAAGTAGTTTTAAGGTTTAGTACACCAAAGGTATTTCTATCCGACAACGGTACAGAATTCAACAACCATGTAATGGAGAAATTTCTGAGCGATACGAATGTGCACTATACGACACTGACGCCATAGCACCCACAGCCAAATTCGGTTGATATGAATGAAAACGATGATGTTTCAGTTCATCGAGGTGAAACGGAGAAAGAGAGAGAGAGAGAGAGAGAGGGGGGGGGGGGCGAGAATTAGCCGGTCGAGCCGCGGCGCGTGAGATTGGGCTAGGTCAAGGCCGACCTCAGATACGCGCAAGTAGTTCTACTTCGCTTCTCGATACGACGGCACGTTCCGCGCGAAGACGCTCAGTCTAGGCGCACGATTGTACACGCGACGGTGAATACGCGAGCGAGCGGACGATCACGGCCGACGAAGCGACCAGGGCTCGCGACACCCCAGGATCGACGTCGAGCGCTTAGCTACGAGGCCAGGGCATCTCCTGTTAGTTCAGCTCTCCTTCTCTACCACACGTACGAGCGAGACAAACTTCCTGCTCTCTTACCTCCGTCGGCTTGCGCCACGCGATACTACGAGTGCTGCGCTAATTGTATTTATTTGTTTCGTTCATAAATTGGTGTTAAATTTTGATTGAAACTTCTGACGATTACTCTGATTAAAACTCTTCTTTCCCTTTAGATTGCCGCCGCTTCCGCGGGTGCAAATTTGGTGCGAATGCTGCAGTAGTCCTCATATTATAAATAAAAGCACGGCCAACGCCGTGTAAGTGGATTAGCAATCGCGAGTGGAATTTCGGCCTTGCTCTTGCGGACAGATTGCACGTACAGAATTACGCCGTAGACGGTCCGCGCGGCCACAGAAACTCATAACAAAAAGCTATCACAACGTACATGTGATAATATGATATATAACACGTATAAAGAAACAGCTATATGTATAGGATTGGTTGAACATGATTCACGAATTTATAATATTTTTTAAGAAGCTTGTAGTATAATGTTGCCATTTCAATTAAGAAATTTTTTTGCAGGGTTTTTATTATCTGAAAATATTGAACCTAATTTTATTTGGAAAAAATTTCAACAAATATTTACTAAAGACTTTCATGAAAACAAAGAAACTAAAGCATTGTTTCATATAAATGAAATTATAACGTTAGAAGATAAATGATAACAGATAATAAAAAAAAATGACGTTTGTTATCTAAACAGATGTTCTATGTTATGTATAAACAATTAAATAAAGATCACAAAATTATCTTCGAAAATATAATAAATAGTGATAAAAAAATTTACTTCATAGATAGCCCTGGAGGTTCGGGAAAAATGTTTTTATACAAAACATTAATTTATTATTTTTTATCATTAAATAAAAATGTTTTATCTCTTGGATTCAACTGGAATTTCATCTATCTTATTATCTAAATATATGACTAGCCACAGAACATTTTAATTACCTTTACATTTAAAAAACGTTGAAAATGTATTTTTAAAATTAGAATCTGACAAACGATAATTACGAGAAGTAGATCTTATTATTTGGGACGAAGCATCAGTGATTCTTAAAAAACCTTAAGATATTGTTGATAGAACATTAAAGAATGTATGTAGTAATGATTTAGCTTTTGACGATAAATTAATAGTGTTAGGAGGTGATTGTCGACTAATTCTTCCGGTAATAAAGAATGGTTTTAGAAACTATAATAGACGAAACTATAACATTATCACCTGCTAACCATTATTTAATATTATGACATTAAAAGAAAATATACGTTCAACAAACAAAAGATTCGCATCATTTTTATTAGATATTGGAGAAGGAAAAAATAATCCAGTAACCATACCTTATAATTGGGAAACAAAAAATTTTTGTTCAAAAGTTAATAATAATATTAAGTATAATTCTTCCATTAATAGGGTTATATTGCCTTGCCAATCCTACGCCTTGCGTAGCGGATACGCGCTCACTCAAGCGACCTAGGTTCGATTCCCGGTGGGAGCAAATTGAGGATTTTTTCTCTCTGTTTCCTACCGGAAAAATAACTCAGACTGGTTTTCTTAAGGGAGTTTTCCCTACGCCATAGGAACGGGGGCCTGGGTGAATGCCGAGCCAGCGGGGAGGACTGTTTCAAGGAACTTGCTGGGGATATACCGTGGAAGCAACTTACGACTGTTATCAAGTAATTCGAAGTATTATAAATACATTACAAATATGGCGTGTATTATATACATTCTAAGATTTGATGCTGATCCTGACAAGAATAAAATCTTATTACTATCAACAGATTCTAATCAAATTTTGTAATATAAACTAATTTAAACTATCTTTTAACTTCAAGATTTGTATTTATTATATGATCTATTAAAATTAATTCAAAATTATTGTTATATGTTTTTTAAAATAGGAAACACATATACACTATAAGTATTTATAATAAATCAAAATTAAAACACACCACCTTAGAAAATTAAAATTATAGAAGTAATCGTATAATTAATAAAGTAATTATTCAGTATTACTTCAAGACATGTTGTAGTAATATTTTATAATCATAAACTTAAGAGGAAGAAACTCATTACATTTTATTTTATTAAAACTATAAAATAATTAAAATATTATATATAAATTTTGTATTATATGATTTTGTAATTATACAATTCTTTAAACCAACAAGCTTCTTTCCCTTATAAGAATATATTTATATTGTTACTTTTGTTTGTAAACCCATTAGAAAAAAATAATTTAAATTGATAAAGTGTTGTGTGTGTGTGTGTGTTTTGCATTTTAAATAATGTTCTATATAATTATTTTTATTGAGTATAGGTACCGGAAATAGGAAGGAGGCTGATACGTAATCTCTATTGCAAATGAATAAATTAAAAATTGGAAGCAATACTTGAATGATAATTATCAAAAAGAACTATCTGAATTAATTATTATAAAGGTTATCGTAATGATTTTCAGTTTAGTCTTTTTCAATAGGGCTGGGTAAGGAGCTCTGTCTCCACGTGGTTATGTAGGGCTGATAGCAATGATTACCACGGTTTAAATTATTAATAATTAAATGAATAATCCTGAAAAATATATCAGACTTTATCATGTCACAGAATCCCATTTATTTAACAGTAAGTTATTACATATAATTATTAATAATTTAAACAAAAAGACATTAACGGACCTTCTATTTATCTTATGGGTGGTGTGAAAATAAAAGAAAGAGACCGCTGCCAATTCATTGGCACTTAGCTTCCTCAAACTTTATAAATAGTTCCAATATGAAATTATTTATTCTATATAATACTGTGACGAGCATATTTTGCCGCTCTCCTTTTGTATAAAATTATAAGAATAGGCCAACCTCCCTATTTCAGGGAACTTTTTGAGAAAAATCAGGCCAGAACCTCCTGCAGGGGTGAAACAATTAAAGATATCTCAGTTCCAGGGTTGCGTACTGATATGGGCTTATACTCCCTGAGAGCTCATGGTTTGCGCCTTTAGAACTCCATCCCCCGCAGTATTAAGTACCTGCCACCAATCTTCAAATTTAAGACAGCGATGCGCAGGTACTTGCGTACCCATAGCAATATAACATTACGTAGTCTATAAAATAGCGTCCTTTGTTGATCAATTATTTATTTATTTATTATCTGTGTATCGGTATGATTGTAGTTATATGTATGGACGCGTGACTGCATGTAAGTATGCATGATTTTATTGTAAACTTGACGAGCTACGGGCGATTATCTTCTTTTATATACTTGACAATGTTATCAACTTCTTATTTTTTATAATGTGTGTGTGCATGTATAAGTTTGAATGATCCTGTGTATGCATGGATGTATGAATAAGTGTGATATATTTTATAATAGACGTGATAGATGAATATTGAACTTTTCTGTCATGTTTACCAAAGACTAAAGGGAGAAGCTGTGATGGATTTTCTCACTGATTTATGCAATGCTTCAATATCTTCTCGTATCTACCCAACCGAGTGGAAGAGGTATATCATAGTTCCTTTAACCCATTTCTTCCCAAGCGGTCATTTTATAGTCGAATGGCTTTTTGCCTAAACCCGCCATTTTGAAATTTTCCAACGGAAATTTCAAAATTCTGACTTCAGAATCGGAAAGAGCGGACAATTTTACTTCAGATAAGTGCTATTGGTTATTACTATTTTTTTTTCCACAATTTTTTAGACAAAAAACCAATCAACTATAAAATGGCCGCTTGGGAAGAAATGGGTTAAGTAAAATATCGACGCCTCGTTTGTTTTCTGATACAATGCCAGTTGCTAATTTGCCCCATTTTGCTAAAGTTTTTGACTCCCTTATGACGCAATAATTAACAGAATACTTGGAGTTCAACTCTCTTCTGTCACTTTTACAGTCAGGTTTTAGGAGTAACTTTAGCACCCAGACGGTGCTACTAAAACTTACAGAGCATATTAGAAGAGGAGTTCAGAAAGGGTTGGTAACGGTATTGCTACTTTTTGACCTTAAAAGAGTCTTCGACTCTATTGATCATGAAGTTCTTCTTGTTAAACTTAGAGAAGTCAACTTCTCTGATAATGCAATTCAGTGGTTGCACTCATACTTAACAGGTCCATCGCAAGTAGTTTGTAAACTCAACGATAGTTTCTCTGACTTTATGGAGAATACATCAGGCGTACCGCAAGGATCAACTCCAAGTCCAATCATCTTCTTCATATTTATTAATGCATTGTTGTCAGTAGTAACTCATTGTAGAGAAAACTGCCTACTCATTGCAGATTATTTACAACTTTACATACAATGTAAACCTGCTGATTTACCTATGGCAATATCTAAACTTAAGGTGATGCTAAAGCCACCTGTCACCGACAAATACGAGGATTCACTTTTCTCATTTCATTTTCAATTTTGAGTGAATATCTCTATGGAAAGTTGTTGTTCCAATCAAAGAGAACAACTTTCCATAGAGATATTTTCTTAAAAATTAATGAAAAAAGTGGTTCACCGTATTTACCAGTAACACGGGATTTAACATCACCTTAATGAAGGTGCTGTTGCCATTGTAAATTGGGTGCAATCAAACGGACTTTTTCTCAACGTAGACAAAACCAAAACTGTGCTTTTTGCAACAGTGCAATATCGTATGAGAATTGATAAAGATCTTTTACCTCCTATAATTGTTGATGGACAAATCATTCGATTCCCAGACAGTGTACAAAATTTCGGCATTATATTTTCTGAGGATTTAACGTGGAATGTGCATGCGTCACAAATCTGCTCGAGGGTCCATGGAGCTTTACATCGATTACGCTTTAAAGGGAGAAGTCTCTATAGTCAGGTTAAAATTCAGTTAGTAAATTCGTTAATTATACCTTATTTCAACTATGCGGATCTAGTTTTTAGCGATTTATCGCAATATCTAATTGTTAAACTCTAACGCTTATGTAATACCGCTGTGCGCTTTATATTTGGACAAAAAGGAGACACTGCGTTAAAGTCATACTACAAGCGATTAAACTGGCTCCCATTAGCTGACTGCCAAAATTATTTTCTTGGAGTCTTAACTTATATAACTTTGGATACATTTAGACAAAATTACTTATATGAACTGTTTCCGAAAATCCGTGATGATACACGGCGTTCGGAGCGATTAGAATTAAGTTGCAATTAGAATTAAGAAAACTGTTGACTCATTTAAGTTTGCGTTATATGAATATCTTTTTAACTAATATTAAGCTTATATGTACATCTCATATGAAATTATTAAGTAAAATTGTAGAACTCAAATGAATCTCTACCTCTTAAATTTTCGATAGCTAGTACTTCATTATTGAGAGATTATTATTATTATACTTCTATGTGATGGCTTATTGAGATGTTTTATAAATTATGTTGCCTTAGTATGCTGTAAAAATTATCAAAATATGTATATTATGGTTAAAGGGACATACGGTCCAGATGACCTTGGCAAAAATAAATTTGTTATCAAGTATATTAGAAAATTAGGTTTCTAAATTAAAATGTACTACTTTTGTTATTAAGAAGTATGTTAAAGTCGTATTCAAACCGACAAAAGCTATAAATGATTGCAAGTGATACAATAACAGCGCTAAGAATTTTGAATATTTCAAAGATGATGTTTTTCTTTCGAGTAAATATTACATAAATTTGCAGAAACTGCCTGCAATAAGTGTCACTAAAGCTAAGAACAAGGATCTTTTATTTTCAATGCGTTTACTTCAACCTACCAAACGAGAATTTTACAATTATATGTTTGAAACCTGCAAAAATGTAGCAAACAGTGACTCAAACTCGAAATCTGACAATGTAAGGGAATAACTTGATTTTTTTTAATGCGGGATCTCACTTTTTTTTTCAGTTGTCATATTATTATTTCTATTTTCTTATTATATATAATTAAAAAAAACTTTAGAAGCGAATATATTTCTCTATTTTGAAATTAATATTACTCGTTGATACCCAAAACATCTAGAATTAATTCTTCAGTAATATAATTCATCGAATCTGATAAAGTTACATTATAACCATGTAAAATATACTTTTCTTCTTTTAATATATCCCAAAATGATAAAAATGTTTAAACTATTATTATTACCACTTTCTCTCACATTTTAATGGTTACAAATGATTTTTTACTAGTTCGCCGGAAAAAGTCATAAAATGGTCCACTTCGACCTGATCTAAACATTTAGATTGCATAATTTCGAGTTGCTTATGTAGAAATCTTTAAAAAACTAAAATAATATATGGGTCCTGAAGGACCTACCCGGACTTAAACGGTTAATATTAATAAATAAAGATTAAATATTTTTTCAGCAAAACTATTACTCAAGTGGTCCAAGATCTCAACAACCAAGAAATCTCGGTCACAGAACTGCTCCACCTGGTAATCAAAGTCATGTAGTTGGTATACCTGGAGTTGGAACTACTGGTGGACAAACATCTGCCATGTATCCACATCCTAGTATAGCAATGCAACCTTCTGCTATGTATGTTCAAGGTCAAGTGTCTGGTCTTCATACGAATCCTCATCAGCAAAACGTTTATTCACTAAACAATCAAATGTCAATGCAGGTAAATATTTTTCATTTAAACTAAAACTTCTCTAGAGCTCTGCGATAATGCATTTTCATAATTAATGATCGATTACAGAAAAAATCGATTTTTGCTTATTAATTAAATAATTCATCCATAAATTATCGGAATAATTGAAATAATAGGAATAATGTCAACCTCTATTTATTTAACAAAATTAAATCATTTAAAAAAATAGCAAAAATCTTTTTTTTGTTGCAAATCTTCGGATTTCTTCAACATAAATAATTTTAAGGCCATTTAAAGCACTTTTTGATTAATTAGGCCCTTTTCAAACCCTTAAAATCTTTGAAAAAGTTATGTTGCGCACTCGAACCATCACACCGAAAATCATGAAGATAGCTTTTCTCAGTACAAAAGTGAGTGCCAAACTCGCAAAATAGGCAAAGAGCAATATTCATATAAAAAGATCAGAATAACATGAAATATTGTTAAAAGAAGTATTAAAATGCACATGAAATAAAGAAAAACCTGAAACAATTTAAGGGGTAAAATTTAATTTATGGGTTATTCCAGTGAGCTTTTAAAAAAAACTGCGCAGGGGGTTCACGAAAATGTTCGCCAATTTTTTATATGAAAGAATATGTTGAAAGAAACAAACACAAAAATTTTCAGCTCATTTTATTCACTCTGGTACCCTTTGGAATTCTATTAATTTTTTAAATTGACCAGAAACATGACATTTTCAAAAAAATCCACAGATGTTTAATCTCGACCACTTTGAACGTATCAAAAAATTATTTTTTCATCATTTGGCCAACATTTAGAAAACATGTTGTCCGGTTCTTACGGGGGTAGAATATAGCACTTTCTTGAAGATTTCCATCTGTAAAAAAATAGGAAAATAATTAGAATATAAGTATGAGTAGATCCTTAAAGTTGAATAAATTTCTTACAAAAATCATCCCTGATGAGTCCCTGCCCCCCCCCCTTACAGGGAGAGATTTGAGTCTATGAAAATTTTTGGTTTGCACGTAACCGAGAGACTCAAGCGATGCATTGATTTTGGTAATGCTGGTTTTAAACTGTTCCTCTTGTATGTCGTTTTGGACTGAAGCTAGTTAGAGAAATTAACTTTAATTTATTTAAATTTTTTGAAGATCTGAAAGCCAAAGTAATTATCATTATTATTGAAATTGCCATTTTTTCACCCTTAGACTAGAGTACTCACATGATAATAAATTCTTAGAGGTTTCTAAATAGCTTCAGTCCTAAATATCATTCAAAAGGAACATTTTAAGACCTGGATTGCCAAAATCCATGTACCGGTTCAATCTGCAGGTTATGCGCAAGCTTTGAAAATGTAGTTATGAGAAAATTGCATTTAAAGTTACACTTCACTATTGTTACAATTTATTCAAACATTAAATCTGAGTTCATATTATAACATTCTGATCCACTTCAACAGCTGTTCTCAAATACAAAACATGATTTCATCATCTCAATCATACAGTGCGTGCCAATTGTAAACTGAAAGAAATTAATGTTACTTCAGTATCAAATAGAAAAATCATACGCTTAGAAGTAAAAGTAGTTTACATACCAGTAATAGATTTGATTATCTTTCTAGATGTCATCCCTTTCACTGAAACTTATTTTTTCTCATGAGCAGTTGACTGAGATCTTTCTTTTTTCTTGGTACGGTATGTTGATTTAGTGAAAAAAAATATCACAAAGTAATACATTAAAAAATTACATTAACTACTGATAAAATAAGATGACTTATCTGGTTGAATAAATGTATTGCAGTAATCCATTTTTAATATTTTGTATGATCTTGTAAATACTTATACTTTTGGACAGCTTTGGAAGTAAACACACAAGAAAATACGATTAGGTTGCATCTTTTCAACGTAGTACGGCGCTACGATCTGTGCAACTACAAAAAAAACGCGAAATTCGAAAGAGATAGTAATTTAAAAATAATCACTTAAAGCCTTCAAAATTTTTTTATGGGTTTATTCATAACTAATACTTTATTTTTAAGCTATTTATAGCTTGTAAATCAAAAATAAATTATAAAAAAAATCTGTTTTTTCATGATTTATAGGTATACTACCACATAAGGAGGCAGACCTGGGTTTAACCCAAAGAAAGATTTTTTCTTACGAGTCCAAAAAACTTGCTATGTTTAAAAGCAATCACTTTGAAAATTTATATGCTATCGATACTTAATAATATCTCAAATTTTACCGCTGTAATACCTCAATATCTTGATCCTACACGTGACAATAAATCACTATTTTCAATACCACATTTATTAAAGGAACTTTGTTCCACACACGATTCTAGGTGACATTCTTTTTTCGACGGTTATTCGACTCCTTTTATTATGTATTACAAAAGGAGCAGAGCAATTTTTCGTTAAAATTTTTTTGATTATTTTTTTGGTGATCCAATGGATTTTTAGAAAATAATTTTTAAATATTTTTTAAAATATTGATTAAATCTACGAAAAATAACAGTAAAAAAAATTTAACGAAAAAGTGCTCTGCTCTTTATATAATACATAATAAAGAGAATCGAATAACCGTCGAAAAAAAATTTTTGCTCATCATGTCACCTAGAATCGTATGAGGAACAAATTTCCTTTAATAAATATGGTATTGAAAATGATGATTTATTGTGACGTGTGCGATCAAGATTTTGAGGTTTTACAAAGGTAAAATTTAAGATATTAATGTGTTTTGATAGTATAACAATTTTCAGAATGATTACAGTTAAACATAAAGAGTTTTTTGGACTCGTAAAAAAGAATCTTTGTTGGGTTTAACTCTGGCCTGCCGCCAGAGGGTCTTTAAGGAGGGTCTTTCGCTAGGTATAGGACATACAACAGAAAATCGTATGAGAGTTTATAAAGGTCCTACGATAAATCTAATTATATGTACTTAATAATAGTCCAAATTTACATGAAAAAAAAAAAATTGTTCCAAAATATCGTGACGTCACAAATGTAAATATTGTTAATTTATAAAATATTTAGTTAAACCCCAATTTTATTTTCTATTTCTTAACTAATTTTAATAATTCGGGACTTATTGTTTTCCGTAAACATTTCTCTACAAAGTCAAGGAAAGGAAATTTTAAAATAATATATCTGTGATTAGAGAAAGCCAATTGTTTATAAAATTCTACCCGTTTACTTATAAATAAATAATCGGGGCCTGCGGCGGCTCAGTCGGTAGAGTGTCGGATTCCCACGCCGGTGACCCGGGTTCGAATCCTAGTCTCTGCCGATTGATACAAGCACCTCTGTAAAAATTACATGTGCTTTGTTTACAAACACATCGCAGATCCCCGTCGTCGATTAGCACCACATGGGAGCACAAACATGGCGACGTTAAATAAAAAAAAAAAAAAAAAAAACTTATAATTAATTAATTCTCGCTTATTCTTATTTTTTAATATCAATTTTCTTTTTCATGAAATGTTGGACTATTATTAAGTACATACATATCATTAGTTTTATCATAGGACATTTTTAAACTCTCGTATGATTTTTTGTTTTATGGCCTATGTAACATGGAATTTTGTTACGCCTGTCTATTTAATTACTTTGTTATTTAATCATTTGAACCTTCGAATGTTGCTCTGCACTTTACCGAATTTAACTATTATTAGGCGCCAGGTACAGCCCGGTTGGCCTCGCATGAGTCTTATCCCCGAGGAGGTTCCGTGAAGTAAAATCAGGATAATAAATTCTACCAATAAATTACACTTTTGCTTAACAATTTAAGTACCTAGGCTTTATTTATTTAAATACCCAGGGTCGCAAATTTACACAAATTATATAATTTCCGACTGTCGCTAATTCAAAATGGCTACGCAAGCCCGCGCGCGTCACTTCCAACGACCGAATCACCACGTTTTCCCGAGCTGACTAATAAATTACAACCCCTTGAACTTACTCCATGACCTTCCCAATTTGCACTATTTACGATAGACTATGCCTCGATTGTTGCACAACTTATAAATTTTCCCACGTGTGATGCCCAAATTTTAACGTAAATTCTCGCGCCGCGTTCTCATTCTACGTTAGTGTCACAGCACGTACGTTAATACATATATATTTATATACATATATACGTTAGTGTGTATATATATATATATATATATATATATATATATATATAGTGAATCATATTATACCGTATTAACGTACGTGGTGTGACACCAACGTAGAATGAGAGCGCGGCGCGTGAATTTACGTTAAAATTCACGCTCCGCGTTAAAAGGCTCGAGCGCAAGCTTTTGCAACTCCGTCGGAAAATCACTTAACACTTTTTTAACATGCGTTATTAGTTAATAGTTTAGTCTGTTTAAAGTTTATAATAGTTTATAAGTTCGTAAAGTTTTTAGAGTTTTGCACACGCGGTACACTTGCACTTTTCTCCGATTTCCACTGTAAACAAGATCCGGCTCGAAGGACCAATTGTTAACGCCGCGAATCTCATTAAAAAATTAAGTATTCTAACTTTAATTATCGCTCGCTTAATAACCAACGAACTGCTGGCGTTCACGGCGAAAAGGAAACGGAGTAAGTTGACACGTGGTTTCACCTACGACGCACTAAGCAAGTTCCACGAAAAACGCACCAAGGCTCTGGATACATCTCACTGCAGCGACATGCAGTTACACAGCCAGACTAGGAGACACTCTACAAGCTTCACACTTACAAGTAAGTAGCAACCTTCCTCTGCCAAGCGTGTCTCGTCTCATCTTGCCAGTATGCCAGCTGTCAAGAAGGCTCCGTCGAAAAAGCAGGGCTGCGCAGTGTGCAGAGGTGAGCATTACATTGGGTACTGCCCCTCGTTGCAGCAAGCCACTTACTCCAAGAGGCTGGAGCGCATTGACAGGTTGAGGTTATGTCACAACTGTCTGCGCTCTGGCCACACCACCGCATCATGCCCATCTAGAAGCAGGTGCAAGCAGTGCAACAGGGAGCACCACACCATTCTACTTGGTGGTTGCTCCAGCCAGCTGTGCCGGCTGTACGATCAGCTGTCGTGGTCGAAGCGGTATGTGTGTATGTGTCCGTGTTTTCCCCCTAGGTCACGATTCTCGGGCTCCTCGTTCCCTCAAACAACAATAATAATTACCCGCCCCCGCCTCCCCTCCCCCCGTTAATAATTATTCAATGAATAAGCTCGGCTCTGGTGACGGTGGCGATTCGGTCGTGATTGACTGCCCTGGGTTTAAATAAACATTTTGACGCGAAATACGCGTCACACTTATATCTAATGAAAGACCCTCATTAAATACTCTGAAAGGCTGAAAGGCTCATTGTAGTAAGCTACAGTGCGCATGTGCATTTATTTTATTTTTATATTTAAACTTTTTCTATTTCTACATATTTCAGTATTATTAGTCCTACGATATCTCATTTTTTGTCTTAAAAACCCTTTAAATCTTTCTTTCAGAATTTCAAAAACGTTAAGTTTGACCAGAGTTACAGTTGTTTGAATGTACTTTTAGAAATTTGCTAAGTTGACACCACTGTAACTCCGGTCTACCAGAACTATTTTTACGAAACTAGAAAAAAATTACTTTTTTGAAGTAGAAAAGAATGCAAAATAACCCGGGACGGATATCTGCCTATCTATTGAGACTAAGAATGATACGATGAAAGCCATTTTTGCCTATAATACACTCAATAGCCATGCGTATCTCTCACAAGTTACATTACCCAATTGTGATACACAACTTTTTTTAAACTTTGCAGACGTATAAATATGTAAAAAATGATGATCGCGCATATTTTTGTACCCATTTTGCCAGTTGAGTATATAAGCATACTTTAAAATGTCATGTTTTTTTTTTAATATTTTCATTTTTTACTTAAAATAATTTAGTCTATTTTAAGCAATTTTCGATTCGAATTTAATATTAAACTAGATTATTTAGACCATATTTTGACCTCAAGTTTATTTTCAGCAGCCCAAGAAACAATTACATAACCTAGTTTGATATCAATTTGGAAGTGAAAATTGCTCAAAATAAAATGAATTATTTAAAGTTTAAATTTAAACAATAAAAATATTAACAAATCATGAAATTTTAGAATATGCTAATTTTAAAATAATATATCACAATATATACTTTCAAATAGCAAAGCGGACACAAAAAAATGTGTGCAATCATCATTTTTCACATATCTGTACATGTTAGCAAAACTTTAAAAAACGCTGCCAACTTATACGTAAAAATTGGCCTGCATTGTATCATTCATAGCCTCAATGATCCAGCTCGGGTCATTTGCATTCTTTTCTACTACAAAAATGTAATTTTTTTGCGAGTTTCGAAAAAACAGTTCTGGTAGACCGGAGCTACAGTGGTGCCAAGTTAGCGAATTTCAAAATAAGCATTAACTTCAAACAGCTGGATCTCTGGTAAACCACAACCTTTTTGAAATTTAAAAAAAAAGGAAATAAAGGGGTTTTCAAGATGAATATAATAGTAATATTCGGTAACAGCTTTGTAATTGAATTATAATATTCGGATATAAAACTTTGAAATCTTATATGTCATTATTGCTGAATACTAACTAACAATACATTCGACAATACTATATCATAAAGAGCATTTTTCTTCTTTTCAAGTACAACTTTTCTAAGCTGGTTTCTAGACAGATATTAGCTACATTTTCTAAATCTGCTTTAATTCTGGTTAAGGAATTAGCTAAAAATCAGTTAAAAATTACATGCTTTTTAGCTAATTTCTAGCTGGATTCTGCTTAATATTCTAGTTACTCGTAATATAAAATTGATAAAATGAGTAATTTGTATGTTAATTAATAATGGAAATAATAACTGTTTTATAAAATTCGAAGTAATAGGCACTTCTAATCATACTACATTAAGGGGACAGGCCTGGGTTAAACCTAAAAATAGACTTTTTTCACGAGTCCACAAAACTTTTTATGTTTAAAAGCAATCATTCTGAAAATTTTTAAACTATCACAACACAATACTATCTTAAATTTGACCGTTATAAAACCTCAAAATCTAGATCCCACACGTCACAATAAATCATTATTTTCAATACCATATTTATTAAAGGAACTTTGATCCTCACACGATTCCGATAAAGGAAATTTTTTTTTCGATAGTTTTTCGACTCCTTTTGACATGTATTACAAAAAGAGCGGAGCACTTTCGCGTTAATTTTTTTTTATTATTTTTTTTCGGAGTTTCAATCAGTTTTTTGAATAATATTAAAAAAGCATTTTCAAAAAATTGATTGATTGATTGAAATTCTGAAAAAAAATTATAAAAAAAATTTAACGTAAAATTGCTCCGCTCTTCTTGTAATAATGTCAAACAGAGTCGAATTACCGTCGAAAAAAAAATTTCCTTCATCGTGCCACCTTGAATCGTGTGAGGATCAAAGTTCCTTTAATAAATATGGTATTGAAAATAATGATTTATTGTGACGTATGGGATCAAGATTTTAAGGTTTTATAACGGTCAAATTTAAGATAGTATTGTGTTTTGATAGTTTAAAAGTTTTGTGGACTCGTGAAAAAAGTCTATTTTTAGGTTTAACCCAAGCCTGCCCCCTTAAGTATTTAACTAAATTAAAGTTTAAAATGTACTTTAAATATCTAGTAGTATTGGAGGTTAGGTTATTTGTTTACATAATGACGGGTGATTTCGAAAAGTATTATTTACACAAAAAGCACCAAAGCCCCGAGTAAAATTGAAGTGTCCTTATTAAAGAAATGTATGTTATAAATAATGGAATACATGTAGTCATATAATTATTGTTATTTTAAAAACACCAATAGAAACAGAATAATGAAAGTTTTGAAGACTTTTTGGAGAACCAATAACTACAAATATTTGTAGTTTTATAATGAACTTTTAGTACAAATTTATTTTATTTGCAACATCAATCACAAAATTTTTGTTTACTAAGTTATGATTGACTAATTTTTGGAAGGGAAATTATTAGTTATCGAATACTTTTATCATTGCATGTGCGTATGTCTATATGTTCGAAAGTTGTTATTTGTTGATAAAAATTGGCGGCATACTATATTTAACATTCAATAAAGTATAATAATGTATGTTTTTAAAAACTAATAACTACTAGAAACAAAACATAAATAGGTTAGATTTGCAGACAAAATACGTATTTGCTTAAAGCAGACTCTTAAGCTGATTCTAGCCAGATATTAGCTATAATTTGGCTTATTTATAGCTTATTAATCTGGCTAATAATTAATAAGCTAATCAGAGATTCTAGCAAACTTTCTACCAGGGATGTTTTACATTTATAATATGCTAATCTTTTGTAACATACTCATTTATATCATCTTTTAATTTTTCGCGACATTTTTTTATCACTTATATTTTAAATATATCTTCTGTTAAAAATTAACTTAAAGATATACTGTTTATTGCGCTTACAATAATATCATATTTCATTTACATTTTCTTGTTATACGTAAGGATATAGATTAATATTACATACTAATAATATGTAGAAGTAGTATTTAATGCAATATTTAAAACTCCAAATGATGCTTTAATTTAATTTTATAGAATAAAAACAGGTAAAAAATAGGTATAATCTAGCCTTCTTTGGTGCACGTTTCGCGATGACATTTTTTAATGTTTCGCTTCAGCATACTTTTTTTTAATAATATACACTATAATGGAATATAATATTGATTAGGTAAACAAATTTTAATATAATAAAATGATGGCTATGAATATGATTACCGATAAGTTAAGTATTTAATGAAATAAACAATATTTATATGAATATATCAAATAGTATAGCTTTATTAAACGATTTACGAACAAAATTTGCACACTAGTAATAATCTTTTATGACATAAATAAACCCACTCTCACACGCACAAATTCTTCGCACTCTCTTCTTCGCGCGCTTTTCTTCCAATGATGATCTTCTTGTAACGCTTTGATGAGTCGGATGAACAGCTGCTAGTTCGTACGTAAGGATGATATCCGGCCAACATTGCATCTTCATGTCCACAAGGAGTATTTAAAGCGTACGAGGAAAGTATGTGTCAGCAGTGGTTTTCAAAATATAACTACATAGTTGAACACCAAGCCTAATATTCAAACTAATAAGAGAGACTAGAAATGTAGAACAACAGACTACACTGAATGTACTTATAAAATAATCCTTAAGAGTGTTACGTGGGGGAAAGAAAGGAGAAAGGGTACTACTCGCGTTATTTGCACGTACCACTTAAGGTACGTGATTCTTTGGTGCTTGGGGTGTACTGGGGAGAGAATTAGCAAAACGAGAGTTCGGTTGGTGGTTCTTTTATTGGGCTGATGTAAGAGAGAGATGGTGTGCGCGCGATTGCCCTGCTCAAGCCGAACTGGCGCGGGACGCGTGCTGCGAAACGCATACTGCCTCAGCGTTTTGTCTTTCTCACGCCTCGCTATCTTGTGGACACAGGGCACCTGTGTCCGCGAGCACGGACGCTGCAATACATCCGTGACACGTTCGTGGATCGCCCGTCGGCGCCACGGCGACGCAAAATATGTTGTATGAAACAGTTACGTGGAATCATATGAAAGCATGTGATGATGAATTGCTTGTAATTTCGAGGTTAAAATTTAAGTAAACAAATTTGTTGAATTTATTTATTTTAAGAAATAAATTCAAATGTATTTTGAATAAAATACAATTTACTAAATTATGAAGTTAAAGTAAAATTAAAATGAAAATTTGAATAATAAATTTGTTGAATTTTATTTATTTTGATAAATAAATTCAAGTAAATTTCGAATAAAATACAAGTTTCTAAATTATAAAAATAAACCTTGAGATTTCGACTTTAAGTTTGTGATTTGGATAAAACAGGACTTTGCAAATTTATCAAAGCCAGCTACAAGGTACTGGTCAGTACTAACCCTAAATTAAATTAAAATATATATGCAAAAGTTCTGTGAGCCCATGTGAATCCACGTGTAACATGAAATTCATAGTTAAAAGGTAAGAATTTGAAAATTATTAAAGTATTAAAATTTATGTTGAAATGCTCAATAGAGCAAGACTTAAGCGCTAGTTAGAATCGCATTTAAATATGCATACAAATATGTTTGAGATTATGCGTAGTTGAAAGTACAACATTCTGACGTAAAAACTGAAAATTAAACTTGATGACAATTTGTCAATTTGAAATTTACATTAAACACTTAAACTTAATAATCGACGCGGGTGTTGTACGTGTGCTGTTGTTTCAGTGTCTTCTTAGGCGTATACAAAGGACGTGTGTCTCTCTCTCTCTTATTACTAGATATACAACAAAATTATTCTAAAAGCGTACTCACACTTGAAGTGAGGTATTATTGAACAGTTATAGAGTAAAAGTTATAAATCGAATGTGCACTGTAATATCAGTGTTACTTGTCATTATTATGATACAATTATAATGTCGTTGTTACGATGCAATTTAGAGGCTGTTTGCCATCTCACGCGCCTGGCCGGGGGCGGGGAAGGTGATTAAAACCTCTCCTCGCAGCTCTGCTGCAGCTTGATGTCGTCCGTCGGTGGGTGCAGCGGGGAGAATCTCCTCGCTCTTTCTGCAGCTTCGTTGACGCGCTACCTGCCACAGCGGGGAGAGTTGTCGTGCTCTCTCGCACCTCTGCTGTAACTAGGCAGGTAACAGAGCTTTCCTGGGCTCTACCGCTACCGTTATCGGTCGCTCGGTATATCACAGCCTAGGTGATTCTGCGGCTCGTTCGGGCGAATACAATCTCGCAATCTCGAACGTTTGCATCCGAATGGCACCTGGCTCCTCTCGATCCGCTGTACCTGAAATTTTTCTGCATCGATTAGAGCAACGGGACCCCTCAAGAAAGATACATACACTGTTAACAGTGTTAACAGTGCTATCACGATAAAACCTATAGTTGCGTATGAGATGGTCATGGCTATACTCTGCACTGAGCTGATACTATCGCCCAGCGACCTATACTCAGACAGGACCTTCGCTTTCTGCAAGATTTTGTCGAAGCTCGTTCCGGATTTTAAAGATTCGATGTGAATGCCGCGTAGGTTCCTTGCTTTTTTATTCATGTCTTCGTTGATTGCACTATCTATGAAGCTAGATAAATTCCGAACGCTCGAAAAATTGGCCAAGATTGTGTGTACGTCTAAATTTATCCTCGTGAATGCTATCTCTGAAGACAGCATTCTAAATTCTCTCGCTACCGAGATCCTCGCATTACTCGTGCGCGCTGTGCATCCCGGCTTTAACCTCAGTATACCTATGCCATTAATTTCGTATGTACTTTGCACTGCCCTGTGACATTGTACAAAGATAATTTCCGTGCTAGAAGTTGAAAAAAGCCATGAATTGGTTTCGTACAAGCGCATCCAATATGTATCATTCAGCTGCGTGATCTTTATATTGCAATCCGCAATGTTTAATGTCTTGTCATCTACCGCGAATTTGATCTCGCACGGGGCGCTTCTTTTAATTTCCCTAACGGGCTCTGTGTTTTTACATACGTGCAGATCGTCAAGCCTCTTGCATTTACTTAAATTTTCTGTCAAAATTGGCATATACGCATTCTTATCTGAGCTTATAGCAAAATAGTGTGACTCAGGCCAGATATAAGCAAATGTGTTCGTGTTATTTAAGGAGTATTGCCTAATCGGAATTGCAGATGCCTTATACAAGACGAAGTCCTGCAATTCTAGCAAAGGTGTAGATAAGTGGTATACCAATTGAAAGTTTGAAAAAAGTATCGAGAGATCTGAAACTCTCACAATTTCCAGAATTGACGTAGGCTTATCAGTCACCGGAAATCGTGCGTCGATGACCGTGTCTTTTGGCAGCGACATAGAATTTTTTATTAAGCTCGGTGGCATGAAACGCGGGTGTACAATGCCTTGGGATGCAAACAAGATTACACCCGTAATGATTTCTGTTTCTAGTTTGTGTTGCAAAATACCTTCATTTAGCATTCCTACGGCCAAGTTCATCTAATGACTTACCTATTATAGTCTTCAAAAGTAGAGATATTTTTCATTAAAATTTTACTATCCGTAATGTCGAATCGCGTACTTGTTAATTCCGTTAGATTGGCCAGCAATTTGGCCGTTTGTCTGGTGTCGTTTGAAACACTGTTAAATACATTTTTTAACTCGATTTCCGAATTCTCATCGAGCGTGCCGAATAAAAAGCGGCTAATCTTGCCAATGACGTGGAGTATATAATTCTTTCTGTTTGTTTTAACGCGTCTTGTATTTGGTCAAATGCGTTATTCAAAATTTCCTTATATCTACACCCGTTCAAAATGCTCGCGCACTGTTCCGACACCTCCGTCCATATCTTGGTTAGTTTTTCGCTCGTTAGGAAATACGGCGCCAAGTCTACCTTCTGTATTATCTTCCAGTCCGTACTGGATGTAGCGAGCGAGGCTATCTTTTCGGACATTAATCCCGGATTATCCGTTAGCCTTTCGATAAAGGGTGCCGACTCCGCTTGACCCTGCCTCGAAAGTCTGCAACTAAATATCGAGCAGAAAAGAACGGTCAATGATATGCCTGACTCACTTAAATGGGTTATAATCTAAAATCGCCCTAATGCTTAAAATGTTTTTAATATTAATTAATGCTACCGCCAATATGAAGCAGGCTTAACGCGAAGTTTAAATGCGAGCGCGCGATAACGCGATGGAAAGCCAAGCACGCGGCGTGACGTCACCGCCCGAGAACTCGGCGTTGCTCGCAGCAGCGCGCACTCGTTATAGGATGCCGAGGCTAGCCGGCTTGGCGCCGGCCGTATAATGCGTCGTATAGAAGATTTATTATACTCGAGAGTTATACGTTTTAATTTCTTCTACGTTAAAGGTTTTAGCACGCGTAGGAGGCGGAAACGTCTGGTTCACCTAAGCACGTTCGTTCTAGGGCATGCATGATTCATATTTTCTATCTCTTTTTTTTTGTAGCTGCACGGCGCGCGGGGCACCGAGCCAAAAGCCGTGCTTTGGTTAACTAACCTGTTTTTATTACTTCATGCAGATGAACATCGCATCATCCGGTATACGCAATTCGGGCTTGGCGTGCATTAGCGTGGTGAAAAATCACCCATAATGCGCGCCTGCTAAGCAGCTAAGAGAGTTGCTTAGCGCTTGTACAGCGCTGCGGGGCGGGGACTGAGCTGCTAAGGTTGCAGGCCGGTCCTTGTCGCCATCGGAGACAAGAATTTACTTTTATGTAGTAAGCATTATTATTTTTTCTTCGTTACGTTCCGATTGATTTCATGCTAACTTCATGATTATTTGATTAACTTGTTTTCTGAAACTACTTCTTGTGTTTGAAAATTTGGCTTGTTTACGTAAAATTGAGCTTGTTGGGCCAAATGACTGAATTCCATTTGTATTTTTTTTTGTAGAATTCGTACTGTTTTTAAAACTCTGATTAATTATAATTAACTTCCTGTTGTGGCGAAAATTGTAAATTGTTTTGTCTGTAGAGATTAAATTTCACTTACTTCTTTTAGCGTGAAATCTATACTGTTTTAAACTTCTGTTTGAAAATAATTAATTTTCTTTTGTATCGAAAAGTAATAAATTGTTTGCCTGGAGAGGGGCCGAATGAGTTACGAAAGCTAATTTCAGCTCGATTGTTAGATTACTCAACAGTAACTGTCCTTGTAGTGTTTTATAAATGTCTCACGCGATACCCAACGTATCAAAAATTAATACGTTCGTGGGATCGCCAAAAGAAAAATTATAAAAAAAGAAAAGGGCTAACCTCGCTCTCTGCCACGCTCCTAGATTTGCATGTTCAAATGTAGGGGTGGGTCCTTCACGGCTGAGGCCCTTTTCAACTTGTCAAGGTTGACAATTTTAATTATGCCACCATTTTTTATTTTGGCCTTCTTGAGCTCATGATTTATTTTAATTATCTCATAAGGGCCCTCATAATCCTTATCATATTTGCCATTTTGAGGCTCCTTTAATCTATAGACAATTTCTCCCTCCCTGAAATGCAGAACGTTGAGTTTTCGATCGTAATAGTATTTCGATGTGTACTTTGCTTGTACTAAATTCAATCCTTCTTGAGTTTGCATTGTGGAGAGGTTGTGTATTAAATCTAAGATGTATTCCCCATAAGTCAGGAGCTGCTCCCTCGGGGGAAAACTAGAGGGTGTTCTCGCTTTTTGTCCAAACACCAGCTCGAAGGGCGTGAAATCTGAAGAGTCGTGCCGCGTGCAGTTATACGCATGCTGACATATAGGCACCCATTCGCTCAATTTGTCAACTTTTTCTATGTATTTTTTCAAGTACTGGGTTAGAGTGTGGTGCATACGCTCGATAGCGCCATTCGATTGGGGGTGATAAGCCGTAGTACAGTATTTGTCTATTCTGAAAATATGCGCAAGCGCATTAAGGGGGAAGTCTGCTTTACCGGCTTCAAAAAATTGATTTTTTTTGTCTTAAATCTTGTCTTCAAAATTTCAGAGGCCAATTCGACATATTTCCGAAGCTAGAACAGTTTTAGTGGCCGAGCATCGAGCAGGTGCGAATGCTCGGGCAGACCCGAGCGCGCGCGCTCCGCCCCTCGATGTATTCTATTATTCGACTATACTCGTATATACCTGAAAAGGTCCAACCGTACTTTGAAACATTATTTGGAGTTTCTAGAAGGTCTGTGTTGAGTAGTAGTGGGGACAACGGTATACAATATAACGGTATACTATAGCTCTCGGCATCGGCTTCTACACTGCTGTTTGTAGCGTCAGCTTTCAGTTCCACTTTCGATTTTGCCGAGTACACATCGAAATGTCAAGCTACCCGAAAGATGATCGATCTAAAAGATAGCGTGCTGCGGAACCGCGAAAGCGGAAATTTCACGGCAATCGTTTTACAAGTGTTTCATCGGACGACGGAGACTTACACACGAGCTGCAGTGAGCAGAAGTTAACGACAGCAAGCAGCGATGATGTCATTATTCATTCTGCGCACTGCTACCGCATTATTGAATTTATATCTTTGTTTCGCGCCGTTTCGGAAATCGCAATTTGCAGATCATGCAAGCAAAAATTAACGTTTGCAAAAAGCGGTCATCGAGGCCTAGGATTTAAAATTATTGTCCAGTGTATGTGTGGTCGACGCGAAATCCAGTCAGGACCATTGATAAATACCGGCTACGAAATCAACTGACGAATTAATTTTGTTATGAGGCTTCTTGGTATCGGACGAGAAGGGATAAACGTATTCTGCGGCCTTGTATGGATATATCTGTAGGTTTTGCAAAATCTACTTACCCACAAATCGTTGAGCATTTGCACGCAGCGTCGAAGACAATGTTCAAGAGCACCTGCGAAAAAGCCGTCATGGAAGAAAAAGAAAAAAACGTTGAACATGAAAGACCTGCGAATCATTTGAAGGTTTCAGGCGATGGATCGTGGAAAAAGCGCGGTTATACTTCCTTGTACGGTGTAACAACGCTCATCGGATACTACAGTGGCAAAGTAATCGATCTCATTGTAAGAAGTGGATATTGTCATTCGTGTGCCATAAGTAAAAATACTTTAAACGAAGACGCATTTGAGGAGTGGTATGAGAATCATAAAGACTCATGCTCCTCAAATCATGCAGGTTCGGCAGGGAAGATGGAGGTGGATTCCATAATGGAGATGTTTTCGAGATCCGTCGAGAAATTCGGAGTTATGTACACTAATTATATCGGCGATGGCGTCTCCAAAACTTTTACTGGAATCTTAAATAGCAATCCTTACGGGGACGGGTGCACATTGACGAAAAGTGAGTGTGTTGACGAGAAACTCGGAGGAAAGACGCGGCTAACGGAGAGTGTAAGCAAGAAATTGACGATATACTACGGTCTGGCAATTTGTCGAAATATTGATTCAGTGAAAGGTATGAAGAAAGCTATTATAGCAACATTAGTCCACTACTGTTCCACGGATGAAAATCGTCGGCATGAAAATTGCCCAGAAGGTGCCGAGAGTTGGTGCGAATGGCGCAAAGCTCAAGCGGCGAATAATCTTGCATCTTACAAACATCCGGCGAGATTAATCGATGAAACCGTGGAGAAGCACATTCGTCCAATTTATGAAGAGCTCTCTAATGACTATTTAATGAGGCGGTGCTTAGGCAGCCACACTCAAAATTCCATCGAATCGTTCAATTCGATTGTGTGGCGCCTAAGTCCGAAACATTCGAATTCCGGCTATAAAATCGTCGAAATTGCAGCATATATGGCTGCAGGCATTTTTAACGAGGACTACACTGCTGTACTTTCCACCATGTAGCTCCTCAATATCATCATCGGGCAGCAGTGCAAAAAATTTTGCTGACGCCGTCAATGCTGAGCGCATAACGCGGGAGAACCGGCGCGCATCATTTTCTAGCAAGAAGGCTCGTACAGCCCAAAGATTGGAAACCCTCAGCCAAAACGAGTTTTTTGAAGAAGAGGAAGGACTAATGTATGGCCCAGGGATAGCTGATTAACCTCTAATTACTGTAAGTACCCAAAAACTTATATTTTTTTGGACCGAAAACTTTAAAGCGCGTTTTCTCGAGTTTTCATTTTTACGATTTTTAGAAAACGGTGCCGGTGATAGCAAAAAGAATATACGTCCGATCGAAAAAAATCAATGTGATCTAGCTTCAGTATTAAATTATCTTCTATTTGAACTAAAAAAGTTGGACAAAAGTATTATTTAAACTACTTTTTTTGCAATTTAAAGTGAATTTTTTTTTATAAAAAAGTGAATTTTTTTCATACTTAAAAAAAATTTGGAATTTGACAACTTATTCGGTATTTATTGAGTTCATATAGAAAAGAAACTTATAAAAATTAAAAGAAAATTTGTCTCGACTGTTTCAGACGCACCGCACGACTTCCATCACCGGCACCGATTGGAAAGTGCAGACTCCAGGCGCTCCGGCAAAATGGTCATAACTTGAAGAAATTTTAATATTTTTTAAAAACAAAAATTGTTTTTTAAAGCTAAAATATAGTACATTATGTACTCAAAATTTTGTTTACCGCAATCATTTCCTTCCCTTTAAAAAAAAATCGCTGAAAAAACGCTTTTGTTCCGGCTTCTAAAGCAGACTCCCCCCTTAAGCATTTTATTCAGAAAGTGCGTTTCTTGTTCCGACAATAGAGCCGTTAGAGGGCCAAAGTAACATATAACTTTGTCAGTAAACGCCCGCGCCACCTCTAGCACCGTGGCCTTTTTGACTGGGATAAGGATGCAAAACTTAGTTAGACAGTCCTGTACCGTAAGTATGTACTTAAAACCTTCCGGCGAGTCCTTGAGAGGGCCGTAAAAATCTATGCTTAACTTCTGAAACAGTCTGGACGGTGTATCTGTGATTACAAGAGGCAACTGTGTCTTTAAGCGCACTAGCTTATTCGTCTGACAGGCGACACAGCCTAGAACAAATTGCCGTACATCGGGCCGCATATTGCGCCAGTAGTAATCTGCTGCAATTTGCTATGTGTTTTATTTACGCCCCTATGCACTCCCATAGCCGCTTCATGATAGTCTTTCAGTAATTTGTAGCGATCCTGCACTGGCGGAATCGGTAAGTTGATTAAGTATAATACTGCCGTCACGGACAATCCTTCGAATATTGTGTCAAATACACTAGAAGGTCCCCTTTATACGATGATACTGAGGATTTTAAATCCTCCATCCTTGCCTCAATTCGATCGACGTTGCGGGGGACGTATTCGAAGTGATCGGACATCCATTGAGCGTAGGGGCCAATTCCCGGAAAAATATAACGATCTGTAGCAATTTCTTTCATTGGATCAGTGAAGGGCACCTTGGTGTTTTTCTCGCTTTCTGTTAGATCAATTAAAGGGATCTCGAAGTCCGAAATATGTTTCGATATGTCAAATGTGGATACATTCATCGGCTCCATGCATTCTTTCAGGAAGCCACTGACTGTCGACAGTTCAAGGCTGTTTACGGCCTCCACCTCGTCTCGAGCCGGTGATGCTCGATAAGCTTGCGGCATCTTGGGTTTCTTCCCGCCAAAATCCTTGCGCAATACATTATCAAAGCGAAGCTAATCCCTGATAGTGCATAGCCTCGTCCTCCGGCGTGTATTTAAACTCCGTGGGCGGCTCATTTATACCTGCGGCTTAAGTGGTTTTGCATTCCTATCCTGCTGTCGACGCAACTCAGCTAACTCTGCTGTTGGCGTACTGGTGACATTCACTCCTTTCGCTAACCCTTTTTCTTGGCGTGAGTGAGCCAATTTTTTATCTCTTTCTGCCTTACTGATAATGGGATTATCGAGGCTGTCGGCAGGTTTGACGTTATACGGTTTATAACGCCTACCTTTCTTTCTCCTTCCCAGTTTCTTCTTCTTTTTATTAAAGATCCAAGGGTCATTCGTAGTATCTTCTCCAAATGACTCTTCAGAATCAGATATCACAATGGCCCGTTTCTGCTCTATGTCGTCTTTCTCCTTGGTGATAAGCGAACCTTGCCGGCGTGGCTCTCTGTCTATCTGCAAGTTTTTTACCTCAAGTGACTCTTGCAGAACCACTTGAATTCGCAACTTTTCTTCACTGCTCAATTGAAGCCTGCCGTTATCAATTTTACTTAGCTGTACGTTGGATAATACGCACGCAAGGTATATGTCATCCTCATAATCAAGGACATATACCATACTGTCGCTTATTTTCTGCGTGAGCCAACGTATATATATTTGTGAGTCGGCTTCGTAAACATCATGCTGCAACTGGCATAGAAAAAGGTCATCTGAGGTAGTCATCTGAGTGTTCGATTCTGATTCGTGTGGGGTTTGGTATGCTCTCATTAATCATTTTTTTTTTATTTCATTATTCGATAGCAATACTATTTAGAAATATTTTAAAACTCATACAATTAGTTCCTACGGCCGGGAACAGGCAGAAAAGAGGCAGCACATAGCAGTTTTGGCGGCCATTTACCTAATTCCGTGCCCGCTCAGTCATCCCAAGCGTCGCGTCGTTGTGAAATTGAACCATTGTGAAAAAGTAGTATTTTTACTATGTGTGATCGGAAGGGTAACAGAGAGAACGAAAATAAGCCAGGCCGATTAAGAAAACACTCGTTTCACGGGAATCGGCATACTTCTGATGCTGATTCAAGTTTAACTAGCACTTCTGCAAAAAAAATTCATAATGGTTATCCTGATTTTCAAGTTGCAGTCGATCCAACTATGCTATACTGTGTAGTCTCTTATAGTGTATTCTTGGCCTTACAGAACATTGTGATTTGTAAAATATGCAAAAGTGAAGTGCGTTTTTCGAAATTGAATCAGAAAGGTTTAGGCTTTGATTTTAATGTGGCGTGTAAATGTGAAAATGACGTTCGCATTCCATCGAGTCCAAAAATTAGCTCTGGTTACGAAATAAACAGAAGATTTGCTTTCGTAATGAGGCTTCTTGGCATAGGTATTCAGGGTCTGAATCATTTTTGTGGATTGATGGATTTGTGTACTGGATTTAGTGAAAATGGATATTATGATATTGTTAATCACATTCACATAGCAGCCAAATCAGTAGCATTATTAGCTTTTAAAAAAGCTGTAAATGAGGAGAAAAAAGCAAACGCGGCAGCTGGCAAGATTGAAAATTGGCTCACAGTCTCCGGAGATGGTTCATGGCCAAAAAGAGGTTTTTCGTCGTTACTTGGCTTAGTCAATTTGATAGGCAAATATACAAATAAAGTTTTAGATCTCGAAGTGAAGTCAAAGTTTTGCAGAGCGTGTGAAACCTACGATGGTGACCATAATACTCCCGAATTTGAAGCTTGGTTTGAAGATCATGAACAAGATTGCACAGATAATCATGAAGGTAGTTCTGGAATGATGGAATCGAATGGAATTCTGGACATGTTCAAAAGATCCATTGAACTTTATAAAGCTATTTATGAATATAATTATTAAGGTGACAGTGACACCAAAACCTTCAAAAATGTAATCGATGAAAAACCTTATGGAGACGAAGTAATTGTAAAGACGAAAGAATGCGTTTTACACGTGAAAAAAAGGATGTTTCGGAGAGCCAAAGAGGCTAAGAAGCAGTTAACTCAGTTAAAAAAAGCTAAAAAAGCTATAGAAGAAGCTGCCTTGAAAAAATCAGGCGCGAAAAAATCAGGCGCGAAAAAATCAGGCGCGAAAAAATCGACATCCAAAAAAAAGCCGATACTCCGAAAACTTTGGCTTTAACTGGTAAAGTTATGTCCGAATTATCCGCTTTTTATGGCATTGCTGTTCTGAATCATCCTGACTCACCCGAAGAAATGAAAAAAGCTATTTGGGTTACATTCTACCATAGAAGCTCGACCGACGACAATCCACAGCATCAATACTGCCCAGACGATTCTTGATGTAAGTATCGTTTAGCAGCAGCACAGAATAAACTGAGTACTTTTAAGCATCCCCCCGCTTTTGACAACGATACTCAAGCAGTACTTAAACCAATTTATGAAGACCTCACTAGTGAAGATTTATTAGAAAGATGCACTGGCGCAAACACTCAGAACAATAATGAAAGTTTTAATTCTTGTGTTTGGGTCATGGCTCCAAAACACACTTTTTGTGGGAAAAAAATCGTTGAAATAGCAGCTTATACAGCAGCATGCACTTTTAATAAAGGCTTCAGTACGGTATTAAAAATAATGAGTGTCATGGGCGTAACAATAGGCAGTGAGGCTCAAAAATACGCTGAGAAAGTCAATGCAACGCGCGTGCGGAAAGCCGAACGGGTTGCTTCTCAGGCTTCAAAAGAAAGCAGGGTGGCCCGCAGAAACGCTAGAATACGAGAAAATGATGCTTACGAGGAAGCTGAAGGAGTTATATATGGAGCTGGCATCGCTGATTGAGTGTAAGACCCTTTTTTTCTCAAATTTTCATAAAAAAAAACTGAACGCGTTTTTCTCGAAACAACGCTTTTCAACTCTATCGACACGATTGAAAAAAAAACTACTGCACCGATTCAGTTGAAATTTGAACAGCTTACTCCTGACATATGTTCTTTTTATATGATCTAGGATTATAACGATCAATAAATTTTTCAAAAAGTTATAAACAATTTATGTTGTAAAAAAAGAGCCAAAAAATTCAAAACTCCGCCATTTTGTTTTTTGCCGGTAAAAATAAAATATCCTAGACTATGCAACAGCCAAAACTATAAGTTTTAAGAATCTTTTTAGTTTTTTTATTTCAGATGATCCGTTGGTGAGATATCGTGTCGACAGTCAAACAAAAGAACAATTTTGAGGCGGCCATTTTGTCAAGAAAAATCCGTAAAAAAAAAAAAATTTTATATCTTCAAAATGTGTATTTTAATATGTAAAAAGTTTGAACAATAAAGATTATTTTTTGTATGAAATAAAAATTATTGAATAAATAGGGCAAATCCACCGCAAACCTGCCTTAAATCTGCGTTAAAACTGCGTGCTTCGGCGGCCTGGTGCTGAGCCATACCACGATCAAATTGGTATTGCCTGTCTCTTTCTAAGAAGTCAATGAAGGCCGTCGATTCGGTTTGCGTCGATCGCGATGAGATTAGCAGGGGGGATCGTGTCAAGGTGTCTATACTTACTGTATGGAAATTATTAACCGCATAATTTGTTTCCGGGACCGGGTTCAGAGGAAATGCCTGTGCTTTTGCTGTTTCGTGCCTATCGTTTGAAATTTCTGTAGGGGCCGTGGGCACGTTGGGGAAACTGAGTAGATCATTGGCAGTATTAGTGGCGTTTTTCAAGCGCGCATTTTGGCCGCTTGCCGCTACGTCTGTATCTCGCGTCGTGTACGATTCTATATCCGCCGGCGCGCTATGCCGCTGCGACGGCTGGTTTCTCAAATGTATACGTATAAAATCCGCGCGTTCATCTGGGGTTAGATGCGCAAAGACCTTTTGTAATAGAGGGTCAGATTCCTCTAACAAGTTTGTATCGCCGTGCAAGCTCGAGTTGCTCGCGTGAAGTTGACGCTTGCTTTTGTCACTGCTTAAATTGAATAAATTTCTCAACGACATTTTAATATAAAGGCTAAAAATTTAAATTAATAACGGGCGATATATCAATTGATGTAATGAGAAAAAAAAATTTAGCAACAACAACAAAAAGATTTGAAGCTACCGATTAGTAGAAAATGATTGACACAAGCTATTAAACTTTTAGCCATTACTTATGAGAATTTCAGAATTTGATACGCTCAATAGGTTATCTGCTGCACCGATAATATTGTGTGTATGCAAGTTTCCGGGCGCGACTTACCCCTCGGAGGACAAAAATTTATTATTAAACAACGACTTACAGGAGAAAAGTTCCAAAAATGACGACGAGAGTATACGCAG
Organism: Gastracanthus pulcherrimus; assembly: GCA_949152435.1. Classification (NCBI taxonomy): domain Eukaryota; kingdom Metazoa; phylum Arthropoda; class Insecta; order Hymenoptera; family Pteromalidae; genus Gastracanthus; species Gastracanthus pulcherrimus. Next base: position 149,372,243 of record OX424572.1, on the reverse strand, counting down.
CCATCTTGTTCTTAAAGCTCGAAAATTACGGCGACCGGTCCTTGAATTTCCTTCCTGTCGAAAATCGAAAGGTCTCGGCGTGCCCCTCGCTTCCTGCCTCAGCGTCTTAGCAAAGTGGGCCTCTCGTTCTTTCGCCTCTGCACCACAGCCGATAGGACTTTTCGAAAAAATTTCTCGGCGGCCGAATTGTCGTTTCTTTAATCGTATACGAGCTTGCTCACCACGTCCTTTCTTTTTAACTTAAACACTTAAAGTCACCAAAGTAAACCTGTGTGCCACACACGCGAACACACAAGGGATGCCAGATGTTACGTGGGGGAAAGAAAGGAGAAAGGATACTACTCGCGTTATTTGCACGTACCACTTAAGGTACGTGATTCTTTGGTGGTTGGGGTGTACTGGGGAGAGAATGAGCATAACGAGAGTTCGGTTGATGGTTCTTTTATTGGGCTGATGTACGAGAGAGATGGTGTGCGTGCAATGGCCCTGCTCAAGCCGAACGGGCGCGGGACGCGCTTGCTGCGCGCGACGAAGCCGCCCCGCGAGGCGCGTACTGCCTCAGCGTTTTGGCTTTCTCACGCCTCGCTATCTCGTGGACACAGGACACCTGTGTCCGCGAACACGGACGCTGGAATACGTCCGTGACAAGAGCTAACGTTAGCTTATTATCAATCTGTGTATATTCCATGGTGGTTTTAAAGCAAGTGCCCATGATTGAAAATCTTATTGCCTCGAAGGGCCTTGATTCTCCCTACTCCTCTTAGTGTATAACAGCTGATAATCTCGTCCTTCTTGCTCTCTCTACACCTTCTTTCTCGCTTTCTTCGATACAAATATCATGTGTTATAACACCAAAATAAGAAAATACGTAAAAATTAAAATATAAAGTCAGATTCGGAAAGAGCATGCGATTTTACATAGGAATTTTGAGTTGAGTTTAATTCTATGAATGCTTTATTCGTTTTCTAACGTGCTGAAGAAAAAGTAAATTGTAGAACATCTTGGGACGAAACGGGTTAAAGTAGAAAATATTATTTCTCTCATTATAATAGCTGTAAAAAAGACATTTCTAAGGGGGTAGAATACCTGTAGCACATATTTTAAGATTTCCATCTGTAAAATTAATAGGAAAATAATTAGAATATAAGTATGAGTAGATCCTTAAAGTTGACTAAATTCCTCACAAAAATTATCCCTGACGAGACCCTCCTCCCCCTTACAGAGAGAGATAGATAGATAGATAGATATGTATTTATTTGTTTATAAAAGCAAAACAATGTACAGTTATTTACATAAAAGTATATCACGTAGTTGCATATCTTCAAAATATGTTCGTCAGGTACAAATTATCACAGATTAAAGTACATAATTGCGTCGTATAAAATACATATCGCGTCATTTCAGTTAAAACATCATTTTATCATCATTATTCACATGAGCGTGCGTGTACTGTCTCTCATACAGGCCTATACATAATACAATGAAATAAGATACTTAACAAAAAAAACTTATAAAAAACTTACACTTATAGAATATTGCAAATAACACGTAATTTCAAGAGAAACTAGCTCGATAGGTACTTACAAGGGAGAGATACTTGCCCTCCGCCTCCGATTTTTATGAAACTTGGCAGAGGGGTAGAGTTTTGAAAAATATTTGACACGTATTTTTTTTATATGCGGGAATTCATATTTAGGGGGTGAAAACCACCCTTAAAGTTCACCCCCTAAACCCGTTTTTATTGAATGTCTCAAGGTTGAATCAACATTTTTTACGAAATCCAACGCCTACTTATTTCTTCTAAAAAGGCAAGTATTTGGGTAAAGTTTAGGAGCCCGAACGCTCATGTGTAAGCATGTCTAGGGGGAAAAGCACCCTTAAAACTCACCCCCGAAACAGATTTTTTTAATATCTCGAGATTTGATCGGATTCTTTAGGATAAAATCTATGCCTGTTTTTTTCTTATAAAAAAATGAGTATTCAAGCAGAAATTAGTGATCCAAATATGTTCAGGGGGTGAGAACCACCCTTAACACCCCCAAAAACCAATTTTTTTAATATTTCGAGATTGGATCGGAATTTCTTGATAAAATCAACGCCTGTTTATTTCTTATAAAATAGTAAGTATTTAGGCATAGTTTAGGGACCCAAATATATCAAAGGGGTGTGAACCACCCTTAATACTCACCCCCAAAAACCAATTTTTTTAATATTTCGAGATTGGATCGAAATTTCTTGATAAAATCAACGCCTGTTTATTTCTTATAAAATAGTAAGTATTCAGGAATAGTTTATGGACCCAAATATGTCCAGGGGGTGAGAACCACCCTTAAATATATTGTTTTTAAATATATTCGCTAATGTAAAAATTAGTTATTTTCCTGTTAAAAAAATAGAATATATTTTAGAACATAATTATTACATGTTCAATGATATCGCACCACAAAAAATTGTTTGTGCTTAATGATATCCGTGTAGATAATGATAAGCTAAAAAAATATTGATAAGGTAATACGAAATATTTATGAAGTAAACAAGATATATTTTTGTTCGAGTTTAATCTGTTTTCGGTGATTCTGTATATTGGTCTGAACGAAACGTGGAAATAAATAAAGAAATTCTTAAAAAATACTAAATAACAAGTTTAATTTTAAAAAATACAGTGAAAATAGGAGCATTTTTAAGAAGTAAGTAAAATAATAATTTTAATAATATAAAATATATTGATAAAAATATGATGTCTTTAATTGACGTAAAATATTATTTATATTAATTAATTTTGTTATTAAGTTGAAGAATTCTTTAATTATTCTTTCTTTTAATATAAAAAAATTATTTGACCTTTCAAATCCATACATTGTACATACATAAGTTTATCACATATCTATTTAATAATAATCACTTGATTTTACTAACAGTTCATTTTCATTAATGAATAAATACTATCAACTATATTTGTTGGAACTTTAAGGGTGGTTTTCACCCCCTAAATATGAATTTCCGCAGATAAAAAAAATACGTGTCAAATATTTTTCAAAACTCTAGCCCTCTGCCAAGTTTCATAAAAATCGGAGGCGGAGGGCAAGTATCTCTCCCTTGTTAGTATCACAGTAATATAATGTTCATTATGTCAGTTTTTTTAAAGTTTGAACACTCACATGTACATTGTCACGTACACACACTAATAAATAATATTGAATAAAAATAAATAAATAAAAATAAAAGTAAATTAATGAATAAATAAAAATCAGTTAATGAATAAATAAAAATAAATAGATAAATAAATAAATAAACTAACACGAGACAGTACACAATTAACCTAAATTTAAAACGCCAGTAGATTGTGCGTTCAAGTACCTGTGCATCGCTGTCTTAAATTTGCACAGCGATGGCAGGTACTTAATACTGCGGGGGAAAGAGTTCAGGCCTACGTCGGTGCGCGACTTTGGAACCGAGATATCTCTAATTGTTTCGCCCCTACAGGAGGCCCTGACCTGGCATGACTTAAAAAGCTCAGTTAGGTAGGATGGTTGACCGATCCTAATTATTTTATATAGTAGCAAGGAAGTAAAATAAGTTCTACGTTGTTCAATATTTAGCCATTCCAGTTTCATCCTGTAAGGGGTGATGTGTTCATCCCTCTTGACGCTGCAAATGTATCTGACACAGGAGTTCTGTAGTCTCTGTAATTTAGTTTGCAATTCGTTAGATACGTCAATATAGACAACCGTGCAGTAGTCAAGGTGCGAGATAATCAGAGCGCTTGCGAGCTGCTTGCGTAGGCACTCAGTGGTACCAGATCTAAAAAATTTTAGCCCATATAGTGCACAATTTACGCGCTTGGTGACATGATCTATGTGCGGCTTCCAATTGAGTTTTGAGTCCATGAACACACCGAGGTTCTTAACCGTGTCGACAAAAGGTACAAATGCACCACCTTCCACCTCAATGCCAGGCAACTGCAAGTCCTTGAGGGCGTTTATATTAAATACTGAACCGAAAATTATAGCCTTAGTTTTGCTGACATTGAGGCACAAGCCCCCAGACATTGCCCATGCCGACACGGCTTGCGCCGCAGCTGTTAAGCGCTCGATGCCCGTTTGTAAGTCCGACAGTTCAATTTGCGTGTAAATTTGTAGATCGTCTGCGTAAAGTAGGTGCTTGATGTGTTTTGGGTCCCGAACGTCCGCAAGATCGTTAATATAAAGGCTGAAGAGAAGAGGTCCCAGGACCGAGCCCTGTGGAACTCCAAGATTGGTTGTGAGCCAATCAGACTGACCATGAGATCTGGTGACAACTTTTTGTTGCCGCCCCGTGATGTAGAATTTGATCCACAGAAGCGCGCCCCTGGAGAAGCCCATTCTAATCAGTTTGCGAAGCAGTTTCGTCGGTGAGATAGTATCGAAGGCTTTACTAAAGTCAAATAAAATAAGAATAGTTACCAATTTTTTTTTTTTTTTTATTATTATCATACTCAATACCATCGATACCACCTCTTATGTCCTCTGTTAACTTAAGATGTGATTCAGATATGAGTCTATGAACATTTTTTTCTTGCACGTAACCTACAGACTCAAGCGATGCATGGATTTTGTTCATGCTAGTCTTAAATTGTTCCTCTTGTATGTTGTTTTGGACTAAAATTAGTTCGAGAAATTATTTTGTTTTTAATTTTTTGCAGTACTGAAAGCCAAAATAATTATCATTATTGTTGGGAAGTTGTGAAATCGAATGTATAATAGCTTCACTTTATAGCTCCATGTTGAGTAATTTTCACTGTTTAATTTTTGAACTGCATAACGAACATTTTCTGCCATTTTTACACAAAAAAAAACTCACGTTACTTCAATTCACTTTCAGTGTGCACAAATAATGTTCTTAAGCTGTACTGTATGTGTTATTCACTTTCAAAGTTTTTTTAACTGTAACACACTAGAGCCTGGGCCCATAACCTGTTGGGAAGTTGTGAAATCGAATGTATAATATTTTAAGTTAATCTTTATTTAAAATAGTACACTGCGACTTTACGATATTCTTACACAGTAATCAGCACACTAATGTAATGTTAAAAAGAACTTATATATATATATATATATATATATATATATATATATATATATATATATATATATATAACACAGTGTCTCATAAGAACAATAGCTGTATGTCGTGGGTGGTATGTTCTTCTCGGTGATCTGCCTCGGACTGAAGCCCATGGCCTCCGTGCGTGTCTCTGCTGGGGTCAGTCGGTGGTGGGGAGGGTGCAATACAAATTGCAGGTCAGAAAAAACCCTCTCCTGCTTTTCATCAGCTGAGTGCTTGATGTGCATTTCGTTGCATGAATATTCCAACAATTATTATTGAAATTGTCATTTTTTTTCTCACTTAGACTAGAGTACTCGCATGATAATCAATTATTAAAGGTTTCTAAATAGCTTCAGTCCAAAATAGCATTCAAAATGAATATTTTAAGACCTGATTTATTTTTCGTCGGTACACGGAAAAACCCTTGGGCGTGATGCGTCACCAACTAGTGCTCGTGCAACACCAAACATTGAGAGCAACGCATGACATTGCCTCGGGAGCGCGGCTTTCTCCTTTTGGGTGAGCAGCCGCCCCAATGCTGGAGCCACCACGGTGCGCGGCTGTTGGTGTTGTAGCGTTTCCACCGGTAGGGGCTGCAAAATATTGCGCGTGCGGCAGTCGTCCGACTTGGTGGTTGGCGCAAGGAAATTTGGCGCATGTCGTGTTTCATCAGCAAACCACCGATTGTCTGCGTGTATTTGACGGTGTTTTAGAAGAAATTGTGCATGATTTGAGTGCAGTGTCTATGCCTATATAGTAGTTTCAAACACCGTTTCACGCAGATTTATACAATTCACAAATTTACCACTTATTTTACCTTGTGTATCTGCAGTTGTAAACAATACACATTATATTGCCACTCGGTATGACTTATAAGGTTATTGTAACCATTTTATTATAATTATTGTAATTATTATATTATAATAATAAACACGTAAATATTGTATAATTGTCTTATTTATTATTTTTCTGTTTAATGTTTAAGAACAGAAACTTTAAAAAATAGTTTAAGAATCAGTTCAATTATTCAATATAGCTTCATGTTTAGAGCGGTCAGTTCCCTTTTTTAGAGCTACAGCGTGACTGTATGTTGGGGCAGCAGCTCGCCGCGCGTTTGGGTGAGCTGCGCACCCAAAAATATTGCTGCCGCAGCATGAAAGGCTTGGTGGCGCCGCGCAGCGGCCATTGATTCCGCATCTCGCCCAAGGGTTTTTCCGTGTAGGTGGCGAAACCTACTTTGATTTCTACGTACAAGTGAATAGTACAAGGAAATGTATAAGTAATAGTGAACAAAGTTGATATTTTAGTTCGTTTATTAAATTAAATATTCTACCATCAGTATTTAAGGTAAACGTATTCTAATTGATTCAATATCTCTGTAGAGTTCAGTAATTAGAATATTGTATGAATATTAAATTCGTACATTATAAATTAAATACATTGTATTTATTACAGATTTGATTCATATTCATTTCATTTAATTTCCTTTATCCATTTATATTCTTTTAATTTAGTTTAAAAAATTATTTTACATAATGCCAACGAAAAAAAATTATGTATCGTGGAAATTTAAATGTTTTAATCCTTTTCAAAAGGGTAATCATAATGATAGAAATAATTTATTTCATTTAACTGGTAAATTAAAAAATAAGGATTCTTCACTCCCAGCAGAATTAAATTTTGTATAACATGTAAGGCTAATTTGTATAAATCTCTTCGAGATTCTGATATAACCCGTCCAGTAGATAATAATTATTTTGTTTAATGTGATAATGAATCTCATAAAGCCCGTGTTGCTGCCCTTGATCAAATCAAAGAAAAGTTCGAACAATCTAATGATAAAAACGAAAAAATATTATTACTTATTCTCGCTCCAGAATATTGGTCAAGTGCAGAATTAATGTTAGAATTTAAATCGAGGAACTGCGGATCACTGCTCGCACGCGCGCTAGCTCGCTTACTTGTGCCGGTATCGCCGGGCACATAAGTAGTAGATTGCTACCTACAGAACAGACAATTCTAACACTCCCTCTCAATCTCGCTACTTATTATACGTACTGTACAGATAAAATCTCTTATAATCAATTTTTATGAATAATAGTATTTTGTTGACATAGATAGTCATTTGAATTTAAACTTAATGTTAATTTGTGGAAGGCTTAAGGTAGTCTCTTCTTGCGACTAGACTTTGCTTGTCTTGGGTGATTTTCCCGTTAGATTACCACGGTCAAAGGACATTATCAGCTTCTGACTAGCTAATTCTCTTAGTCCCAGCTCTCTTCAGTCTCATTTTCTCCTGAAATTATACACATAATATTAGTTATTGGTCATGTTTAATATTTTTAGGGTTAGTTTCCCATGTAATTCTCTAGAAAGAGCTTTAGTGAAACTATCCGCTAATTGCTCTTTTGAACTAACTTATTCTATTTTAATATAATTTTTGTCGACACATTCTATTACAAAATGTTCTTTTCTCTCTACCATATACCTCAATCTACTTGATTCACTCGTTACTGCACACACTTCTGCAGCTAAATTATCGCAAAACAGATTCATAGGATACAGATCCTTTCCCAAAATAAATTATATCGAATTGTTCATAGACATTAACTCCAGAGCACAACGGAGTCGCAGAAAGGTTTATTATATTGGCTTATCTCAATCATTACCATATATTCAGCTTGACAATTTGACAGACCTACACTACTCTGTTTATGAGTCCTCCATGCTATTGAATCTCCGAAAAATGTCACCACTAATCCACATGTAGTCAACGAATTTTTGCAGTCTGACAGACTCATGTCAATTTAAACATAAATGTTAATTTGTAGTTTTTAGTACCAGCCAGGTATTCAAATTCTCTTGTTACCATTTTCCATTCGTTATTAGACGGATTTACCTGGTGTCTACTGAGCACATTTGTGGTGTTTGAAGTATCAGGGCGAGTAGCATTTGCTAGGTATAATAATGACCCTATTGCCTCACGATATTCACGATTTGGATTCACTTCTTTAGAATACTCATTTTCCTCTCTGTTCTTCCTCTCTCGGTTCGTGACTTGATTTGTTTGGATGAAGGTTGAAACAGGTCTAGTTTACTCAAATCCGAATTTCCCCAACATTTTGACTATTAATTTCTCCTGACTATGACTTATTGTTCTAGCATGTTCTATTTTTATACCTAAGAACTCCTTTGGTTCTCGTAAATCTTTAATTGTGAATTCTTTACTCAAAGACTCTCTTATTATTTCCAGATTTTTGCTATCTCTACCTGTCATTAAAATGTCGTCAACGTACAGTAATGCTAAAATACACTCATCTTTGTTTCTTTTGGCAAATAAACAATGATCAAGATCATGCGAAGTAAGTCCTAATTTAGACATACTCTGTGTGAATTTATCATTCCACTTCTTTGGACTATTTTTTAATCCGTATAAGGATTTCTCTAACATCCACACGAAGTCTTTCCCTGTTTCTGAGTCAATGAATATTCCTTCTAGAATTTCCATGTATATCTCTTCAGTTAAATCACCATATTATAATGCTGTTTCTACGTCTAGTTGTTTCCAATTTAAATCGTATTTATTCGGTATTACCAAAAATGTTCTGACTACTGAACCTCTAGAAACGGGCGCATACATCTCCCGTAATTCGTACTCGGTTCTATCCTGAAACCCTCTAATGACTAATCTACCTTTAAACATTTAATATCCTACACTATGTACCTTTCTTTTAAATATCCACCTAGAGATAATTATATTAGGCTTTGAGTTTTTGTCATTAAATGTTGGTCGTTCTACTACTCTGTAAACTTGTTTATCTTTGAGAGCTCTTAGTTCATTTTCTATTGCTACTTACCATTTTTCCCCATCCGCTAAATGTACAGCCTCTCTGTATGTTTGCGGATCCCCTTGTATCTTAGCTAATAGTGCGTGAAATTTTACGTCGCTATTGTTCTCATCAATTAAAAAGTTATCTGGCTTTTCTCCAATAGCAAAGTAGATTATTGGCTCTACATTCCCTTTACTCTATTTTCCCTCCATTTCCGTTAAATTTAGAGTCTCTACATCACCTTCTAAATATAATAACTTATCCTGATTAATGGCTAATTAACCACACTGCTCCATGGGTGTTTTAATAATCCCGCGACCTCTGTTTGCTTATTATAAATGTCTTTGTAAACCAGACGCTCAACAAATCTAACGTGCCTACTCTCATAGAATTTATTTTCTTCTGGGGCATAAATTATACGAGGTCTGTCCCAAAAGTATCCGACCTACGTTCATATCTTCGCGCGGAGAGACTCAGGCGATCTCTGGAGGGTATGAACGTCACCAGCAACTCCTAACCTTCTCGTCAGTAGCCTGAGATACCGATGAAACGCTTTAGTTCCCGCGCAGCGTCTATTTGTTTACAACGACTTTTTTGCGTTCGTCGCAATTTGCTTATTGCTAAAAATGGCAGAACGAACCGAACAGCGAATTTGCATAAAATTTTGCTTTAATCTCGGTAAAAGTTGTGCGGAAACTATTGAAATGTTGCAAAAGGCCTTTAAAGATGAGTGTATGGGAAAAACACAAATAAAATAGTGGTATAGGCGGTTCAAAAGTGGCCGCACATCTGTTGACAGTGATCCTCGTTCATCAAGTCAATGTTGATTGTTTTTTTCGATTATGAGGGCGTTGTGCACCACGAATATGCCCCTACAGGCCAGACAATCAATAAAGAGTACTACGTTGAAGTTTTGAAAAGATTACGTAATGCAATCAGGAGAAAACGACCGCAACTTTGGGAAACCGGTGACTGGCTTCTTCATCACGACAATGCTCCAGCGCACGCATCAAACCTTGTGCAGCAGTATTTATTGAAACACAGTGTTGCGCAGCTCCGCTAGCCTCCATACAGTCCTGATATAGCTCCCTGCGACTTTTGGCTATTTCCTCGATTGAAAATGCCGCTTGAAGGACATCGATTCGACAATAAACAGACTGTTGAAACTAATGCGACGAATGCACTAAAGGCGATTCCGAAGTCTGACTTTCAAGAGTGCTTTAATAAGTGGAAACATCGATATGAGCGTCTTGTTCAATCAAATGGAGACTATTTTGACGGATGCCACCCCCCGGATGACGAAGAATAAATCAAGCGCCGAGAAATCGAGGTAGGTCGGATACTTTTGGAACAGACCTCGTATAACCTGTTTGCAGATAATCCACTATGAAACCTCTGATAACCTGAGCTGCGAATTTAGTACCTGTATTTCTCGGAATTCTTACAAATGCTACGGAGACAAATCTTTTCATTTGATTTAGATCAACTCTATAATTGGAATTTAACTTGTTTAATTAATGGTGTACTAATTTCAACTGATTTATGGAGTGTCCTATTATATGTGTAAGTGGCTGCCTTTACAGCTAAAGCCTACATACTCGGTGGCAGTCCTGAATCAAACATCATATATCTTATTCTCATTTCTAATCTTCTAATAAACCTTTCTGCCACTCCGTTGTGGTCTGGAGTATCTGGGCAGGCTAACGACAATTCAGCGCCCAGGCTATTCAGTACTTCTACAGTTTCAGATCCTGTCAACTCCGTCCCTCTATCGCATCTCAGATAGCAGAATTTCTCGTTAGATCCTATGAAATTATGCATACTTCGCACGAATTCTTCTATACATTTAGGAGCCTCATTATTTCTACGTAACGGATAAGTTAACGCTACTCGCGAATGATCATCAATTAATACTAGCACAAACCTAAACTCTTTAGGGTGTGCTGTGGGACTTATTGGTCCCATCGTGTCAGCGTGAACTATCGGTAATGGTTTAGTTGCTCTTTTTCTTATTTGATAAAATGGCAATTTATTACTTTTAGATATTAAACACGTCTCACACTCAGATATACTCATATCTATATTTGTTTCATTTGTTTTTAATAACTCTGGATATTCCTTTGCCAAGTTTAGCAGATAAGTCCTAGAAGCATGAGCCAATCTCACGTGCCACTGCATTGCCTGAGTAAATCTCATTGGTTCACCAAATACATCATTCTTATACTCAACATCTAAGTTTACCTCAATTTCAGAATCTTCTTCTAATTTATGTAATCTTCTATTTGCTAACGTACTTAGTAAACCATTGAGCTGATCAGGCTGATCCTTTTCAGAACTACTTTCCTTTTTTGATTCAATTTCTTTGATTTGTGAATTTTCTATTACTTCCTCACTTTTGTCTTTCTTGTTACTCTCTGCTCACACGCATTTTCGTCAAACTCGTTAATTGACTCATTTATTTTCTCATTATTCTTATCATTCCGTATTTTTAATTTAACTATCCAAAACGGTGATCGATAAGATCCCGTTATTATACTTTTCCTCGCAACAGGATCATAGATGTTAATTCCTTTATTATCTAAATAAATTTTTAAACCTTTATCTACAAATTGTCTCAAAGAAAGAAAAATTTTCTGACAAATCCTTTGCGTAAAGTACACCATTTAAGATGAACTCATTACCGTCTTCCGTTTCAATTTTAATAATTCCTACTCCTTTAGTATCTAACGCGCTTTTATTATTTGCACACTTAATCGATTGTTTATTGGACTCATTTAAACTGCTAAAGATGAATTTCACGTTACTTAGGTGTTCTGTTGCTCCAGAATCAGTTATGAATTTAATTATTTTATTTGTATTCTCTTTGTGACAAATATTACTGTCTACTTTACCTACACTATCATTATATTCAATTTTATATGGAGATATTGTACCTTCATCTGAGTAATTGTCAGATTTAGCCTCCATGGCCGAACCATCAGCTGAGCTGTAGTACAATGCTGCCTGTTGCCGTCCACCACGAGCTCTGTTGGTGCCTCTGTGCTAGTCTCTGTCTTGGCCACCTCCTCCGCCATGATTGCCACCTCTTCCTCGACTCCCGAAGCCTCTCCGAGGTCCGCCCGGCCCACTGGCATTGGAGATTTGTGTTTTAGGCCTCTGTTGATCATTGGACTTAAATTTTTTGGCCGGTGGTTTGTTTGCCGCCCATTTGGCTCTCTGTTCAGGACAGTCTCTAGCGATATGACCCGCTATTTCCTTACAATAAAAAATAAAACGTTTGACCCGGATTCGGGTAGTCGCTGGAAATGTGGCCTCTCACGCCACACGAGAAGCATCTTCTCTCAGTTGCTCGAGATGTGCTCTGGGCAACTCCCTTTCTGGCCAAGTAGACTCTACCTGTAAAACGAATTCTATTAGTTGCAAATATGTCATTTCGCTGCCATTTTGCCTGGCAATACAGTCCGCAATGTTAATCCCTGGTACTTTATCTACTACAGATTGTAGGGAAACATCTCTCTTTTCTTTCTCTTTTAGTTTCCCAACTCCAGGAATACTGTCAAAAATCTGACTTTTCCCTCAAATTTATCCCAAAACTGCGAAGCAGTTTCTGCAGGTGGATTAAATTTCAAGCTATACACATCTTTTCTCGCCGAGATAGAGTTTGTTCTCTACTCTAATCTCTTGTGTTCCTTTAATTCTTTCAGTACTGCAGTGCATTCTCTTAATTCTACTATTTTGGTATATTAAATCATATCAATGTGATTTATTATAATGTCTCTAACCTTTTCTTTATCTTCTATCAATTTCTCAGAATTTAGGTAATTACTCTTTTCAGTTTCTAGAACATAATTTAATTTCTTTGTTTTTAACTATGACATCAAGTAGTATTCAAAAATCTCAAATTTTGTACACATGTTTAATTTATAGTTTCTGTTCACTTCTAAACTTTCATTATTTATCTCAATTTTAATTCTCTCTGTTAATTTATTTAAATTATTTTCATACATTTATGTTTCTGTTCTCTTTATCAATAACTCCTCTAATCTCTCATTAATATAATTTTCTAAATTTTTTTTTAACTTTTCATTTTCAATTTTATTAATATTATTTGTAATTAAATTTTGACTACTTACACCGGGCTGATCTATTACCCCTAAATTTTTGTTAGAGCTGGGCGACTCCAGGATTTCGCCATCCTCCAGTGACGATGTCTGTCTCTGCGGTGAGCCTTGTTCCCTCTCCTCTCTGATTACGTCACCTGACATTTCAGGTTCCGTACTCTGCCCCTCTCTGGGACCGAATATGTCACATACTTTCTCCAGCAGAAGTGCCTGTATATCCGCTCGGGACAGGGGCTGTCTGCTCCCTTCCGTCACCTTGACTATTTCGATTTTGGCTTTTGGTGTTTCAACATTAACCACCTTAGGTTTTTTATTGGGGGCCAAACCATCCACTGACAGCACTACCTCGTCTGTCATCAACTGCTGTGTCTCCTTAGTCACGTTGCATCCCTCATCTCTTCACTCTACTATCGAGTTCTCACCGCTCTGTGAGTCAAAGGTTACTATGATGGACGAAGCAACCTGGCTTGCTTCTGCACCTGCTTCTCCCAGTGCTTGGATCGCTGCTGCAGGAGCCTGCACCGAAGACTCATCCAGTGTCCAGGTTGTCCGCTTCGACAACCTTCTAATTACTAATCTACCTTTAAACATTTAATATCCTACACTATGTACCTTTCTTTTAAATATCCATCTAGAGCTAATTATATTCGGCTTTGAGTTTTTGTCATTAAATTTTGGTCGTTCTACTACTTTGTAAACTTGGTTATCTGTGAGAGCTCTTAGTTCATTTTCTATAGCTAAATTTCATTTTTCTCCATCCGCTGAATGTACAGCCTCTCTGTATGTTTGCGGATCCTCTTGTATCTTAGCTAATAGTGCGTGAAATTTTACGTCGCGATTGTCCTGATAAATTAAAAAGTTATCTGGCTTTTCTCCAATAGACTGTCCGCTCCGACAACCCCTTTACCAACTGATAAACGAATTAGATATTTTGTTAAGCCTGTTTCAGCAGGAATTTTTCTTGCAGCTCCTCCAGTCTGCGAAACATTTCGTCATTATTTTTGTTTAACATCTTGCTGATCGTCTCATAGATGTTGAAATTGCATACGGAGCTAACCTAGTCCCGAAACCGGGAACTTTTCAATATACGGATTTTAAGTCCATTAACCAGGATGACCTTCTGACATATTTGACAAACTGTGATTGGTCGCCATTTGATTGCGCCGACGATAGTGACGTTGATGGACTGCTGGAGTGTCTCAGTGTCAACCTTTTGGAGGCCATCGATACGTTAGCTGCCGAAAAATAATTCACGCCGAAAAACAAGGCAAATCCTCCATGGGTTGATGCTGAGCTGGCAGTTTTGTTCAAGAAACGTGATGCTTTTCGAAGACGGTATGTACGGACCAGGAACGAGACTTTTAGGCAAGAGTACCACGTCCTTGCCACAAGAGTAGAGCAGTGCATTAAGTCTCATCGTGAAACATACATTCAAGGTAGAATATCTGATGCCCTAGACAACAAAAGGGACATCTGGAAAGAGCTGAAGGGCCTGGGACTCCTGCCAAGAACACAAGACAAGCTTCATGGTTTCACGCCGAATCAGCTTAACGCGCACTTTGCGGGTGTATCGATCTCCCAGACTGAAAGTGACGTAGATTTGGGCAGCACCTTGGACTCAGACAGTGATGACGCCTTTAAATTTGAAACTTTTACAATGTCAGATGTAGTTCTGGCAGTTGCTCATTTCCCGTCACAAGCGAGAGGTGAGGACAGTATCCCCCAAAGTGTGATAGTTAAGGCTTCTTTCTTTCATTGGTAATCACATTTTGCGTATTTTTAACTCCTTCTTATGTACGGGGGGTCTTCCCAGCGGCTTGAAGGGGGGCTCATTTAGTGCCGCTCAAGAAGACCTCTGTGCCATCATCGGCCTCGGACTTACACCCGATAGCACTGCTGAACTTCCTCTCCAAGGTGCTGGAGAATATAGTCCATGATCAGATCACGGAGATTATTCACAGAAAAAATATCCTTGACCCATTACAGCCAGGTTTTCGACGGTATCACAGCACAGAAACAGCACTAATAAAGTTAACAGAGAACATACGGACTGGTATTAACGACAAGAAAAAACTTCTGACGATTCTGTTACTGTTCGTCTTTAGCTAGGCATTTGACACTATATCACCATCTACACTTCTCCGTAAGCTGAGTGGCATGGGTTTTTCCAGGGGTGTACTTTTTTGGCTAAAATCTTATATAATTGGTCATAAACAAAAGGTAATTAACAGCAGTGGAGACTCAAATTGGTTGACCACTAATTTGGGAGTGTCACAGGGTTCAGTCCTGGGGTCTCTGCTATTCAGCTTGTACATCAATGACGTACAGGACGTACCGACTGGTGGTGATGCTGAACACTTGCTATACCTAGACGACGTGCAAATCTACACTCAAGTAGCCTGGCGGGATCTGCATGTGGGTATCAGCCGCATGTCGGTTGTAGCTCGAACAGTGTTGGAGTGGGCCAAAGCGTCTGGACTTCGGCTGAATGTGCGCAAATCTAAAGTGACAGTTTTTGGATCAGAGCATAACATCAATCAACTGCAAGCTCTTGATTTGCCCGGCATTTAGTTTCAGGGCGGTGTGCATGCCCCCTTTTCCGACACCCCTTTCCGGCATGCATGTCCTCTTTTCCCTCTCTTCCTCGGTGTTGTCATGGACCCTAAACTCACTTGGAAAATGCAACTAGATGCGGTATGAAAAAAGGTAAATCGTGCCCTCTATAGTTTACGATCTTTCCGTTCATGCATCACCGAGGTTCTGCGAAAGCAGCTTGCTTGTGCGCTGGTAGTCCCACATCTAGATTACTGTTCCGTGGTCTATCTTGACGTGTCAGAGGAGCTTGAGACAAAGTTACAAAGACTACAAAATTCATGTGTGAGATACATATGTGGTGTTAGGAAGGACGAGCACATCACTCCTAACAGGAAATACATTGGCTGGTTCACTATAAAGGAAAAACGAGTGTATTTTGCGGGGCTGCTACTGTATAAAGCAATAAATATGAGGCAACCTCCGTATCTCGCGGCTGTTTTTGGGAAAACCAACGGCCAGGACTTCCAGTAGGAATGGTGTAACGGAGCTCTCGGTTCCGGGATCGCACACTGATACTGGTCTTTACTCGTTTAGAGCCCATGGTTCGTGATTCTGGAATACCCTCCCCTGCGATGTGAGATATCTTCCGTCCTTGTGTAAATTCAAAAGAGCCTTGATTAGATATCTCAGGTAGCTCAGCGGTGATCAATAACAATAAAAATAAATAAATAATACAAAAATATTTTAATCTGATATCCACGGTAAGATATATAGCTATTTATTTATTTATTTATTTATTTATTTATTACTTTTATTTATTTATTTTTATTTATTTATTTATTCATTTATTCATTTTTATGTATTTATTTATTTATTCATTTATTCATTTTTATGTATTTATTTATTTATTTTTATTTATTTATTTAACTATTTATTGTAAATATTGAAAATTCCATTAAGCAGTATGAATGTATTTATAAACGGCCATCTTAGCTATTTTGGCGCGCTTTCATTCTCCCGCGCTTTCCTCTACCGCATTTTTGTATTACCGCGTTTTCACTAAGGCAATTTCTCTCAACCGTGCTTTTACATTTTTCACGCGAACTGATTCTACGACATCACTTCTAAACGTAAACACTTTAGTAAATCGTTAATTACTTACTAATATCGGTGATAGTTCGCTGCTGGACTTGGCCGGCTGCCTGACCTCCTTCCGCCATAGTAGCACCTTTCGACCACTGCTCCGTCGCACCACTCGCCGTTCCACGAACACACAATTGCGCCGTTCATCGCACCCAGATCAGGTCGAGTGCGTTTCTCCTCGCACCCTTCCATTAAAAAATACGCGAGTGCGTCTCTCCTCGCACTCCTGCATACACGTGTGTGCGATTCTCCTCGCATTCCTGATAAGCACTACACAAAACTTTTCTCTCCTTGTAGTCGCCGAGCTCTCGAGAGCGTTTCTCCTCGCACTCGAGGCTGAGAGAAAAATGTGAGAAGGAGTGTACTCTCTCTTCAACTTCGTTTTTTGTTTTTTTTTACCAAATCACGCAGTAGAACGCGTGTCTAGCCCATAACCTGTTAGATTATAGGGTAGGGTAATAACAACAAACACCGTGGATTAATCTATGAACTAATATTTATTAAGCTCCTCTTAGTATCACAAAAACTCGTGCGCCCGGCTTGAGGAACTGCGGATCATTGCTCGGACGCGCGCTAGTTCGCTTGCTTGCGCCGGTATCGCCAGAGGGCGCATAAGCAGTACATTGCTACCTACAGAACACACAATTTTAACAATAACTTAAAAAAAACCTTTGGAAAACTATCGTGATTGCATAAATGTAATTATATGTTCAGATCCTAACGATATCCTTACGAGTGTAAAAATTGTCCTGGTCTAGCAGAAATTAAAAATTATTTAACAAAATTTTTCGATGATAAAGAAATTGAAGAAATTAGGTTTGATACATGGACACAAACTGATAGATGCACATTAAAGACTCAAGTAATGAAAGCTGACGAATTCATAGACGAATTTTGTGAACGATTATCTAAATTAAAATTACATCATTTCATTGCTAACCAGCAAGCACTATTTTTAAAAGTTTATAAAGAAAATTTAAACGAAGGGGAGTTTATGGTTTGGTTTGGTTTTGCTGAAAACTACGCGTTTGCCGTTCAAAATTCAGCGCAGTGCTTTCGGATCCAGGGTCCATTAAGGCACGTACAGTCAGTTTTTCCCCGGAGGGAGACTCTAGCAGTACGTAAGCTGTGGCTAGAAGGGTGACTCCCTCCGGATTGGTGGCGAACCCATAAGTAATGTGCATGGCACCGATGTCACTTACTTGTGCAGTGAAGCCGGAACATGTGCCTTCATGTGGCATAAACTCTCCTCTGGGCTCCTCTCTCGTTACCTCATCTGGTCTGTCTGCATGAAGACTCGTATGATGCATCTCGTTGCAGTTAGGAGCCCTGCATCTCCCCTTGTAGTTACATCCCGCTGCTTGGTGTCTCCATCGTAGACAATTACAGAAGAGTAATTGGAGCACAGGTTGTGCTGATTGACAAATTCTAGTTTCTTCTCTCGACTGTAGTTGAGATATGTGGGACAGTATCCCACAAAATGCTTCGACTGGCAGAGTATACACGCTGGACGAATGCCCTGAAAGCTGGACGCTGGAGCTGTGGTAGACGACACATGCACTGACACTGACTTCGTTGGCTTCTGCACTAGTTTCGGTTTTGAAAAGCCTCTCGAACCAAACCAATCACTGCTGCGTGCCGTCAAAAGATCTAGTACGATTCTCCAAGAAGTCGACCAGCTGCACGTAGGTGGGAAAGTTCGCAGTGCCTTCTAGCGACTTCTCCCAATCCTCTCTGGTACTTGAGTCAAGCCTGGACACGACGACCTTCAAGAACCAGTCGTCCCAGTGATCGACTGGTCTTTCCAATGTCCTCATGGTTCGGATGCCTTCTTCGACTCCATACAGAAGGCGAGTGATCTCCCTCGAGGATTTGTGAGAGGCTGGAGGCATCGACATCAGTATACGCATGTGTGCCAAGAGTCTCACACGCTGATTATCGTAGCGCCGGACTAAGGTGTCCCAGGTTACGTCGAAATTGGCCCCGATGACTTGCAGACTCTTAATTCGTCGAGCTGCATCTCCTTCCAAACAGGAGAGCAGATGCTAGAGCTTGACGACAGCTGAGAGCGACTCTTGGTCCTTAACCATAGAGCAAAATAGCTCCTTGAATGTCTCCCATTCCAGCTGACGGCCACTGAATTTGGGCAGAGTAAGCTTCGGAAGTGACGAAGAGACTGAGGTAACTTGTATAGGCCTGACAGTCTCGACCGGCACTGATCGAACTGGCGGTGCTATTGGCTCTGATTGCAACGCAGCCAATCGATCCAGGAGGTCGCCCTTGTTGACTATATATTGGCCTTCCCATTCTTCAAACTTGAAGTCCGTGAAGTACACCTCATCCTAGAGGGCTTCCTTTGATTTACAGACTATTTTGTGACGACTGAAAAGAGAAAGCCAGTAAGTTTCCAATAAATCTAGTCTACTATTAAAAGCGGCCACTGTCAGATTGAGAACACCAATCTTCTGAGTGTTAATGAAAAATCTTTCTATCAATTCTCCCTCGGCTAGATGATCTGAGAGAATTGATTTTGAAGATCTAGCCATTTTAGCAGAAGCAGGCAAGCAAAAGAGAATAGAAGAAATGCTGGTAGCTTTAGCTAGCAAAATCAGAAGCAGTAAGCAAAAGCTAGCGAGTTTTCAGATAGCAAGAAGATAGAAGCTATATCGGAGTAATACTTATTCTGGTTCCTTGATGTATCCATGGTCTTAACAAAATGTTCGCGTTGTGGCGGTCGACGGGCAGGACTTCCAGCAGCAGCAATCTCGTCGACCCAGCGCAGCAACAACAGCAAACAGCAACAGGCGTCCGGTTTCGAGGTTAGGAGTGCCGAGCACGTGGGCGCAGCGCAGCGTGCAGCAACTCGGCAAGGTAGCGCGCACGCCCTCTTGTGCGCTCAAGCTATCTCCTCGTGGTGCAAGCGTGCGAGTTAGCGCAGGCGCTTGATTGGCGGAGAATGTAGCTTCCCACACTAGCGTGATGCTGACGTCACGCTGCGGGCTTTTTGAAATTCAAATTCGCAGAGGAGAGTAATAGATTTTCTCTTACTTATGCGAAATGAATTATAATTCCGATTGGTCCCCCTTTTTTATTATCAATTTACACTGCACATATACTACCCAAGAATGTTACTTTACCGCGGAGTCGACGAGTGTCTCTCGGCGCGAGAATCGAGTTCGATTTCGAGATTAATCAATTTTATTTTTTTTAAATAAAAATTTACTGCACAGCACTGTTTATTATTTAAAGTTTTTAAAGCGCTACCACACTTCCATTTTTCTGTAAAACACGTGCAAATCCGGCTCAAAGGACCAAATATATATTATTTATAACAGATATTAACAACCCTTAAAATGTTTGACGCGGTTGTAGTGGTGATCGAGTGCAGCGGGACACTGTAATATCACGGAGCACGTGCTCGTAGAACAGGCAATAGACGTGAAGAAGAGTAATAGGGTTTAACTCTGATTTAATTAACAATAACTGAGTATTTATTCACTCTAAAAAAATAAACAATAAATATGTACAGGTATAACTTGCTTGTGTGTGTGTGTCTGAATTTAATAACTAAAAGGTCGAATAACAGTCGAACAATAATTGAACAGTAGGGGATAGGATTGACCGGGTGTGTGCCGCCTTGCACGTGGCGATGGATAATTGCGAAGGCGCACGGCTGGTACCTGGTCTGTACGATTGAGGCCGCGGTCAGAGCGGAAAGAGGCCGAAATTGCCCGGCGCTTGCAGTTTTGTTTCAGCTGCAACGCCGTGCAATTTCAGAGAAAGGGAAAAAATCCTACTTCGTACTCTCGCAGCGACCCCATGCATAGTTCCTGGAAGGAATCGCTGCAAGAGTGGCGCGCATATTTGAATGCAGCCTTAAGGGGTAACACCACTCCAGGATTTTCAAAAAATCGATTTTTTTTTCGGCTTAAACAATACTTTAGGGTCATAAAAATAATATGCAAT
The DNA here is from genome assembly GCA_949152435.1 of Gastracanthus pulcherrimus. Lineage (NCBI taxonomy): Eukaryota > Metazoa > Arthropoda > Insecta > Hymenoptera > Pteromalidae > Gastracanthus > Gastracanthus pulcherrimus. Next base: position 149,351,563 of record OX424572.1, on the reverse strand, counting down.
TGGTCCTGTAGTGTCAAATAATTTTTAAAAGGTTCAAATATCGATTTTGCGGCAGCGCATCTGACCGCTCGCTGAGCGCGCGGCACGTTCTGATTCATCGCTTTTGTATTGATTTCATCTATCGGAATAATAGGAGACCTTATTACTTACAGAGCCAAAGGTCCTTGAGGTTCCTCAGGCATCCTGCAGGGTGCGCTGATACTGAAATTAGCTTGTATCGGTGTGTATATGTGTTAGTTAATACAGCTGCAAAGCGACGCCGTGCACGCGCTTCGATTTGTATTTCTGCTGATTTTTCGTTTTTATATATTTATATATTACATATTTCGTTAATTTTTAGTGAACAGCGTTAAAATTATACACAATATGAGTAGTGAAAGACCAGTGTATGATGGCAAGATATCGACGAAGGGGAAAAAGAGCAATTTGAAGAGACAGAAAATTTCAAAGCGGCGGACAAGTAACCGTTATGAAATGGAGAAGCCAAGCATCGAGGCGGTTGGCACATCGGCTCGAAAATTATCTACCATCGATCCTGATGACTTTGAAGTAGATGAAGGCTTTGCTTATCGAATTCTGAATTTTTTAACCGTATTTACCGCTATATCGCAAGCTGTTGTGTGCAAAAAGTGCAAGTCAGATGTGACATTCACCGAGTGTGGAAAGCGTGGCTTGGGTTTCAAAATTGTTATTTCATGCCAAAACTGCGACAACATTTCTATCCCTTCATCACCATTCATTGAAAAAGCATACGACATTAATCGTAGAATGATTCTTGCTATGCGACTACTGGGAATAAGATTGAATGGAATAATAAAATTTTACGCGTTCATGGAGCTCTCGTGGCCAATTTTTCAATCATTTTCCGATAAAGTTGTGCAGAAGATTGCTGTCGATGCAAAACAGGTTTGTGAGCTGAGTATGAAAAATGCAGCTAAGGAAGAGAAGAAAAAAAGTGATGAAAAAGGAAACACAAGTGGTATTACTGTATCTAGCGATGGTTCGTGACGCAAACGCGACTTCAGATTTGTCCCTTTTCGGATTTGTATCACTTATTGGATTGTGCACTGGCAAAGTGGTCGACATTTTAGTAAAATCTAAATATTGTAAGGCATGCGAATTTTGGGAAAAGAAAAGTGACACGGATGAGTGCAAGGAATGGCTCGAAACCCATGAAAACGAATGCCAATCGAACCATGACGGCTCGGCGGGAAAAATGGAAGTGGATGCCGTTATTTAGATGTTCCAGCGCTCAGAATCTTTACACCAACTTAAATGTGCCAATTACGTCGGGGACGGTGAGTCAAAAACTTTTAAAGGTATCGTAGACTCGCAGCTTTATGAAAATTTGTCAGTAACGAAGAAAGAGTGCATCGACCACGTGCAGAAACGGATGGGTACTCACCTTCGAAATTTAAAAAAGAATCTAAAGGTTTCGGAAGAAAGGGAAAGCTCGCTGGTAAATTAATCGACGAATTGTCAATTTATTATGGTCTAGTAATACGTAGAAATTATGATTCTATAAAAAATATGCTCAATAAAATCTACGCAACGCTAGACCATAAATTATCGACGGACGACAAATCGAAGCACGAGAGATGCCCGCGCGGCGAAGATTCGTGGTGCTCGTGGCAGAGGGTCCAGGCCACTGGAGATTTGAATTATAAACACAAGCCAGCAATGTCGCAAGAGGTATTTGAAGCAATTTTTCTTATTTATGCTGCATTGAGCAGCGACGATCTGCTGACTCGTTGCCTCGGCGGATATACGCAAAGCAGCAACGAGAGTTTCAACTCAATCGTGTGGTGTATGGCTCCGAAATCATTTTCCAGTGGCAAGTACGTTCTTGACACTGCAGTATATATTGCCGCAGGCATTTACAACGATGGCCTGTCAAGCATCATGAAGCTTATGCAGAAATTAGGCCTTAAAATAGGACAAAATTGTTTCAATTTCTGCATTGAAACTGATGAGCGGCGGATCAAGTTTTCCGAGCGGTCGCTCACAGATGCAGCCAAGAAGGCCCGATTAGATTCAAAATCGATGAGAAAGGAAGAGGAGGAGGCAAATATTAATTTGGATGGCCAAATGTATGGTGCAGGCATCGCAGATTAGAGGTAAACAAAAAATATCGATGATTTAAGTGCATGTAAAACTTTAAACGCGTTTTTCTCGAAACCGGTTTTTTCAAACTGGGAGAACAGATTACTCGTAAACTATTGCATGGTTTTGATTGAAATTTTTACTGTAGCTTCACAAATAGATTCTCTAATGAAGTACGTTTGTCGATTGAATGTAAATTTTTTTTTTTATAAACAATTTACATCGTTTTTTTTTTTTGAGAAAAATCGACTTTTTTTAGAAGTACGCCATTTCTACAAAAATTGAAATAGAAAAAAAAAACCCTACGTACTTATAAAGTTCACGTTATATAGATTAAGAATTTCTTTGGTTTTTTGTTCCAGGTCTCATACTTTCCGAGAAAAGTGTTCTCCCGTTTGGAGGTTTGAGAAAAAGGCTTATCTCGAGATTCGCTGTATAGCGGCCATTTTGTATTTAAATGTAAAAAAAAAATATTTTTGTACCTCAATATATGTATAGTAAACCCACAAAAAAGAAATTTGATCCCTTCTTTCCTACTTTTGTAAAAAATCGTACAAATCAGGCATTTTTTCCGGTTGCTAAAGTGGTGTTACCCCTTAACAACCGTGTTTAAGTGAAGTACTATGAAACGGTGTTTTAGTGTAATTAGTGTAACCCTGCATTATAGTATGTGTGGGATGTTTAAAGAAATTTCTAGAAATGTTATTAAATTTTAATGTAAATCAATAGTAGTGAATTTTTGTGATATCATCAAAATGCATTATTTTGATTATTTTGCTTATTTTATCTTTTTGTAATTAGCAAAAATTTTCATAGTAATTTGGACCATTGTTCAAACAGGGCTCATTTTATAGGTATCGGTTCAAGGAACAATTTAGAACGTGATTTGGCAAATTTAGTTGCGACGCAATCACACTTAAGGGGAGGTCGGAGCCGATTACGGATTTCTGCATTGTATTTTACATTATTCTAATTTAATTAATCATAAAAGTTAAAAACTTTAGTTCTCCAGTGTTCACAATCTACTAAGGAACACCAAAAAACTACGATAATTGAGAAAAATTAAAAATTAATTGAGAATACTGAAAAATACGAAATTGTCGAAATGTAGATGTAAAATTTCCTACCTAATCCTAAATAATGTTATTAGGTTTTTTAAAAAATAGTAGCATATTCTCCACAATTTTTTTTTCTTTTTTTCTCTAAGTGCAATAATTTTAAATGAAAAGTACATGAAAGTTAGAAAATACGGAAAAAATTAAAAAATACAATTTTTATGTGTCTAAATAACTATTTACACTTTTAACCTTAAGATCTAAAAATTTTTTTGTATATTTTGATGATTATTTGCAACAATTTTACCGTTCGTTCTAAGATTAAAAATTTTTGGTTTGCTGATGTGACGTAGAATATTCCATATATTCATATTATCTATATTATAAAATAATTTCGCCGTCGCCGCTGTCAAGGTGCATAAGAATCGAAGATTTTCTTCATATCTCCCTATTTTTACGTTATTTTGGCCTACTTTTAGACATTTTTTATTATTTTTACGCTATTTATTCTCTATGTTACGTTATTTTACGGTATTTCACGTCATCCTACATTATTTTGCATCTAAGAATTGGACCGTTTCTGTATCTCCCATTTTTCTATGTTGTTTTGGTCTATTTTTCAGAATTTTGCGTTATTTTTAAGTTATGTATTAGCTCTTTAACGTTATTTTACGTTATTTCATTTAAATTCACATTATTCTACATTCTGTTAGATATATGAATCGGAATTTTCTCCATATCTCCAAATTTTTCGAATCAAGGCCTTCTCTATATCTCCATCATTCTACATTATTATAGCCAATTTTTTGGAATATTATAGTTATTTATGCGCTATTTAACGTTATTCAAGGTTTTTTTTCTCGTTTTATATTGTCTTTCTTACCTGTATACCCTTTCGGGTTTTTACAGGATACCCCCACTACTTCTGTGTGGAGGTATTTGATCCGAACCAACGCATCTCAATTCCCCACACCGTTCCCGCATTCGCCCAAGTTGCCGACAATGGCAGGTTTCTACCTAGTCCGGTAACTTATGCCAGAGGAAAACCCGTAGGAAAAACGTCTGACAGGACGCGGTGCTGTAAGGAAATCGACTTGCTAACCAAGTATCATTCCATACCTTGCCACCAAGGTATTAAGCACTTAAAAAATTTTTCTTGCAAAAAAAGTCAGAGGTGCCGCAGTAGTAATCAAAAATCCATAATTTTAAAAAATTCTACGCATTTCTCTAGAATTTATAATCTAGAAAATAATCCTGTTGGATATTTTGTTTAACACCAAAATTGCTTCCTCCAGAGGCACCACCATGTCCAATTTTTTTCTGCCGATTTTTTATATGAAAGTACATACCAAAAGAAGCCCTAATCGTATATATCGTATATCAGGGTGTCTTTGGTTAGCGATGCGATGATTCTAAAATCTATTTTTATCTATACAATTAAATAAAACCTATACCTATAAAAGATTGAATTATTATTTGTTATCTTTCATTGCAAAAAAATGTATGACACAAAAACGCATCATTTTTTTAAATCACTCATTTAAAAATATCCGACTATTTAACATATACTAGTTTACAAATTCCGTCATATAAATAGTATAAAAATTATAGTTTTTCTATGATCAATTATAAATAGATACAGATTCAATATTGCAAAAATAAATTGTCATTATTATATCATTTTTAAAAAATCACAAAATAATAATATTTTTAATATAACATTATCTTTCCAGTTTTCGGATTTTTTCGTGCAATATAGTTAGTAGAGTCAAGTTAGTATTTGTTAAAAAAAAATTATTTCTGTGCAAACAGCTGGAAAATGTTTTTTAAGGTATCAGAAACGTAATACCAAAATTTTACCACTCTACACCTACCGTGTCATTGTTTATTAAACAACTTAAATGCAAAATTAGTGTTTTTATCGAATAACTCTTTGGGATTCACATTTTTAGAAAAATGGACCCCGCGAATCGAAAGAGGAGGAAATTTTACATAGAAAACATGTATCATATGTATTAATTTATACAAACTTGCGTGTACTAGAATTTGTTAATTAAGTCTGTACATCGGAGCACCGCAGCAAGCGGCTGACGTGCGAAGGCGAAGTGTAAGCACGCACGCGGTGCACAAAAATATCTATAACCTTCGACTGGCAAAATGAAATCCAAAAAATCAAAATGGGTTTTATAGATGATACTAAAATCTAACTATCATATGTGTTTACTTTAAAGAAAACGTTTTTAATTATTCAAATATTAAAGGGTAGTTTGTGCAAAGCATTTGTTTTCTATCATAATAGTTTGGCGGCTTTAATTTTTTTTATTTCATAAAAAGCTTATTTAATGTATGGGATAATATTCTTAAATGAGCTATCATTAATGCACACAAGCTTTTTGAAACTTTACAAGTGGCATATATAAAGCTTGAAATGTCTACTTTAAGATGGTTTATTTACTTTTACTTAAAAATAATGTTGTAAAAGTAAGTTATACAAAAAATTAATAAAATATTTTATTTTTGCTATTCCCAAACGCGAAATTAGCGCGCATATAAACATGAATAATTATAGAATAAAAGTGATTATGACTGTGCAACCGTGTGGAGTATGCATTTACATCGAAAACGTACCATCTCGGCGAAGAGTTAGAAAACGTACTAAAATAATAAATAAATAAATAAATGAATGAATCAATGAATGAATCAATGAATGAATGAATGATTGCTCGACTGCTCGACGTACAAGCTCCTTGAATATTAATCTGGTATTTTGCTTTCATTGGTCTGAAACAACTCGCAATATTAACATACAAGATCGGTATCAATACCTGAAACTCGGTATTATTACTGAACAATGTCCAGTCTACGGCTGTAGATAAATATGTAGAAGCATATTTATTATTGTTGTACAACAAAAAATTTAATATTCACAAATTTATCTTTTAATAACAATAATATTCTACATTTTTTATTAATGTTCTTTAACATGTGTTTGTACAAATAGCAACATACTTTTTTCATACTTGGCGGGCCCTTACGTTTCTGTTTCAAGGTTAAGTTACCCTTAAGTACTAGAGAATTGCTTATTTTGCTACGTACGTTAATCGTAAACATAAACTGTAATTCAAAAGATTTTTTGGGTATAAAAGCGTTTGCTTATGAGAATGTAAAACATCTTTTAATTAATGTTTAATAAGTTGCAAAATAAATAAATAAATTTGTTTTCAAAAGGGATTAATATACGTTTTTTTTATTTATTCTCGTCTACATTCTCAAATCATGTACTTACCTCTCTTTCATTTTTTTTAGTTAATTATATCTCTTTAATTTCTCGTTTTATTGAGACTTAGGCTTGTCTATCCGCAAATGTATTTACAAAAGTGTAAGTTAATCTAAATAAATAATTAAATAAATAAATAAATAAATTAATAAATGAACGAACGAACGAACGAACGAACGAACGAACGAACGAACGAACGAACGAACGAACGAACGAACGAACGAACGAACGAACGAATTAATTAATTAATGAATAAATAAATAATAGAAGATACCTGATAACATAGTAAGATAATAATAATTTTGCTTTAAAAAGTCTTATGCAACATTATTAATATATGCAGTAAATAATTCACTACATTTGATAATAGCGTTATTTAATTATCAGACGCGTTTGCTTTCGAAATGAGAATTCAACTATCCGCCAAGATGGTACGTTTTCCAACTCTCCGCCAAGATGGTACGTTCTTCCTCTTACCCGACGATATCATATTTCTTAAAATATGTCCTGATATATTTTTTTTCACTTAGTAGATAACATTATTGTTGAAATTATTAAAATTTCATTAATAACGTATTTAATTTATCTTAAATGGCGCTATAAAATAAAAAAATCGTTGATAAAAATGTAAAAAATATTCTTTTACTACAAACACTCATCTCGTATAAAATGATGAAGCATACGTGTAAATTAATATTTCTGGTCGTATAGAAATAGACATATGTATAGGTATCTTCGCGCCCATGGTGGGTAGCCACTCAGCGTTCCTGTCGGAGCTTCGCTTTACCTGTGCACTGAGCCTCAATTATCAAGTCATTCAAATTTGTAATGATCTTTGTTCTAAGTCGTGTACCCTTCTTACGATTTGTGTAACATATGGTAAATACTGAGATATTTCAAATCAGCTGTGTATAGCATACCGTTGAAGTGGAAATGTACGCAATTTTCTTTGTGTTTAGTAGGTTTAAATAATAAAAGTAATTTGTTTTTTATTATAAATCTGTAAGTATTGTGATTAGAAAGTATTAAAGTTTTTTTTGTATTGAATTATAATAAATGTGCATAAACTTGTAGTGTCGCATAAAATAAAGCAAATTACCGTCAGTAAACCGTGACACCTGTAGTGGAGTTTGTATACACTGTGACTGATATCCACCAGATATGTAACACATATATATAAACCATGCACATTCATGTCAGGGATTTTACCAGCGAAGTTTTATATATAAGTACTCAGCAAAATAAGCTCTCAAAGAAATTTTTTGCACCTTAGGCCACCTGTCGCACCTAATAGAGTATAGTACAGTATGTATATATATATATATATATATATATATATATATATATATATATATATATATATATATATATATATATATATATATATATATATATATATATATATATATTGTAACGGGGTGCTCAATTTGTTAATACCAATTAACTATTAAGCAAGAGACCTGTTAGCGTACGCCACATGCGACGCATGTGTACGACTTTGGGCAGGCTTTTCCCTCGTACGCGTCTAATCCACGGGGGATTACGACTTTGTGCGGAGTTTCCTCAATCCACAAGTTTTCGCGACCTGAAAGGAGCGCGAAAACGCGAAGGCTAATTCTCTCGCAACGCGAATAGGAATTTAGTTCCGCTTGTCGGCCTAACTCAATGCGGGGAGCAGGCGGGTCCGGGTTTGTTAATGACACAAAGAATTTAACAATAACAAACAAACTATATTCTGAAATAATAAGAAATAAAGGATTTACAACGAAGAACACAATAAAATATTAATAACTGATATCGACGACAACGATGAATTTAAATACATCAACGAACGCGCGCAGGTCGAGACGCGTCATAGATTTTGCGATGGTCAGATGACTATCACATGACCAAACGCAATGGAATTGACATTGTCACAAATTAATAATTTTATTTCGTTCTAACCTAAAAATTGTTGGGATGTTTATACTGAATTGCCAACAAAATTGTATTTCAACCCATTACCGCCTAAGCGTACATTGACGGACACAGACGTGTCCTAATTGATTTCAAGTATTTGCTCTGAAAATTCTATACCAGGGGTTTCCCGATATGCTCTTTCGATTGCCGATGTTAATTTTTACCTTCAGCCCTTAGAAAATGCAATATCACGGGGTGGTATAAGTGTCTTATGAAATATGTTTGTTAGAGAACTATTCTATAACTTATTTTGTTCCAATTGTTAAATATTTATTATATATTGTAAACTATGTATATTTATCTAAACTCGTCACAGACAGAACAACTTTTTAAATTAGTATGTCAACCACCGAAACGGTTAAAATATTAAGGTAGGGGATGGACGTGAAACATTCGTGTATACTTGATTATTATTATCTAAAACTGTGATACGTTGGATTTTAGAGGATGCTCTTTACAAATTTCAGACCTGTTTCGAAGTTTATCCTTTTATAAAGGTTATAAAACAAGGGTTGAGGGTGACATTTTTTTCGTTTCTAGTGTATTATACTACTTCTTTACGAAATTAAGTATTATGAATTTTTCCAGGGAGCTCTGTCAATCAAGTGTCAATATCAAGTGTTTTTCTAAGTTTATCCTTTTCTCAGGGTTCAAAACGAGGGTCGAGGGTGGGATTTTTTTGTCTTTAGCATGTATCGCAGTATATCTGTACAAAATTACGTTATGTAGGGTTTTTCTGGATCTTTTTTAAGTTTTAGATCTTGTTCGAAGTTCACCCTCTTATAAGGGTTAAATATAAGGGTTGAGGGTTAAATCTTTTATTTATAGCGTGTATCGAATTGTTACTTTTCGAAAACACGTTTTATAAATTTTTTGACGATGCTCTTTTGGAATCGCAGGTCATGTTTCAAGTTTACCCTCTTAAATGGTTAAAAACGCTGCCAACTGATTTGGCACTCAGCTTTCTCAAAGAGGCATCAGTCATGTTATATAGTACATTACGAGGGTAGTTCAATAAGTCTTTAGAATGACCAACAGATGGCGCGCGAATCGCTCCAAATCATCTGTTTTCAGTCAGCACCACTCCCGACTAAATATATGGTGCAGTCACAGTCCACATCTTCTGAGTTTACGTGTTTTTATAACCAATTGAAAAAAAAAAATTGCTTGTTAAGAAAAATGGAAAAAAACGAGTTCAGAGCGGTAATTAAACATTTTCATTTAAAGGGTTTAACTCCATATGAGATAAAAAATGAATTGGACTCAGTTCATGGCACATCTGCCCCTGCCTTAGCAACGGTTTATAACTGGGTAAATGAATTTAAGCGTGGTCGTACATCAATAAGTGACGAACCACGTTCAGGAAGGCCCGTAGAAGCAACTACTACCGAAATCATCAATAAAATCCACGATATGGTGTTGAAGGATAGAAGATTAAAAGTGCGTGAGTTAGCTGAGGCCACAAGGATATCTATAGGTGCAGTTGTTTCAATTCTACATGAAAAATTAGGCATGAAAAAGCTATCGGCAAGATGGGTGCCGCGTTTGCTCTCAGATGAGAATAAACGCAATAGAGTGGTCGCCTCTGAGGCTCTTTTGGCGCGCATAAGTCGGAATCCTGAGGAATTTTTTCGTCGATTTGTGACTGTGGATGAAACATGGATACACCACTACACTCCTGAGACAAAGGAACAATCCAAACAGTGGATTTCCACAGGCGAACCAGCTCCAAAGAAGGCAAAGACCGTAAAGTCAGCTGGTAAGGTTATGGCTACAGTTTTTTGGGATGCACGTGGAATTATACTTATTGACTACTTGGAAAAGGGTAAAACAATTACTGGTGAGTATTATGCATCATTATTAGAGCAGCTGAAAGAAGAAATTAAAAAAAAACGACCACATTTGGCGAGAAAAAAAATTCTCTTTCATCACGACAACGCCCGAGTTCACACATGCTTCGTTTCAATGGCTAAAATTGAAGAACTAAAATTCGAATTGGTCGAACACCCACCGTATTCACCAGATTTAGCCCCCAGTGACTTTTTCTTATTTCCAAACTTGAAAAAATGGCTCGGTGGACAGAGATTTACGGACAACGAAGACGTCATTGCCTCTGTAAGTGCTTATTTTGAGGAACTTCCGAAAACGCACTTTTCTGAAGGATTAAAAAAACTTAAAAAGCGATTGACCAAGTGTATAGAGCTCCAAGGAGATTATGTTGAAAAATAAAAAAAAATTTACCCAAAAAAAATTGTTTTTATACTTTATTCTAAAGACTTATTGAACTATCCTCGTATATTATTAAGCATAGGTCAATATCTGTTGATGGATTTGACAGAATAGGTAATATATTATAAAGCAAAATTGCTTGAGAAGTTCATAAGCATTACAAATACTTTAAGTTTAAATGTTAACTGAAAATTAAGTTTTTGCAGACAGATCGATTAGATTGTATCCACTGGTGTTTGAGTCAAGATAAGTTACACATATACACATGCATACACACACAACACACGCACACACACGTATACATACACACATACATACATACACAAAACGTAATTATTCTGAAAGTACTATTTATTATCAAACTATGCAAGTAGACTTATATCTCCATACTTAACAAATTATCACTGTAACTTTCAAAGGAAAATATAAAATATTTTTTCAGATATTGTTGTACAACAAAATGGCTTTTTTAATATTTTATTTTATTTCTTAAGAGGGAATGAATCTTATGACTTAAAAATTTCCATGATTATAGTTCTATGTAAAACTAATATTCAGTAAAAATCAGGAGGGTCGATTTGGGTGGTTTTCACCCAAAATTATTTTTGGTGGCAAAAATTTGAAAAAACTGTTTTTAGTATCTACTGACAATAATAAGTCGGTTTTACCCTAAACGGACCACTTACACCTTCCCTAGTTTCTCCCCGCCACCCCCTCAATTACCGTAAATGCCATCATTTGTTAACAGCAATTTTGAAGAGATGCGGCGAATTCAAACTTGTATTTGCTTAATAAAATACTCTATCAACTGCCTATTAGCTACCTCTACTTTTATTTACCATTTTTTTCCCTTTTACCCCCTTTAGACGCTCTGGGGGGGGGGGGGGGGGGGTACTACTTATCCGTGTCCAGAGTATATAAATAAAAAATATCTAAGATCACCATACTTGACCAGGGTATCTTCGGGTTTTTGGGGTTGCTGATTCCTAATTAGAGGTTCATTAACCTGTATCACATCGGTTTCAAGGGCATTTCAAGGTCAATTTTAAAAAAGTTGATAAAGAAATTCAGATAAATAGATATATAGGTTTTTGGGGTCGCTCAATTCAAATCAGGGGATCTTTTTATCCCTTAAGATCATCTAGAGGTCTTTTAGGGGGTGGAAGGGGTGAGTGATGAGAGTGGGAAGTATTTAATATTACTAGCAGATACAAAAAATGTGTATTAACGTTTAATTAGCAAAAATAAATCGATTTTATTCAGCATATTCATGCTTTTCGTTTTATCTACTAACAATTGTAAGTCGTTCCAACCTAAATGAATTATTCACAACCTCCTAGTGCTATCATTTGCCAATAGCTTTTGTGAAAAGATTCGGCTCTATAAATCTTCTACACATGCGGGCATGTATACTGTCGATCTCTTCTTATTTACTTTCTCCGTTAAAAGGGCCAAGGGGGAAAGGAAGAACGGGAATGATCCATGTAGGATGGAAGTTTCTGCAATTTTATCGTTATCCTTGACCATTGTAACTAATCAAGAATCATCTCATATGTAGCGTTACGCTAGTATGCTAGATATGCAAATGTTAGATAGAATATGCGAAAGTTACCCTAGGCATAATGATCTACACTTTGCGTTACCCAGGAACAACGATGTGGACGTGGTAAATTAATGTTCCCGTTGGGGTGCTTTTTTAACATGAGACTCCTTACCTCACTTATTTGTGTTTAATTGTTTTATTGCATTTCTTCTTCATCTTCTTCTTTCTCTTCTTCTCCTGATGCTTCATCTGACTCTTCAAAATCAGCAGCATCTAACAAAAATTGTGGGTAGCTATGACTGTTGTATTGGGGAGTGTTTTGTTGGTGTCTGTAGTGTCCCAAATACCAATGCACAGGCACTATGTGAGCACAACAACCTATTACTCGGGGACCGCTTTTTCAATGGCAGTACCAACCTTTAATGGGATCAAAACTGTTCTTTTCGTATTTAATCCAAAGTTGGTACTGATTTGAGCTTGTGTGGCGAGATTGCAGCTTTACCCGTAGTACATCGTGCCCATCTTTATGTACATACAGAACGTAATTGAAATCATCGTCGATATGTTCTCTAGTGTTGGATGCCGCTTGCTTCAGTTGATAAACCCCTATTGTTAATCTTTGTATATATCTTCAGGCATAATCCACTGTAGAAAAGAAGATGTTCTCTGCTTTATTATGTTGTTTACGATGCTGGCATCATTATTTTTGCTATCGGCAAAGTAAGGTCCATATACTTCTAAAATATAGCCTGTAGTGCTAACGAAAATCATGGATTTAAGTAGTGGCCTACCTTTATGAACAGAAAAACTACGACGTTGAAACGTATAATTACTACTCTTTTGTATATATACATATGTACTATCAGCTATTATAATAGCCACATCTTCACCGTTTACAAATAGGGCTTTTCCCATGTCTGTCGTGTGCTTTTGTATGAACTTATCTCTGCTTCTATGATCCAAGCCAAGATGAAAGGAACAAACTTTAATATAAGCGCTTTTCTAGCGGAAGAGATTGCTTTGCATATATATCTTCTTGGCATCTGAAAGAGTGTTGAGAGAATAGAATGCCATAAACCAGATTTTAACTTCATTAGTTATATATATATATATATATATATATATATATATATATATATATATATATATATATATATATATATATATATATATATATATATATATATATATATATATATATATATATATATATATATATATATATATATATATATATATATATATATATATATATTTATTCCTATATTTTGTACTGTAAATAGAATCTTTGACGAACTGAAAAAGATTATTGAAGTTGGATGCCGTTATTCCAGTCAGTGTGAGATAGTCAGTATCACTTAGGGCACCAGGCGATTCAAAGTTCAGTAATCCTTTCTTTACAGCCACCCAAAGATCATTTAGTAAATTGCAAACTTCTATACTCGTTAGTGTTGTTCTATCAAAAGTTATTGGAACTCTGGATTCTTTGTCTGGCTTGATGAAGTTTCCTTGTAAATATCTCTTACAACATTGAGTTTGCCCCTGAATAATTACCCCTCGGTTAATAAAGATACGCAGTCTAGCTTCAGATGGTATAGTAACAAGTTTACCTGTGGAATGGCAAATAAGGCAACGAGATTTTGTTTTACTCGTTCGACTAAAAGGTAATGTGATTTGCTGATCATCAACCACTTCATTCAATCATCCGCCATTTTTTCACTTGTAGCATTTAACTTAACATAGGACAAGTTTCTCACCAATGTTGAGCCACGGTCGCATGATGACGATGCCTGCGGGTCCGCTTTACCGCCCTGACCCGCCGCCGGTTCTGGGGTTCCGAATCCCTATCCCTAAACACTTTTACGTGTGGTTGCCATGACGGCATGACTGCTGTAACCCAGGGACTTTGTCGGATAGAGGGACAACTCCGTTTCCCACCGTCACCACGTGGAGGTGCCCTGGTTGCAACCACACGTTACATGCTCGGTTACAGTGAACGCCATTCTTAAGAGCTTGAAGCTTATCGGATTACGAGCTCAAAAGTGAATCGATGCTCGGTAGTTACCGTAATCTCAGTTAAGAGTAACGATCTGTTAACGCCTTAGGCGCGCACCGCTTAACCCATTTCTTCCCAAGCGACCATTTTATAGTCGATTGCTTTTTTACCTAAAAAATTGTCGAAAAAAAAATAATAATAACCAATAGCACTTTTCTGAAGTAAAATTGTCCGCTTTTTCCGATTCTGAAGTCAGAATTTTGAAATTTCCGTTGGAAAATTTCAAAATGGCGGTTTTAGCCGGCGCGGCGGCTGCTAGCTCTCCCCTCTGTCGACAGCCGTGTCGGTATCTCTCTCTCTCTCTCTCTCTCTCTCTCTCTCTCTCTCTCTCTCTCTCTCTCTCTCTCTCTCGTGGCTACAGCAGAGATGGTGTACCTCGAGGAAGCCGCCGCTGCTGCTGTGAATCCTCTCTCCTCCCGCGTCTGCGTGCATCGGGAGAGAGGGCAGTCGCGTGCGCGTGTGTGTATGTGTGTGCGCGGGCAGCGGCTCATCATACTCGAGAGGCGAGGAAGAAAGAGCAAACGAGAGAGAGAGGGTTGCGCGTACAGTGGGCAGTGGTTTTGGTGCTGTGCATGGTTGTGTAGATGTTCGTCGTCTTCGCTTGCTCCGAGCAATCGTCGCTGCGGGGATCAGCTGGTGCCGCCGGTATGGGTGTGTGCGTGTGTGTGCCGGTCTGCGGTTTTCCTCGGTCGCTACTCCTTATCCTCATTCCCTCAACAAATAAATAGCAATTCCCCCCCATTAATAACAATATTATTTAATATAAAATGCTCGGCTCTGGTGACGGGTGACTTGGTCGCGATTGACTGCCCGTGTTTTAATATCATTGGGACGTGAAATACACGTCACAACATATACCAAACCGACCACCGGGGCATCGGAGCCGTATGGACTAAAGCACACTGGCTTATGGGCTAAAAGATACGAAACACGAGTCTAGTCTCCACGGCAAAGTAACACTTGTTCATTTCGTCGATATGCGAGCTCAAAAATGTTATGTGCGAGTACGAAATTGTTATGTGCGAGGACAAAAAGTTATGTGCGAGCGTCAAAATGTCACGTTCGATTGTGAACATGAAGTTTTAGAAGTGAGAAGATTGTTAGCTGAAGATATTGACAATTATTTAAAGCTGAGCTTAACGTATTAAAAATTGTGTTTTAAGTATTCCGAGCCGTTAAAATATTAATTACCCCTGTCAAACATTATAAAGTTAAATGGATCCCTTGTTTATATTCAGCAACCTGTAAAGCAATATATGCAACGGCTGGTACACGCTGCATAGCCTTTTCTCAGTCTAATCTTGAGATTAGGTTCTACTAACCTTCAAATCATATCTAGAAAACCTTGATCGTAAAACATCCCCTGATTTAAAATCAGCCACTCCAAAACCTACATCTACTGATTGAAAATACTAAGCAATTTTAGTTTAATCTTGAGATGTCCTTCAGATAACTTTGAAACAACCTCTAGATTATCTTAACGGGTAAAAAGGTCCCCTGATTTGAATTGAGCGACCCCAGAAACCTATATATCTATTTTTCTGGATTTCTTTATCAGATTTTTTCAGATTGACCTTCAAATGACCTTGAACCTGATGCGGTACAGGTTAACGGACCTCGGGTTCGGATTCGGCGACCTCAAAAACATATCTATCTATATATCTGGATTTCTTTATCAACTTTTTTCAATTTGACCTTCAAATGACCTTGAACCTGATACGGTACAGGTTAACGGACCTCGGGTCGGATTCGGCGACTCCAAAAACATATATACGAGTATCTATATATCTTGATTTCTTTATCAACTTTTTTCAATTTGACCTTCAAATGACCTTGAACCTGATGTGATACAGGCTAATGGACCTCGGATGTGGAATCAGCGACTCCAAAAACCTTAAGATACCCTGGTCAAGTATGGTGACCTTAGGTATTTTGTAGTTATATACTCTGGACACGTGTGGCTGCTCCCGAGGAGTAGTGTCGCGCTTGAAGCTAGTTCGGTTTTCACTATTCTAAATTAAAATTTAAATAAAATTAAATATTAACAATAAAAAATTAAACTGAATAAAATTATTATAATTGAAAACAAAATAAGATTAAATTAAATTTTGAAGGAAAATAAAGTGACTTAAGTCAAAGAAAGTGAGTTCAATTTTTAAGTGTATATTGTAACAAAAAGGAAAGTACACAGCGAAGCGTTTAGCTTCGTGTCGCGATCGAGATTGCCTCCGCAGAGCACGCAAGACCATGCTCGCCCTCGCAAAAGCCCCCGAAAAGCGTCGTCCCCTTCCCTGGGTCCCTGTTTTTCTTCCCACGATTTTATCACTAGATGACGATGCATCTACGAACGCGCCGCTTTACCTCCGTGAGAAAGTCATAAACTTAGCCCCAACGCCGCGCTCCAAAACGCTTGACGCTGAGCCGAAACAGATGAGGCTCACGTGTCCGCTGACTCAAAATCTAACCCTGCGCCGAGCGCGGCACGGAGCCACAAACCGTACAAACAAGGATCCCTTTTTTTCTTCTCGCTTACGTGCTCCGCGGCCGCTAGCTGTCTTTACAATTATCAAGGCCCTTCACTGAGCCCGCATTCGCTCGGGCTTTCATCCGCGACGCAGGAGAAACCTCTTTGAGGAGAAAACCTGCGTCAGGTCCAGTGCGTACGTAATAAATCATGGTATAAATTGCGCTCGCAACTCGCCGTTGACCAAAGAAAATATTTAAAACTAAAATGTCAAAGTAAAAATACTTAAAATTAAATATTACCGACCGTGTGCTCGCACGAACGGAGTGCGGACCAACGGCCCATGCTTCATTCATGGCAGCCAATCTGGACGACACGTTCCCAATAAGCAATAGCAAATCTTTGCCCAAAAATGCGTCCGCGAAGGAAATCTCAGCTTTACCCTCGCCCCGCAGCCAACTCCAATTACCGGGCGTCTTCGCCCGTGGGAGAGGAAATTCAAATTGGCCACCCGTACCACGGGGCTTACGCAACACTTAGCTTGTTTTGCTGTAACGCTCATCCGCCGATTTTTGCTCCCGCTCTCGATCGGCTCACGCACGTCGGGAACAACGCGGATAAATAGTAAACCCCCCCCCCCCCCCCCAGCGCCTAAAGCGGGTAAAAAGGAAAAAAATGATAAATAAAAGTAGAGGTAGCTAATAGGGAGTTGATAGAGTATTTTATTAAGCAAATACAAGTTTGAATACGCCGCATCGAGGGGGTGGTGGGGGGAAATTAGGGAGAGTGTGAGTAGTCCGCTTAGGGTAAAATTGACTTATTATTTTCAGTAGATACTAAAAACAGTTTTTTCAAATTTTTTCTACCAAAAATAATTTGGGACTAAAACCACCCAAATCGACTTTCCTCCTTTCACTAAATTTTATTATTTGATTTTCAAGTTATCGAGGTTATAAAAAAATACCTGCAAAACGGTTTGCATTATTTACGGTCTAAATTGAAGGATTTTATGAGTACTTACTATTGTAAAAAAAATTGGCTTCTCAAAAAATATTTCTTCAAAAGAGGTTCAAAAAACATAAATTTTCAAATTTTTAAATTTCGAAAAATCGATATAAACATACACACGCACACATACACATATACACACACATACACACGTGCGTGCTCACAGCCATATAGCGGACATTTTTTGAGAGCAGCTCATTTGAACTCCCTAAGTCATAGTATGCTTTTGCGTTAAAAAATTAAAACAATTTTTTTTATCAAAACTGCGTTATCTTTGAGAAACCAAAAATGGTGGAGGATTGAATTAAATTAAAAAAATATAATACGTTCCATTGTATAGGTAAATCATACTGATAATATTAACTTTAATTACTTAGTTCGTTTCATGGCCGAGATTCTAGGTAAGAAAGAATGGGATTCTAAGCTTAAATGATTGCAAATTGTAATCGTATAATCTATTTTTTATATCGAATAGGACTTTGACCTGTTGAATTATAAATAAATAAGTAAATAAATGAATGAATGAATGAATGAATGAATGAATGAATGAATGAATTAATGAATGAATGAATAAATATTTCACGCAATAATATTGTTTCTTTATTTTTAAAATAAAAATAAATAAACTTCAATTTAATGTTGAAATATATAATATATAATAAATAAATTTTAGTTTTATTTTAGTACTTTTTTGTGCGTAATCTATTTATTTTGTCGACTACAATTTGTTCTGTATGGAATATGAAAATTCGTTTCTAAGCAAAATAAATTTGTTTAAGAATAATTTTGTATATAAAAGGATTTTAAATGAGTAACAAATAATGTACGATGAAATATGTCGTCAAATTTTAACAATACTACAAATTTTTTGTATAAAAACGTGGTCACACCTGGTCTGGTCACATTACCAAAAATAAAATGACCGTCATTTTACATATGAAAATTGAAAAATATGTCTATGACGGGCATAATTGTCATATCTTCATCATTTTTAGCGTCATATGACCAAAATATAAATGATGGTCCATTTGCATCATTAGTCATAGCAATTAGCAGCGTTTTTTAAAGAAGTTTTAAATTTCTTTTCGAGACGTTATTCTCATATTTCATTATACTCCGTCTACTATGAAATTATGTTGTCCTCTGATTGTATACTGTAATTTACATGTGTAAGAAGTAGGGCTAATATTCTACGTGATTTCATACACGTTAAAATTTGACTTTTTTATATATAGGAAATTCCCTCTGTTCCCCCTGATCCCCCCCCCCCCACTCTTCCCCCGAATCTCCCTCTTGGTCTATTTCCTCGAAATATCTTCAAAAGTTAATTTTAACAAGTAATATTGATTATATACAGCCCTCCCCCTTCATCCCCCGTCGCCTGCCCTCAATAGCCCCGCATACCCCCTTCATTCCCTAGATCCCCTCCTCCTGTCTCCCTCTGCCCCTCCTCATTCCCTCCTCAGTCCCCTCCTTACCAATTTTATATATATATAGATATATATATATATATATATATATATATATATATATATATATATATATATATGTAAAAATATCTCAAAAATCTCTAAGAGTCATTCTTGCAACATAATAAATGCGTAAATGCTTTTAATATATCAAATGTACACATTTTGTTCAATATTCATATACAATAATTACTTGAAAATGTGATATTATTCAGTATTTCCTGACACTTCTGCTTTTATATATAAATATCATTCAAGATTTTAAAAACTTTTTTATATATTTCTTTAGTTAATATTAAAATATTCTCTTATATAGTAATACAATTTATATTATAGAAGGCTCAATTACTCGTTGTTGATTAATACAATTTACCTCATTTAAAATTAATTCTTAATTTAAATTCAAATTTTCCAATTCCATTCTTTCTTTACTTAAAATTTTTGTGATCCATATCTTCTACTTTAAGTAATTCCTGAGTCATTATACATAAATTAATTATTTTAATTCATTTTTAGGCATTCACCCTTTAGTTATTTATATTTCATATACAACCTCTATATACATACTTTGCGCACTGTGACAAGCCGGGGCCGGTGCTTCGCGTAACAGTGCTCGAGAATTGATCCATGCAAATTTCTGTTTCGTTTTCATTTAATAAAACGTCTAATTTGTAATAATCATCTGTGATATCTCCAAAATATGCTATTTCGATATTTTCATTTTCTTGTACAAAACTATTACGTAAATATCATTGAATTTATGTGTAGAAAATACATTAATTTAGAGATATTTGTATCATCACGATATATATATATATATATATATTAGGCTGACCCTTATTTACCAAATTGCCTGGATACTGGCTCCCCTCACCGAAATCGATAGTTTCTACCTAAAAACTAAGAATGCCGCAAAAAAGACTGATTAAAAAAGCTTTTAACCCGTTTCACTTTCATAAAAACGCTTTTTTTACTGTTTTTTTTCAAAATTTTCATGTTTTTGAGCTCCCCCTTCTCTATAAATTTTTTTAGGAACTTCCAATCTACTTAGATAATTAATGTGGGTGTAAACAGAGCCTCTAGTTGTGATTTTGGGAGAAAAAATTTTTTTTGGCCAAGATTGAGGGATTTATTTCAGTTAAAAAAATTACAAAAATGCCCTTTTTTCACGGTTTTTCTAGTTTACCGATGGGTTACCGCCGATCGAGGTGGGAATAAGTTTTATAGCCAAAAAGTAGAGTTTAAAACCTTCAATTTCGTTTTTTAAACAAGTATCTAAGAGCTTCCATAACCGTGATATGAACCCGAAGATGGGAAGAAAATCGAAGAATGAAATGTGTGAACCAGCTATTCGAATTATTAGGTTTTTTTAATTTTTAACTGCCGTGTGGGTTTTGAAAATGATAAATTCTCTATTTTTTCAACATCTCTTGTTTGACAGTCGCAAATTCTTTGCCGAAAAAATTTACCTGTGGGGACAACTAATTATTTCTTCTCCGAATATAAAATACTAAAATTTATGTTTTAACTCATCGATATTGGTTATGAGAGAACTGGATTAATACTCGAAATATTATTATTAATTTTTACACGTATAAACAATATATTTACAAAAATATAATACATGAAATATAAATATATAAAATGAATGACTTTCATTTATTTTTATCACTGAGTTTTTAATTTCTTTAACAACTCTGTCTTATTAGAACTGGCCAGTAAATTTTTCCTGCTCTCTTCAATAAACTGAAGTAGATACTTCTTCTGTTCTTCATTGTGAGACCTGGTATTTAGATACTGTTCTGTCAAATGAATTGCCCTTTCGGCACAATCGTTCATAACAGTAAGGTGTTTTAATTTTTCGCGACAATCCATGAAAGAAGTATCTTTTTCCCATTTAGTACCGTCAACTTTCAGAAAACTATTGTTTAAATTGAATTTACTAAAAAAAACTCAAACTTTGGCTATTTACAAAATAATAGAGAATAATAAATAAGATTTTTATCATGCAATGCCCTGATGCCCTCATCAGAGGGATCAAATTTCTTTACACTATCATCTTCATCATTTAACGGTTGGTTTTTCAGTGATTGAACTATTTTTCTTTTAATAGTAATTTCAACGTCAGTATCAAAAAGCGCAAGAATACTAAGTTCCGGTGATAGATACCACAAGTGATTTCGAAATTTGTGCAAAGTAGCATCTGATATGCCTTTATCGATATCTTGGAAAGCAATTAATGATTTGATAAGTTTTAAATCATTGTTGGGAGCAGAAATAGCTAAAGGAGCAGTATACCATGGAGTGAGATATCTAAAAACAATAAACTTACATACAACATATAATTTTTCTTCATCACTCTTTTTAATTTTGAAAGCTTTTCTGAATAAAAACATTTTTATTGAGTATATAGCTTTAGCCATCCACCGTGCATGATGAATTGCTCCTGGTTTTTTAAAAGTTATTCCTTCTTCAACTCCCAAAAAAATTAAAGAGAGCTTTAATAATTCTTTATAATCATCTCTGGGTTACTGCCCTTTTAAAAAGTTTTCTATACTTTGTATTACATAAGGGACTTCATTTTTCAAAGATTCCTCTAGTCCTGACAACCCACTTTCAAAAGAGTTTAGATCAAAATTAGACCATTGTTCTCGAAACCTTCTAAACATCGGAACATCCGGACCACTAGTGCCAAGAAATTTTTGTTCAAATGCTGCTCTTAATAAGAGTTCGAAAATATGGCGTCGACAAGCTAAATAAATCAAATCTTTATTTATTAGCTGCTCTAAAAGCAAAGCTGTACCACCTTTAGATCCTAGATTTACATTTGTGGTATCACAGCACAGTGCATTTATTAAATTTACAAGTCCCCAATCTTTCAACGCTGCAAAAACTGCTGAAGCTGTCGTACGTGCCATCTGATTTTGCAATGCTGGAACATCGATAATTTTTGTAAATTTATCGCTCGATACTAAGATTGGCAATCTGTCTACTTTCTTACAAGTTACGTCATCTGAAATTAATTTTTCGTCCCAGTGCACAATTAAATAAGCCACAGGAGTATCCTGAATCAACTGCTTCATTTTCTGATATTCTTGCTTCCTTATTTCAGCCCTGGCACGATTTATGGATGTTCGATTGAGAATTAAGGAATTAACGTCAACTTTTAATGTATTAGCAATAAGGGCGGTTATGAAAAAGCATCTCAGTCAGAAACTTTAGCTTTGTCAAATGCTGCTACAATTTCTGGGGTCATGACAGTAATGGTTCCTCTGCTGTTTTTTTCTCATAATCTCTTCCTGTTAATTCAACAACTATACCAGAACCTTGCGAACTGTATGTTTCTTCGCTGGAAGATTGTCGTAGTTCTGGAAGATTATGGTGGTTTTAAATTTGAAATAAGAATTGTTTTTGACATATTAGACTGATTGCATTTCAAATCGAAAAACGGTCTGACACTAGCCTTCAATTATTGTCCAAACGGAATATATTATTCTACTCGGAAAATAAGTGGACACGTATTTTTTTTGTTTCATTGTAGCGTCGAAATTGCATGGAATCTGCGCATTTGAAAATTGCATCCAAAACTAGAACGTTCGGACTACATTTTTCTTGCATAATTTCAGACGGCTACAATTTCTCCACACAAAAAAGTACGGGATCAAACATGTACCATTTGATAGATGCTTCCCTCTTCTAACAATACAAAAAAAAATTGAGCAAAAAAAATGGCCTTTTCGAGAAAAATGCATTTGCATAAAAAGTGTAGTTTTCAATAAAAACCATAGATCTCCGTCATTTTTTAATTTTTTTTTAATTTTTTGCTTAAGATTGGAGAGGACACAAAGCTAACTGAAATAAAAAAAAAGTAAACCAAAATGCATTTAAAATCCGTGAAATGGTAGCAGTCTGAAGTTATGCAAGAAAAATGCCGTTTGAATGTTCTAGTTTTGGATGCAATATTTAAATGCGCATATTTCATGCAATTTTGACACCACAATGAAACAAAAAAATACGTGTCCCCTTATTTTCCGAGTAGAATAACATACTCCACTTGCACAGTGATTGGCGGCTAAAATGTCTAACCGCTGTTCGATTTGGAATCAGCCATTAATCAAGGTTGAAAAGTTGATGTAAAAATATATTTACTTGTCACAATACTTGTATTCCCATCAGATCCACCATCGTTAACTAGTACATTTTGGCTAAATTTCTGACTAAATTTCTGACTAAGTTCCTCTTCTGGTCCAAAAAGTTTTTCAGATGCAGATTGATCCGAAATGTCAAGTTTCACTTCTGACTCAACTACTTTAGGAGGATAAGATTGATTAGGCATATCAATATCACTTTGGACTGAAGTGTCTTCATCTGAAATAAAATGTAATTTAAAAAAAATACCAAATAGAATAATAATCAAATATGTTATAAGTATATTATTTACCTGAAAGTTTTGTAGGTTCTATAGGAGATAATTTGCTCTTAATATATTCAACTGGTTGTAACAGAAAATTTATTTTTACAAAGCCGCCGTCCATCGAACCAAGTACTTTGATGTTGTCATCTTTGGAAATGTCAAAAACATCAGTCATTGTTTCATGAAATTCAGTCACTTTTTTAGTTACCCTATTCTGAAATTTTCGAACGTCCGCAAAGGATTCGTACAGTCTTTTCAATTTATCGTTACATTTATCAATTCTTTTCATATTTATTGATGATTTCTCCCATATAAACATAACTTCATTTATTACTGTCCTAATAGCATCAGATACTTTGATATTTTTCGTTTGTGTTTCGTATAATAGCCTTCGAAGAACATTTAAATTGGACGGTAAATATTGCGTATCAAATTCCGAAATCAAATTATTTGTTATATCGAATATTTGTGAATCTTGTTGATTAGAACTCATGTTTAGTCTCTAATAGAATTCAGCAAAATTTTCTCAATTTATTCTTGAAGATTTAAAGAATTAGACAACCTGTAAAATTAATAATTATCTAGTTACAATAATTGACCACCAAATGACAAGGTTAAAAAAAATTCAACTCATGAATCGCTTTTGAATTGTTTGACGTTTGTTCTTTATAAAGGCATTTGTAATATGTTACAAGGACAATTTTGCAAAAAACAATAAAAGCCATTTTTAACTGAGCTATCTTTTTTTATTAAAATTTTCTTACTTTAACAAAAAAATTATCCCAGTTATCTCAAATCAATAATCCTTTTCATTAAATGAAAAAAACAATTTTTTTAAATAAGGTAAAGTACCCAATACCCGGACAAAGCGAAAAATGGGACCAGTACCCGGACATTGATACAAAATTAATATTATTATCAGTTAAAGTATTTTAATTGTAAAAGTAAATTTTGATTTGCATTGCTTAGGGTCTTGGCTATACTAATATACCGAAATATAAATAAATTTTAATTTAAATTATATTATAAAACTGCTTTTAAAAATATGATTTGAAAACTCCAAGTAAATTCATGTTTTTACGAATTTTTAATCAAAATCTCAGTGATCTCTCTTGCCGTTAAAAAAGTCAATAGTTTATTTTTTTGTGCAGAAAAATTGATTTTACCAATAAATAAGTAAATACTAAACGAAATCCATAGTATTTCCGGTAATTATAATAATTATTTACATAAATATTACATGTCCGGATATACCTGCCAGTTTTCAAATAAGTACGGTATACCCGGACGAGATGGCACGCTTGTCCGAGTTTACATGCCTCTAACTCGTACGGGAAGCAGTACTCAGACGCGCATTCAGAAAGTAGACTTTTAATTATTTTCGACCTTCTAAGATACAAAAAGTTAAATACTTACATGTGGATTGAAGCAAAGTGCAGTGTTGTTTATTTTCAAAAAACTTTCATTATTTTTTTTACAACAGTGCGTTTTGATAACCTGCAATTTTAACCTCAAAATTTTAATTCTATGGTAAGCTTTTTATATTTTATTTAACATGTAATATTATTTTGTAGTAAAAGAAAGTAATAAAATATTTATTTATTTCAACAATTATATTCCAGACATAATGTAATTTAAAAAATGGCCAATACACGCTCAAATAATAAGAGGAGCAATAACCGTTCAAAGTCAAACGCTAAGGAGGAAAGTGTACAAGAGAAGGAAAACAATTTCAACAGTGAGACTAAGGTCAAAGAAAAGGAGACTATTGAACCAGCAGTGAGCAAGAAAAAAGTTGTGGAAACAGTGAGAAAGAAGAAATTAGTTGGATCAGCAGTGAATAAAAGAAAAGTGAAACGAGTGGAAAAAAAATTAAGTGCAGATATTATTGCCCAGGCTCTTGACGCAGTGAATAAAGGACAAACCATCAGAGAAGCTGCGAATGAATATGGTGTTCCAAAGAGTACATTGTACGATAAGATGAAGAATTATTCTCCCATTAGCTGTAATAAAGGTCCGCCAACTGTATTAAGTGAGAGTGAAGAGACTGAAATAGTCAAATGGATTTTGTATTGTGCGGAGCATGGTTTTCCTGTGACCAAAAATCAGCTTCTGGATTGCATTAAAAAATTTTTAATGGAAGAAAAAAGGGAAACTCCGTTCAAAGATGGTAGGCCAGGTAAACATTGGTATCGTGCATTCATGAAAAGGCATAGCAATTTAAGCTCAAGGATTGCTCAAAACCTTACTTCAACTAGAGCTTCAGTAACAGAAGTTGACCTTCGAAGATGGTTTGCTCGTGTAAAAGTTTATCTAGAAGAGAAGAACGTACTAGATTTGGATCCAACAAGAATATTTAATTTAGATGAGACTGCTTTCATGCTGGTGCCAAAGGACAACACAGTTATTACTGAAAAGGGTGCAAGATCCGTCTACCAGATTGTAGGATCTAGTGAAAAAGCAAATCTCACAGTTCTTTTTACGGCTGCTGCTTCTGGTGAAATGCCTCCACCGATGATATTGTATGATTTGAAAACCACTCCGAAGAAAAACATTCTTAGTCACATACCCAAAGGCTGGGGTGTAGGTAATACTGAGCGAGGATGGATGACATCTGAAAGCTTTTACAGCTATATGTCTAATGTGTTCTTCAAGTGGTTGAAAGATAACAAATATGACTTTCCAGTGATTCTATACGTGGATGGTCATTCATCGCATCTCACATTACCACTCTGCAAATTCTGTATCGAAAAGCAAATCGAGCTGATAGCATTATATCCTAATGCTACGCATATTATACAGCCACTCGATGTAGCATTTTTTCACCCGTTGAAGGATCAATATAAGAAGACTCTTAGGCAGTAGCGGATAGAAAATGATGTGCTGGATTTCAAAAGTTCAAAAGTTCAAAAGTTGGTTTTGGAAGCTAATGATTTTTCTAGCAGTATTATACATGGATTCAAAGCCTGTGGGTTGTGTCCATTCGATGCTGATGCTGTAAATTATAGCATTTTAAACAAAGCTAAGAAAAGGAACAACTTACCTGCTTCCACAGAAATTAAAAAATGTAAAGACACTCTGAAACTTTTACAGTTATTTGAAACAAATATCCTTTCTTCAGATATTTTAGAAGAGTTCAAAAACAATGAATCCACAGAAATTTGGAACGGAGAGCTGAGTCAAAAAGGACTATTTGAATCTTGGCTTAAAATGCGAAGACTTTGTGGTAAATAACTATAATAATAATTTATAAAATTTATATATTATATATACTACTATACTAATAGATTGATAATCATATATATTTTGTACTCTATTTACAGGTAAGAATGCAGTAGATAGATCTGATAATAGTTGTATAAGTACTGAAATACTTGCAGACCCGCTCTCTGTGATAAAATATTCTGATGAACAGAATGCAGATTTTTCTAGCATAGACAACATCCATGTTATGCAAACAGATGATTTTGATTACCACCAAGAAATCTGCTTTCAGGACAATAATTCATTTAGTCAACTTATGGAAGAAACCGAAGTAAATTCACCAACTGGAGAAATAGACTTCTACGATGAATCTGGTCAGCGTAGAACAGTATCTGTGATAGCTGTGGTTAATGATATGAATGAAAATAGTAATAACCTATTATATCCAACAATATTCATGTCAGATCATAGCCTTACAAACGTATTGAATCAAACTTATAATACAAACTTATTTACAAATATGTATTGTCAATTAATACATATATTATTATTGTAGAAGAAATAACTCAATCGCCAGAAGATGAAATTACTCACTCGGTAGCAGATGGAATTATTTGCTCGACAGTAGGTCTAGTCACTCATTTGACAGTAAATAAAGTCACTCCATCGACAGTGGATAAATCATCAGTTAGTGAAGAAAGTAATGTTCCTGTATGGCACAATGATGAAAGTGTTCCTAATACTAGTTTGGAAACTTCATACGTATACAAAGGTTTGTATACATAGCTATTAAATAAATTCTTTATTTATTTGTAATTAAAACTATAAAAAGTTATTGATATTTTGCAGATGAAGTTCTTGATTTATCCGATTACAGTCGTCATTCAAAAATCGATTTGTCTGATATTAGCATGGATGTCAGTACGAATGCTAGTATAGATGTTAGTATTGATGAAGCAAGTAACAGTTCCATAGATGTTCATAAGCAATCTGATCAACTTCAATCTGAGAATACTTTTGGTAACTTAACTGATATTATCTAAAAATAAATTGTATAAATATTCTTCCTTAAATACCGTTTAATGCATAAATGTGTTTCTTTTCTAGTTGAAAATGAAAAAAGCAGTGTATCTCAAAAATTCGAGAAGGTATTTTCTTTACCTAACTTTACTGTGAAGAAAAAAAAGAACATCAAAGTACAAGACGTTCCCCCTGTAGCAGTCGTGGATGACTTGCTTGAAATTTTGCAAAAAAAGGAAGATGAGAAGAAATTAAAGGAAATTCAAATTTTACAAAATAAAGAAGAGAGAAAGAGAACAAAATTAATGAAAGAAAAAGAACAGGAAGTTTTTAAAAGTTTTAAAGAGACCAAAAAGAAATTACAGGGAGAGAAAAGAACTTTTAATACAGAGTTAAAAGAACTTAAAAAGACTATTAAAAATGAAAAAAACAAAGAAAATATTACACAATTGCAGGAAAAAGTTAAAGAATTGACTAACAAACTCGAAGAAATAGATAAGCTATTGCTTGCCGAAGAACTTCAAGTTATATCGAAAAAAATGAAAATAAAAGAAGAAAAAATGTAAATGAAATATAATTTATTAAATTATTTATGTAAAATATTATATTAATAAACTGCATGTTATTTATTATTTATTGGCTATTTTATTCGATTAATTTACGATTTATATAATTTGTTCAATTAATTATAAATAAACCGTTTATATGTGTCCGGGTATTGGTTCCGTCTTGTCCGAGTACACCAGTTAACCCGAAATGCCTGTCCGGGTACTATAGCCAAATATGCTTTTTAAAAAATAATTATTATGCCAGTTCCGTAAGGTTTATTTAACTTTTCTTAACTATAAACAATGTAGAAAAACCTCGTCTTTCTGATAAAAAAAGTATAATTATAAAAAACGAAGTTTTTCCGTCGAAAACTTCATTTGAAATAGTTATATCACAAAAACTGTCCGGGTATTGGGTACTTTACCTTATGACTTTTTTATTGATTCAAAAATTTCAGATTTCAGAATCGCTTTTGTATAAGTAAATTGATTCTTGAAATGAAAAACTAACATCTTAATTTTGAAATTTAGTTCTAAACCCATCAATACTACCAAGCCAAAGCAAGGCTAGGCCGCCCCAAACTAACTACTAAATCCATGGCATAACCAAAACAAAAATTCATTATATTCACTTTAAACCTTAATATTAAGGAATTAAGCTTTGTACACCAAAAAATTTATGAAGATGCCTTTTTTAAGTACAAAAGTAGCAGTATTGGGAGTTTAAAATTACCATGCGACACTAGTGGCCGCTGAGAGAAGTAGAAAACATGGCGGCGTCCTACCTACACTTTGTATTGCTTACACATGGAACTCATCTTCATTTATCAAATTAAATGGATAAATAAATGTTTGAGAGTGTGTAACAATATAAATTAAGTATTTTTAATTGCAAAACGTCAATATCAACCAAAGATATTGGCTGCGATCGATTTAAGTACATAGTTCGCTTAAATCATATGTAAAGTATATCTATATATAGAGTATATATATATACACTATATGCGTTGCACGGCGAAGTACATACTTTAAATCAAACGAAACCACTACGTGACACTTTGTCTCGGCAAATAAAATCATCCATAATATAAGTTTGATCGTATACATCATGTATATGCACTGATAGGGCTTTCAGTTCACTATATTTTTATAATTTTACATTTTTCTAACCAACTCCATACAAATCATATGTAGAGTGTAGGTAGGACGCCGCCATCTTTGATCTGGTGAGCGCGCGAAACCTTATTTTAAACTCCCAATATGTCGAATAGTGGCAGAGAGCCTGTATCGGCTGTATCTCTGGCTAAAAATCAAGAGGCGCGAAAGCGCCGCGCTGGCGAGTAAAAGTATACGAAGTATACGACACGATGACGGCGCGGGTCGCGTCCCTAATATACTTTGATATTGGGGTTCTCTAACCTCAAAATAATTTTCCAAACGCATTTATATCATTATTGTTGCACCTATGCCCGTTCTATCGCTATCGACTTGAAATCTATTTACCTAATCTTTCTGGAGGAAAAAGATTCATTCTAAAAGATTAGTTCATTAGCGAAATATTGCGGGTTGAAATTTAGCTTGAAATATTTCTTTTCGTTCAGAGCGACCATCCTCTCCCGTGAAATTTTTCAGTGACCATCCGGTCACGTGGTTTCCGGTCATTGAAGGCGCAAAAATTTGAATAGGCGAGAAAATAAAGCAATGAACCATAGATTTTTTGAGCAGTAAGATGGAATGCGGTTATTTGCGTTCAATTCGTGAGAGCATTCACAAACATTGTGAACTAAGTTTATCAATTACTTTAAAAAAAATGCATTTTTACATAAAAAATATGCATTTTAGAAGTGCATTTCGAAAAGACAATAAATACAAAATTTACAACTCGGTAAATATTGATGGAAATGAGTCCAGTCTTGCTACTCAGGGGTTTTTGTGATCGCAGAACACGAATATCGCGACGGCAACAGTCTCCGAGGTACCTGGTGCCCAGGGTGGACAGTATCAACGTCGTCTCCTCGAGTTGTATCGAAATTTGTAACATAATTAGTCGAAACTCGTTGCTCAGGGGTTTTTGTGATCGCAGAACACGAATATCGCGACGGAAACAGTCTCCGAGGTACCTGGTGACCAGGGTGGACAGTATCAACGCCGTCTCCAGGAATTATCTTGAGTATTAAATATTTTTACTGTTGATACCGTATAATGTAATACATGTATAGTCTCCATAAAAGTGATGAAATCTCCTATAAAAAAACTTTCTAAAATGTAAAATATTGGCAAGTAAAAGTTTCTTTACAAAAGTAGTGAAATCCGCAAAACAAACATAACTGATGTCAAGTAATTGTTTTTAATATTTTTTAGGTATACGCATGCAGGTACATTATTTTATTAAATAAAATCTACATCTCCCTTGGCATCTCCAAAAACATATTCAATCATATACTTTTAATCCGTGGTTCAGAAGTTTTTAGAAAAATTTAAAAAATATTTAAATCTTGGGTCGTATATTTCTATATTATGTGGTTTCAATTATTTAAATAGCTTCTGAACTATGGATTAAAAGTATATGATTGAATATGTTTTTGGAGATGCCAAGGGAGATGTAGATTTTATTTAATAAAATAATGTACCTGTATGCGTATACCTAAAAAATATTAAAAACAATTACTTGACATCAGTTATGTTTGTTTTGGGGATTTCACTACTTTTGTAAAGAAACTTTTACTTGCCAATATTTTACATTTTAGAAAGTTTTTTTTATAGGAGATAAAGATATACATCAATTTATGCTTAAGAACATAAAATTCATATTTAAGCTACTGCTGAAGACTATGAAAATACTTGTATCAATCCTAAAATAATCATAAAAGTAGTTTGTAGTTATGGAAAACAAATTTGACATAGCTACAAGTTCATACTAAAGTTGTACTCCGTTGAAAAAATGCTACTCGCACATATAAATAATCATAAAGTGTATATTTTAATAACTGCTTTTTGTCGCTTGTAAAAAAAGTCATATGGCCAGCTGTTTTGGTCACAAACATACAGAACATACTGGGTACGTGGCTCTGAAAAAATTATATCATAGTCAACGCATATTATAGATTTTGTGCATTTTCATTATAACAATACCATATGTATATTAAAGAAGCGGACGAAATAAATTATATCACTTGAAAAATAAACTACAATACTTGATTGACTTTGGATAACCACACACAATCTTTATATTATTTTATCATTTCAAAACAATTTAATATCAGATATATTAAGTACAACAAGTAAGAATAACAGTAATTGATGTAATAATAATCTGCAATAATAATATTTTGCACGGCTTATACTATATCTTTGTATTAGTGAAAAGTATCTTCCTTCGTCCAAGTAAATACAACATTTTGTATATTATATTATATATTTTGTATATTGTATATTTTTGTAAAAACAAAAATATTAATTATATTATTCAATGTTGAAATCTGACTAAAAAAAATTAACTGGCAATCGTATAAAATATATTCTTGCATTAATTAAGCATATAAAGTAATAGCACAGCTACACAAATATCAATAAATTAAATTTTTGGTTTGTAAATAATATAAATTTTAAAGTTTCATAGAATAGATACAATAGATTGTAAAAGTTATCGACATGCTCTTTCTATTAATTTACTATGAAAAATATACTTGTTGAAAGTAGTAAATCATACGTATATTTTGTATATTTTTTTGGCACATTTTGTATATTATTTTAGATTAACTCTTTTTTTATATTTTTGTTTTTACAGAAGAGAGCAAGTAAAGTACAAATTAAAAAAAGTGTCAATCTAAAATAATTTACAAAAAGAAATAGGTGTTTACGTATTCCTGATAGTAAAATAATCTAACCTACACTTAAAGGTATGTAAAAAATATATTGAGTTTTCAAAGATATTTGCACATCAGAATGAAATCTTGTCAGAGTCGTCAGGTGAACTTCTTGATATTGTAGTGTGCAAAGTCAAACATCTGATTTTTGCACAGATACTTATGAAATTGTGCTGAAACAGCTACCACAAACAGTTATTATTCAACTGTCTTGGTTCGCACTCTTAAGCTGAACCCCATAGCTTGGCGCTAAAAATATTCATATAGGTCTTGATAAAAAAATCTTAATTATAGTAGTTGAGATAACAACAACTTTATTTATTGTTTAAACACCTTAAAACCAATTTACATGCCAAAGTTCAGCTCTGTAGATATAATAGTTTTTAAATGAGAGCTATGTACCTATATACTGCTACTTTTGTACTTATAAAAAGTATCTTCATGAATTTTTTAATGAACGAAGCTTTGATCGAACTCTTGAATTCCTTGAGTTTGAGGTTTAAATTGAATACAAGGTTGTTATAACATATATATGAGTTTGAAAGTATTTTTAATGAAAATAAATTCATAAAATTTTACAAAAAACTATATTTATGTCTAAAGTGAAAAATGCTTTCCTTTGGAGCTTTCAATTAATTAAAATAGGCATAAAAAGCAAAAAAAACTTAAAATGGCAACTTTGAGCCTCTGTAAATCGGTAGAAAGTGATGGAAAAAATTTGAAAAAATTTAGGGATGCTCATACGAACCTTAATAACAAAAAAACCTGGATCAAGAGAGATCGAAATTTTTAGCACTCGATTTGTCAGAGAATCACCGATATTTACTTTACAACTGCAATACAACACATACAGTTGACAGTTTTACGTTTATGTGGTAAACACATACAGATAGTATTATCAACGGTATTATTAAGGGGCTTTGCACGTAAAAAATAACAGACTCACAATCGCAAGTTAAGGCGAGGGTGGCAAGCTTAGCGGATAAAAATGGAAACTCTGTAAGTTATACCAAGCAAACGTAACCCATAACTTATAAGTCTATATTCACTGTTTCTATATACTGAGTGCATATTTAAAATTTTGTAATATATATTTTTTATTGATAAATATAAAAAATAATGTGAAAAGTTTGAGAAAAACGGACAAATTTTTACAATTAATAAAAAATTTGTATCATGCCTCTTAAGGTCACGTTGTTTTCGTATAACTTACAGAGCTGATGTCAGCGCCCTCTAGTGACGTCTTAACTTGCGAATTCAATTATTAACAATCTGACTTTACACATTCGCGTTGGATAGTTCTTTAATTGTTAAATAAAATGTTCTGGGTGCTATAAAATGATAAATTGTTATTATTTATTGAATAAAATAGAAAAAAAATTTTGTTTGCAATGTAAATCGATAGTTTTTTATACGCGCAATCAGCACCCGCCAATCACCCGCCATCAATTTATGTCTAAATTTGTAATCTATTGATATATATTCTATGACTCTACTAGCTAAGCTTTCAAAAATGGGCGCATGAAGCCTTGGCAGCGCTGCGATCGGGTCATGATTTATGGATTTAAAAAACCTAATAATTCGAATAGCTGGTTCACACATTTCATTCTTCGATTTTCTTCCCATCTTCGGGTTCATATCACGGTTACGGAAGCTCTTAGATACTTGTTTAAAAAACGAAATTCAAGGTTTTAAACTCCACTTTTTGGCTATAAAACTTATTTCCACCTCGATCGGCGGTAACCCATCGGTAAACTAGAAAAACCGTGAAAAAAGGGCATTTTTGTAATTTTTTTAACTGAAATAATTCCCTCAATCTTGGCCAAAAAAAATTTTTTCTCCCAAAATCACAACTAGAGGCTCTGTTTACACCCACATTAATTATCTAAGTAGATTGGAAGTTCCTACAAAAATTTATAGAGAAGGGGGAGCTCAAAAACATGAAAATTTTGAAAAAAAACAGTAAAAAAAGCGTTTTTATGAAAGTGAAACGGGTTAAAAGCTTTTTTAATCGGTCTTTTTTGCGGCATTCTTAGTTTTTAGGTAGAAACTATCGATTTCGGTGAGGGGAGCCAGTATCCAGGTAATTTGGTAAATAAGGGTCAGCCTAATATATATAGGGTATAACGGGGTGCTCATTCATTAATAACAACGATTTAATTGATTAAGCCAGTGTCCTGCAGGCATGCGCCACACGCAACGCCTGTGCGCGGCTTGCCGTGCTCTTCCCTTCGAGGCGGCTCGCGCCGGACTATAGCCTACCTCGGTGTAGCTGTTCAGGTTCTTCCCGTGTATACACCGAATCCACGAGGATTCGGCTTCGTGCGGAGTTTCTTCCACGCACGTGGTTTTCGCGACCTGCAAGGAACGCGAAAACGCGAAGCTAATGCTATCGTATACGCACAGCAATGTAGTCTCATTCTGGCCTAACTCGATGCGAGGAGCAGGCGGGTTCGGGTTATTAAGGTACACTGATTTGATAACAATAATAATATAAGCTATATTCTGAAAAGGTGAATAAATAAACAATTTACAATTACTTTACGCATGGAACTAAGCTGAACATAATAGGTAAAATCTCGCGTAGGTCGAGCGTCGCTCGCGTGTTCAACACGACCGTCTTTGAACACGCCGTCGGGATTGGGCGTCAGAGTCTATCGTCGTCGCTTTAGTTCCGACGAATTGAGCTGTCACAGAGGTGAGGTTTTCCTTCGTAATCTTGTTCAAGTTGTCCTTCCCTTCGTGGGAGGACGTGTCCGTTTGCAGAAATGTATTCGTTCCCCTTGTGGTTGCTTCAGCTTCGACTAGGGGTGGCATGGATAAAGTCGTACGTCCTTCTGGACAATACGTCGATCTCCGCGGCTGTTCGGTCTCTCCTCTCTCTTCTGAGAGAGTCGAATTCTGTTGCCTATTCCAGTCGGCCTCGTCTTCTGGAGAGGGCTCGTCTGGACGTCGCTGGGCATCCACTTCCCCCCTTGACACTTCAGTGCCGGTGGGGGCAAGCACTGCAGATACCATATATCCTTCTGGATGATTCGTCGGTCTTTGCGGCTGAGTGGTTTCCTCCTCTTCTTCTGAGGGGGTGGAACTCGATTGCCTGACTAATCCGACCTCGCCATCGGGTGAGGGGTCGTCTGGGCATGCATGAGCGTCCGTTTTCCCCGTCGATGCTTCGGTGTCGATGGGGAGAGATGCTGCGGTCCTTATTGGCCACTCCCCACTTCGTTTTCCGAGCATTTGGGGCAATATTTCCTCATGTACCCCAATTCTCCACATCCAAAGCACTTCGAAGGTTGCGTCGGGTCTATCCTTTGCTTATTCCCCCCTGGCGTTACACCAGGGCGGTGTTCCGGGGGACCTCCTGGGGCTGCTCTGCCCCCCTTTCCCCTGCCCATTCCTGAGGAGTTCTCGGTTCTATTCGGTCGTTGAAGACGTTTCAACTTCTCGTCTAGCATCTTCGCGAATAGCGCCGTAAGATCTAACACGGGAGGCTTCGTTTCCTCCTTCGTTACGGCGAATAACTCTGGCCTGGGCTTTTTCGTTTCCTGGGCTGATTTGTACGCCATTTCGTTCGTTTCCCGCTCCAGCGTCTGTTCAGCGTCCGACGCCGCGTCCAGCAGTGATTCTACGCTGGTAACTTCGCATATCCGGACCATCTTCTGTAGATCTGCTCGCATGTTTCGATGAAGCAGATCTATCTCTTGATTGTCTTCTAGTCTTGGCGATAATTTGTTCATTTTGCCGATTAGACACGTCAGATAGTCTCGAGCTAACTCGTCCGGTTCTTGCGTTTGCACATTGGCTTCGTTCAACAGCCTTTGTTGATACTGCCGAGTTGTCCCGTACCAGCGTCTGGCTGAAGCGGTGAAATCGTTCCAGCTTCTCCACTTCGTCATGTTATGCCTGTACCAGGTCGCTGCATTGTCTGTGAAGAGCTCAGACATAGCTGCCAACAGTTCGTCGTCTGACAGGTTGCTTAGCGCGTTACAGTCCTGAACTCGTGTCAAGAATTCGTCTATACTCTGGTCTTTCCGTCCAGAGAACTTAACATACCATTTCTTGACTGTTTGGCCTATGTCTTTGTTGCTTCCGAACCTAGACGTCTGCTCCAAGCTTTCCGGCGCGAATCTAGGGCTAGATGTACCGCGGTTGTTTGGTCTGCTCGCAGTTGGCTGCTCCCTTTGTCGACGTTCGTCGGCTGTAGTCGCACGACTACCTCCCCCTTCCCAGGCGTTTGATGCCGTGGGCGGTGGTGCCGACTGTCTGCGAGATTCATCGAGCCCCGAATCCCCAAATATCGTTAACGTATCCTGTAAGTTCACGTGTTCAGTACGTTTAGCATCCTCGTGCCTTATGCTGGATAACCACTGACCGCGCTTCACTCGCTCAACCTGCTGTTTGAACGATCTCACTGTGAAGATCAGTTCCGCCGTCACCAAAGATACGTCTTTCGGTATTTGGAATTCGTTTCCCTGTGCGGATACTAGAGTGACCATCTCTTCGTTCGCTTGTTTGCTTGGTTCGTGGGTACCTGAGTTGGCTGTGGGCTCGTCCTCCTCATTGGTTGTCACGTTGGTCTCTGGTGGACCCCGTAGTGACTTTTCCAACTTCCTGTGCACTGCTGTGTCTGAGTTCAGCCTTGTCAATTTATATTCGTTTGACTGACTCGAGCTCGGTCATTGATATTTTCGGTATCCTCGCCTTGTTCTTCAATTAAGTCATTGGACGCGTAATTACCGAGTAACCATTTCTACAAGTGGTTCGCATTCCGTTCTGACAACCACTCTTCTATCGCTGATTCTGTTTTGTCGGTCAGTGAAGCGAAATGACCGTCATTTTGAAAATAGTCATATTACCGAGAATATGACCGTCATTGGGACTCGTCACGCTTATGACGTGACCATTCCAAAATTTTAAACACAAAATGACGGTCAATTTTTTTTGTGACGTGACATGACGTCACAAAAATTGAAAAAATAATTTCTTTTTGGCATATTAAACATAACTAGAGTGATTAAATCTCGAAGACTAGGGTGGGTTGGGCATGTAGCTAGGATGGGTAGCGAAAGAGCAGCACTTAGAGTGCTCGTAGGCAAACCGACAGGAGCAAGAACGCCAGGTATACCGAGACGAGGGTGGGAGGATAATATTAAAATGGACATACGAGACATAGGATGTTATGAGGAGGATTTGATGCAACTTGCAAACAATAGAGAAAGATGGCGTGATTGTGTGAATAAGGCTATGGACTACAAATAGCTAGTCCCTACAAGTAGTTATGATAGCTATGGTGATGATGCAAGCACGTCTACAGCCAACATATATACTATGTGATTGCTGTTGCCTTGCAGGCACTGTTGTTGCTTACCATTACTATTTGGCTTTAATAATAATAATAATAATAATTAAATAGTATTCACAATTTATAAGTGATGTAGCCTGCAGCGTTTGTGGAAAGTTATGATAACATTAGTGCTCGGAATTGAGCGACTGTCAACAATTCGATATAAAAAGTGCAACACAAGACAACTTTCAAGTAATTTTTACACAAAAATTTATTCGGCAATCAAGGTTTAAAAAAGTTTACGATATTCTTTGAAGTCTAAAGAGCAACGTATATTTTTTTCATAATATTCTCCAATACTTAGGGTTTGAAGAGAACCATCGTATGGCTAGAGTACACTTGAAGGGGTAAATAAATCAAAATTTTTTTCTTTTAAAAAAGAGTTCCTTGAAGCACACTTTATACGTTAGAAACGTCTAAATTGCATTTTAAAGCATCCTATAAGTTTCTTTAATATTTTTATAATAACTAATTACATTGACTTATATGTAATTTGCAATCTTTAAAGTCGTCTTTCTTAGCACTTCATTTTTGTCCTTAAAAAGGCTTCTTGCGCAAATGTAGACGGTGAAATGATATGAAACTCCACATGCTTATTGTTTTTTGTATTATAAATACATTGTTAGAGCGATTTTTTACATATCCATATATTCCATAAGTTCGTGTAGAAAATGTGTATACGAGGGTTATATGAAAAATCGCTCTGACAACATGTTCATAATGTAAAGAACGATAATCCTGTGAAGTGTCAAACTATTTCACCGCGTGCATTTGTGCAAGGAGCATTTTTAAGACCAAAAATGAAGTGCTAATAAAGACGACTTTAAAGATTGCAAATTGCATATAGGCCAATGTAATTAAATACTATAAAAATATTCAAAAAAACTTATAGAATGCTTTAAAACCCAATTTGGATCTTTCTAACGTATAAAGTGCGCTTCAAGGAATGGTTTTTTCAAGAAAAATAGTTGATTTTTCAAACCTTTCAGGTGCACTCTAGCCTTAAGATGTATTCTTATGTGTTGGCTTCAAAAAACACAAATTTATTTTAAGAATGTGTTAGAATTTTAGAATATCCTAAACAAATTTGGTAATTTGATGAATTTCGATAGTTACGGGCCTATGAAGTGAACGCATCGCAGCAATCCGAAGTATATCCAGCAACCGAGATTCATGTTAATCAAGGCGTTCATTTCCATATATTTATATTTTGTATTTGTGACGTCCAAATTACTATATTAGAGTAAAGCTACTAAGCTTTATAATGCGTCTTTATTTTTTGCCTATGCTTTCGCACACTAGCCAAGGTTCTTAAGCCTGTATTGTCTTGAACTCCTCCCAGTCTCAGTATACATGTGTCATATAGCTGAGCTTACAAGGGTTCTCGACTATTATATTTTAATGGGAACAGATTAGTGAATGAAGTTCAAATGTTATTAGAAAGTATTTTATGTATATGTATGTGTATTTATTTATTTAACAAATGCTGTACACTCCTAGATAGTAGGAATGAGGTGTATTTGTTAATATGTTAATGTTATAATAAATACTGCACGCTCCTAGATAGTAGGGACAAGGTGTATTTATTATATATATGTATGTATTTTTATATATTTAACTAATGCTGTACACTCCTAGATAGTAGGAATGAGGTGCATTTGTTAATATTTTAATATAATAAACACTGTACGCCCTAGATAGTAGGGAAGAGGTGTATTTATTATATTATTATATGTATTTAATTAATGCTGTACGCTCCTAGATAATAGGAATGAGGTGCAAAGCTGTACTAGAGCAGATAGTGCTCCGGAGATGCTTGTGGCGAATGCTGCTGAGACCCTGTGGACCAGCGCCTTTTAAACCGTTTACGCCGTATCTCACCTATGCTAAAGGGTCGAGCGAGCGGGGTGAGGGTGAGCAAGGACGAATAGCGAAGAACATTTCCTCCTTTTTCTCCTCCCACGCGCTTTTCCTCTCATTAGGCTAATGTTTAAGACAGAGAAAGAAGAAGAGAGGGTGTGGGTAAATAGGTCCTCAGAGGGCGTCGCTAAAGAAGCGCGCGCAGCTAGGCTTTGGCGCTCGGGCCTTCTTTCAGTGGGGTGAGCCTTTTTTAGAGAGAGACGGGAGATCTTCCCTCTCACTTGCTCTCTTGCTCCTTCTCTATCTTTCGCATTTTACATTTGATTTTCACAATATTAACATAAAATATTAATGTTCATTATATTTATTTACTAGATGATCTTAAAATATAAGAGTTATTTCATAAAAAATCATTAATGATAATATTGTGAAAATATTTACTTTCTATATATATATATATATATATATATATATATATATATATATATATATATATATATATATATATATATATTATATATATAGTTATATTATATAGTTATTATTTTTGTTAAAACTCATATTACAATTATAGTAATTAGTTAAAGTATACATATGTTTAAAACTGTATAAGATTAAATAGTTATAATAATGACAGTAAGTAATGAAGGTAAAGTTAATATTAATTTATGTTTACTTACATTCAAAGTGTGTATAATAAAAGGTTGCAGTAAAAATTACTATAATGCAAACTGTAATTAGTGAATATACATTCATATTTCAGTACTTAAAACTATCATATTATATGTAAATATTACTATTACAACAGAATATTTAAAACTACATTTAGAATCAAGCAATCGACTTGATTCTTGCTCACAACAATTTTATTTGAATTATAAAACTATATTACGATGTTAAAAAATGTAAAAAGTTATTATCTTATACGCTACGCTGTTTTCTTTCAAAATAATATTTCAGCCTGTATTTTTCCGCTCGAAAAAGGCTGCATATAGTCGATGCTTCTGTTATCTCTTAGCTAGGGTAGAGGGAAAGCAAACGCACATGTGCGCGTCTAACGGCACTTGTCAGACGTACCCTTGCTGTGCAGTGTGTCTGCTTAGAAAAAGCTAGATTAACACTGGTGACAGTATAAAACAATGCTTTAAATTTTTTTTATTTTCTATGTTTTTAAATTTTAACTATATCTATCTACGTAAATAAACATACGATGTCACATATTCAACAAATAAAAAATCCTCAAAGGGTGTTCAATTTTTCGACCAAAACATAAGAATACTCCCTTAATATATCATTGCACTATTCATTGGATACGAACAATGTTTTGAAGCTTATAGGCTTGATATCATATAATGAGATTTGCTATATCTTTCCGTATTTACAGAATTTATTTAAACTAATCTCGAAAATTATCTTTGTAGCAAATATTAATAACAGTACTAGCACGTTTTTATGATCTTTATCTCAAACTATAATGCTCGGATAACGAATTAAAAAATATAGTGTTGTCAAATTCGCTCATTTTGTCAACATTTTATATTTTGTATCTTTATTTAAGTATTATTATTAGAGATAAAAATCATCAAAAATGTGCTAGTACCGTTATTGCATTCGGCCCTTAAGTTAGTCAACGGCATGTGCGAAACTTTGCGTAAATTGCACATACGGTCACAAATTTTTGTCATATTTTGAATGGCATTGTGACGGTCATGTGACAGCCACATGACCGTCTTATGACTTCGGTGACAGTCACGTCGCATCACTGGTGCCGGTTACCGGACACCAAGGTATTAAGCATTTAACAAATTTTACCCACTATGCCATCGAGGGACCTATTAATTTTATTTATTACTATTATTATTATTTTTATTATTTTTATTAATATTATAATTTTTATTATTGTTATTATTATTATAATTTTTGTTGTTAATTTTATCATTTTTATTATTATTATTAAACGCTGTTCCCTCCGTCGTTGCCTGGGTTGACGCGTGGCCGATGCATATACTTCCTGGCATGAGGAAGCGCAGCGGTCCTCTCTGTAGGGCTTGTAGCTGGATGACTTGCCAGTTTGCCTTGGAAGTCAGAAGGTGACTAAATGGTACACGTACACACTCTACACACATTTACTCTTACAATCATTAACACACACTTACCACACGCACTACACTCAACAAAATACTCTAACATCTCCCCTCGGGCGGTACGCTAGTCGTGACGCAGATGCATAGAAAACCGCCCGACCCGATTGTTCTCGCGCCGGGACACGCTGGGAGACCCCGGACCCCTGTCGGTTTTTCCCATCGGCATGGGCGAAGGGCTGATGTGATCTTAGCTCTATCGAGGCGGTTAGTTCTGGCGCGGGATCAGAAGCCGGCTGCTTTGGTACCTGATAAGGAAGTACATATTGGGCAGGGGGATCGGAACTCCTGTTGCTCCGGGCGAGCCCTGGGCCATCCGTTTTTTCCGGGACCGGGAAAACGAAGGCTGGGCCTTAGTGGTCTGGGGTAGGAGCAAAGTATCCGAGGGTGCACCCGTTTCCACGATGCGCCGGTTAACAATAAAAAAAGAGAATGTCCCTACAAAACCAAGTGATGAGCCAGAAGGCAGGTCAATCCCAAACCTACCCTGAAGCGATGGTGGTGGTGGATCAGCTTGCTCCAAAATCGCTACCGGGCGGCACACAACGGCTCAGCCGCCCGGACACAAGTAGTATTGAGAAGTTCATAAAGGTGAAAGATGAAATCCTCAAAAATATGGGAAAAGCGTTGGAGAAGCAGCCCGGAGTAAATAACACTATCAAGCACTCCACACCCTACCTCGTTGAACTTTTCGACTTTTGGAAGGACCGTCTGGTTCCCAATATCGAAGAGTACAGCCCGGCAGACACTCTGGGAGCCACGGCTACCTCAAGCCAGCGGCCTCAAAATAAGAGAGGGCGACCGCGAGACGTGGACTCCGATAGTGCCGAATCAGCTGTCACTGATAATAAGGCCCGGGTCAACGACGGTTTCGCTCCGGTCCTGTCGAGGAGAGAGAAAGCTGCAGTTAAGAAACCGCAGGAACAGCAGCAGAAACATCCAGCGCAGCAGAAACAACAACAGCTGCAGTGCAAACAACAGGATCGACAGCAGCTGCGACAACATCTCCAGCAGCAGCTGCGACAACAACTCCAGCAGCAGCCGCAACAGAACAAGCCCCCCACAGCCAGGATACCGGGTAACAAGAAGAGCAAGGCTTCTCAAAAGCCTCAAAAAAAGAAGAGGTGGAGGAGGATGCCTAGGAAGCGACCCAAGGCTGTTCTTATTCGACCTGACGATGGAGTCACCAACGTGGACGTTCTTGCGATCCGCGAAAAGGTCACAGCAGAATGTCCAACGACTGATATTAAGTGTATCAGGATAACCAGGGCTGGCGACGTCCTGGTAGAGTTGGGCACGAAAAGCAAGAACCAGGAGCTGGGGTCTATAGGAGACTCCACCAGGAAGGTAATGGGCACGTCGGGGCCCGTAAAGACCCTGACACCTAAGAAAAACGTGGAAGTCAGACACCTTGCCAGCCTTACCACCAAAGAAGAAGTGGAGACGACAATCAAGAGTGTTTTTGACGAAGCAGGAGTCTCAACGGGTAAGATTAGCGTTTCGCTGACCAAGCCCAACAGTAGGGAGCAGCGTCAGAGAGATGGACCAGGAAATGGCAGAGTTTCTCCTTGAGAAGAATCGACTGAAAGTCGGCTACGTGAACTGCCGACTGAGAAGATGGCCGCGGCTCCATCGGTGCTTCAGATGTCTGGATTACGGACATCAAGCGCGCCATGGCATGGAAGGTCACAAAGGAGCCTGCAGAGCTACCGAGGCGAAGTGCGTCTTGTGCACTGACCTGAAAGTAGACCAAGCACAGCTGGGCCACACGCCAGGCTCAGGGCAGTGTAGAGCGTTTCGCGAAACGTTTAGGCAGACCAAAGCCAAGCATTAATGATGGACCGTATAACGGTCCTTCAAGCGAACCTCCACAGAGCCGAATTAGCCAACAGTCTTCTGACTCAGAGTATATCAGAGACAAAGGCTGATGTGCTGTTAATTATCGAGCAGTACTGTGACTGGAACGGACCTACGTGGTACAAAGGCACACTTGGTACAGCAACAGTCTACGTGGACCTACGACCATCAGAGTGAACGAACACGGAGCCGGAAGCGGCTTTGTGTGGGTGAGAACCAGAGACGTAACTTTAGTGAGCTACTACTTTACCCCGAACGTCCGTATTGAGCAATTCAAGCGGAGTCTGGACGAGCTGGAAGACGCGATCCGCCAGATAGAAGGCGAGATCGTAGTCGCCGGCAACTTCAATGCGGGAGCATTGGAGTGGGGCATACCAGTGTCGGACAGCAGAGGAAAGTCCATCATGGAGATGGTATCTAGACTCGGCCTGATAGTTCTCAACGTTGGGAGCACGTCGATAATCAGAATATTGTGGCGATTCCGGACGCGTCTTTCGCATCCAAAATGTAGCGCGTAGAGCGTCGGATTGGAGGATAATGGAGAATTACAACGGAAGCGACCACCAATACATCACCTTTCAGCTACGCGATAAATCCCAATCACGAAGAGTCGCGGCAAATCCACCCCGATGGAATCTGGCTAGTCTGAACACCGAAAAACTAGT
Organism: Gastracanthus pulcherrimus; assembly: GCA_949152435.1. Classification (NCBI taxonomy): domain Eukaryota; kingdom Metazoa; phylum Arthropoda; class Insecta; order Hymenoptera; family Pteromalidae; genus Gastracanthus; species Gastracanthus pulcherrimus. The sequence goes on along the minus strand of OX424572.1, from coordinate 149,307,481 downwards.
CGAGGTACTGCTCGAAGGACAGGAAAATTTACCGACGACGAACGCCACCGAAAATAGGGACGGAGCAGAAGCCCTTGTGAGGGAGACTATGGATCTCATTCACCCAGTCTGCAACGCATTCATGCCGCGCAAGAGATCGCGACATGAAAAACGCCCTGCTTACTGGTGGTCGGACGAAATAGCACAGCTGAGAACGGAAGCAAAACGCCTGAGAAGAAGAGCGCAAAGAACGAGAGACGAAAGGGAGGCAGCAGTGTTGTCGGCGCAGCATAAAGCAGTGCGCAAGCGGCTCCGACGCGAGATCAACCGGAGGAAGTCACAGTGCTTGAAGAACCTGACGGAGGAAGTCAACCGGGACATATGAGGCTTGGACTACAAGATCGTGACCAAGAAACTCTACGCGGTCCCAAATCACCCAATCGAGGACAACACCATGGCTCGAATCGTGGACACTCCGTTCCCAATACATCCGCCAAGGTAAGACCAGGAGGAAGCCACTGAGGTAGATGAGATTCCCCTATACTCCACCGAGGAGTTGCGGATCGCCGCCAAAATAATGCGGATCGGAAAGACTGGGTTTATCGGGATACCGGCTGAGATATTGAAGATCATCTCGGTGAAAGCGCCTTCTCTATTGCTGAACATGTACAACGCGTGCCTGAAGGCGGGTGTCTTTGGCACTCCCTCGAAGGTTGCGCGTCTCGTGTTGATCAGTAAAGGTAAGGGAGTTGATACCCGGCTAAAGTCGTCTAACAGGCCACTGTGCATGTTGGACCACGCAGGGAAGCTCTGTGAGGGATTGCTCAAACCACGGCTACAGGGAGGTGTGTAGGCTGCCGGCGATTTAGCTGACAACCAATACGACTTCAGGAAACGGCGATCGACGGTGGCGCTATACGAGAGGTAGCCTACGCTGATGATGTCGCTTTTGTCATCATCGAGCGGGACTTTGAAAAAGCACAATATCTGCTTAACCAGGCGATGCGTAGGATCTCGCGCTGGATGGGGGAAGACGGTCTCGACTTGGCAGCTGCTAAAACAGAGATCGTGCTGGCAACCGAATTGAGACCATCTTCCCCATGTATGTGGGGGACGCGAAGGTTTCGACAAGGAGAGAGGCTATGTATCTGGAACTCAAACTAGACACTAAGCTTATTTTCTTTCGTCACCAAGCGCATGCAGCGTATAAACCGGCAGAAAAGATGGCCCAGTTGTGCCGTCTAATGGCGAACACGAGTAGATCGAAAGCGAGTAATTACATCCGTCTTACTGTACGGTTCTGAAGTATAGGTCGATGCAATGATGTCCGCCGAGAATAAGTGGGCCGCCACGGCAAAATTCGACGAGACAGTACTACGCCAAAAGAAACGGTACCTAGACAGGGCCACCGACGAAGGTATGAATGAATCGCTGGATGACGCTCCGACACCTCAAAATAATCCAGGGACTTCAGACGACTCCATGGAAATGGACGTGGAGGGACAAGATGGGACGCTTTCTTAACCGGGAGACGCTCATTTCTCTCATATTATGAATGTTGTGGGGAGGGACAGGGATACTTCTCCTTTTCTAACGGAGATGACGTCAGATCTGACGTCCCCTCAGGGGATTTAAAATTATAAATTTTTTAATTTTGTTCAGGTCAAGGCAGCAGCAGTTGTCGAGACGATACTAGAATGGCACCACCCTGAGATAATGGGATAAACGGTATCAGGGTGGGTTCCGCTATAAGAGGAAAGGTTGGTAGGCTTTAGTTGGTCGGTTTGCGATGCAACGACTGTGCAGTTTTTTCGCGTTTTTGTTTACTTTATTTTTCATCCTATATTATACCCACGGCGGATGCATCCCCAACCAGCCCCACACTATCCGGCTGTGGAGACCCAGTCGGGTGTGTCTTAGGTAGCATTTCCTACATATCCTCTATAAAAAAAAATTATTAAACGCTGTTAGTAGAAAGGTAAATATTGCCTAAAGGGTTTAAACTTTAGAATACCGGAAATCAACTATATTGGCTGAGATAAAAGTTTTACAGTTTTTGTTCAAACGATTGTATTTAGGGGTTTTCAGGATCAGTGATTACGTGACTTTATATCGGATGAGATTTTATTTCTATTTTTCGTTTTTTAAAGATTTCTAAATGATAAATTCGATTAGTAATATCCATGAGGTATCCATCAGGTTGAAGTGAACTATTTTCGATACCATAATGGGGGCCTAAATCATTTTTAATCATGCAGATCCCGAGTAAATGCGAGAAATTGGAAAAACTTATATGGCACGAATCCTGTAGTTAAGGTCTAAACCACATACTTGAATTATTTTAAGAAGTTTATTTTTAATTTTTTTTTGGTATCTCGGATATAACGGGTCAAACATTTTGTCAAAATCCAACTCGAAAGGTCTCGTTTCGAGATAAACGCGATTAAAGTTTTAGGAAACATTCTCTAATATATAACTATTTTACATAAATCACCTTATTATGCATATTTTTCCTTTGAAATGAAAATTTTCTTCAACTTCCCGATTTTTGATAATCTGGCGTCCATTTATTTTGTTGACCCTCTTTACGCAGTGCTCCATAACTCCGTAAAAAAAGTCTTTCCTTATAAAACCAATTGTATTTTATTTTTAAAACCTTAAACCTGAAAAAATTGCAAGGTGGCCTAACCCAACCTGCATTACCCTTTAAGTCCCAAAGTTCTTGTTTGATTAAAGAAATATGGGATGCGGTCTATTAGTTCAAAAATAGTCTAAAACGAGTATACGAATAGTTTCTAAAAGAAAAAAATGCTCTAACAAGTAGAGTCCACAACCAGCTGGAAACACTTTTCACTAAGGCTTTGGAAAATCGTTTCTGGTACCTAAAAGTGATGCCTAGCACCCGTAGTTTCATCTCATAGGCCCGTGGGGTCAAAATATGACCGATTGTATTAAAAAATAACTCTGCAAATCTTTTTGCTAGAGAAATGATATAATAAGATAAAATAGTTGAGTAAAAGAACGTCAATTTAAGCTTTGTTTCATATAAATATTTTGTTCTGTTGCAGAGTTATGAAGAATCAAATATGATGATGAAAAATGCATGAAAATGAGGATTTTCAGCTGTTTAAATTAAATAGTTTTCCATACATTTTTCATCATCATTTTTGAGTCTTCATAACTTTGCTATAGAACAAAATTTGTATATGAAACAAATCATAAATTAAAGCTCTCTTCGTCAACTTTATTTAACTTATTACATCATTTCTCTAGCAAAAAAAAAAACTTGAAGAATTATAATTCGAAGTGTAGGTATCATTTTTTACTGAAATAACGAATATTTCTAATACAAACGGTCATATCTTATCACCATGGGCATATGAGATGAAACTACGGATGCTAGACATCAGTTTTAGGTATCAGAAACCACTTCCCAAAGCCTCATCAAAAACCGTTTCCCGTAGATTGTGGACTCTCCTTGCAAGTATGATCTTTTCAGGTGGTTCTAAATCGCTACTATCTGCCATTTATGCTGTTTACTATTAATTAAATTTTAATAACTCGTAGAGTAATTAGTTAATTTGATTGTTATTATACAAGGATCTATCAAAAGGATTTTAAAAAATTCTTTTACTCCGAATTATTAAGGGGAAGGTCATGTAAAGGGTTCAAAAATCGATTTCTTTTGATCATTCTATTCGATAGATGTTGGAAAATCTCTGTAAAAATATAATTTTTGTACTTATTATATCGGATTAAGTTATATATTCCGCAGAATTTGATGAAGAAAACGAAGCCGTACGTCACGCAGATAAGCAGTCTGAGCGGTGGGATAGTGGAATTCAACCCTTAATATCCGACCATTATTGAGGTTTTTAACACAAAAAGAATTTGTTGTAGTTTTGACCAATAGAAAATATATGTTTCAAAATTATTATTTGATTTCTATTACTTAAAAATATTCCTAAGTAAAGCACATCAATTTGGCCGTCTATATGACCTTCCCCCTTTAAGAAAATATCTATAGTGTCATACGCATTGCTTTTTTGTTATAGCATCACCATTTGCATTATATTTTTAAGCGAATGCCCTCTTTTAAAATATACTGACATCTTCGATTCGATCCCCTAGAAGTGACTATGTGCACCCAGATACTTTTCTGATCAAATAACAATTTTTTATAGTAGTTCGGACCGCGTGTGCCTGCAGGAACACTTCAAACCGAAAGGTTTAAGGGTGGTCTTTTGCTGTATATAGGAAATGAAATAAAAAAATCATACCAGAGTTTATAAAAATCCTATGAAATAAATACAAAAATACGAGTCCATATTTACATGAAAGAAAATGTTTTAACAGAATTGTAATGCCACGCGTCAATATTGTCAATAATTAAAAAAAATTTCAGTTGAACCCCAACAATTTTTCTTATTTCTTAATCAATTTTGATATTTTAGAGCTTATTCTTTTCTTTAAATATTTATCTATAAAGTTAACGGAAAAATATTGTAAAATCATTCATTTGTAAGAAGAGAAAGCTAATTATCCATAAATAAACACGTCCAATTTTATAAACAAGCTGTCTTTTTATCTTTCTCTTATAAAAGATTAATTATTATATAATTTTTTTTCCTATAATTTGTAGATGAATATTTAAAGAAAAGAATAAACTCCAAAAAATTATAATTGATTAAAAAATAAGAACATTTTTTGGGTTTTACTAAAATATTTTTCTATTAACAATATTGACACATGTGAAAAAAAAAAATTTTTTTTTACATGTAGTCATTTATATTATTTCGTGATATATATATATATATATATATATATATATATATATATATATATATATATATATATATATATATATGTATATATATATTTTTTTTTTTAATTTTAAGGTGATTAGCTCTTCTAAAACATAGAAAAAAGAATTTTTTGTGTTAATTATTAATTTAATGCCGCTGGAAGAGATAGAATAAAATTTTCATTGCTTTTTATGAAAGTATTTGTATGTAAAAAGCATATATATATATATATATATATATATATATATATATATATATATATATATATATATATATATATATATATATATATATATATATATATATATATATATAGGGGAAGACCCTCCTTAAGAAAGAATTCTGCTAAAGCAGTTTAAAATGCTTTTTACATACAAATACTTTCATAAAAAACAATGAAAATTTTATTCTATCTCTTCCAGCGGCATTAATTTAACAATGAACAAAAAATTCTTTTTTCTATGTTTTAGGGGATCTAGCTACATTAAAATTTAAAATAAATTGCTTATATATTTATAGACGAGAATTAATTATTCATCGTGTGTAATCTATTTTTTTTCGGTAAATTTGAATATTTTATCAAAATATAATAGAATTTTTTTGGTCGTTAGGTCCCCTTGATCGGCCATGCTACATACTTGTATATCTCGTCAGATATCGCAAGGTTTTGAGAGCCAGACTGATCGAATCAGGGTATTTAAGGTTTTATTGTGTTTTAAATACATATATAATTAGGTAATCAATGTGGGAATTTGAAAAACCACATTATTTACCAAAGTTATAACCTATTTAAACCATATTTTGTGATAACATTTTTTAAAAAATTTTAAAATTTAAGGTTTAATAGTATAAACCTAGTATACAAAAAATAAATAAATTTTTTCCGTTATATTTTGATAAAATATTCAAATTGACCGAAAGAATAGGTAATATACGATGAATAATTCATTCTCGCCTAACCAATTTATTTTAAATTTTAAAGAGGCTATTATACCCTTCAATCTCAAATAATTTATTAAATAGTACGGTGCATATTTTATTATTTTAGTATTCTGGGCCACCACAAAGACATCAAACACACCAGAATCAATTTCCGTACCAGTCGTATCAGACTCATGCGCTCCTAACAACATCCAATCTGTTCGGATACACACACGGAGCTCAACATCCTGGATGTAAGTCAATTAGTATGTATTTTCCAATGATATTATTTGTTACTAAAAGTTTTTATTTTAGCTTCTTACTGTTCTAAGTAAGCATGTTAGGTAAAAATATTGAGGTACATTCTCACGTTAATTCCCTGCGTTGAGACCTAAGAGGTTAGTCTTTTAGAGAAATCAAATGTTAATGAGCCAATCGGAAGTGCCACTTCCCCCCCCCCCCCGCCCCACCCTCTTTTTTACTTGTTTACTCTCTAGTCAAATACATTCTACATGAAATATGTCAGTAAGACCAAGCCAAAGAACAAACATTTATAATTATATAGATTATAAAATTTTTGTTAATTTCTTTATACAATTTGATTAAGTTAAATAAAGTTATAACTTTTTTTGTAAAGTTGATAATTTTTAAGATCTAAAATTTTTGACTGATTATTTATTATCGAAGCATCTTGTGAAACATAAAATGAGTTTGTAACTGACTCGGCAAGTGCTCCAAAATGAAAATTTAACTATGAGATATGTATAAATAAAAGAAGTGTCTCAAAGACGCCCGTCTAAGCGGGTGACTTTGACCACCCTATTTTGCATACATTATTAAAAGGTATGCATTTGAAATTTTTTAGCACCTGTTTTACAACTTAATTTTTGCCAGGGAGCAAACCAGAGTAGTGTAAAGTTTCAAAGTGGTCCAAAGTCACGCCGCTCTACGGTATTGTAATCCCCATTAATTGGTCCATTTTACGAAACTCGCTAGGAACGTACCAAATTTATTTAAATTATAATATGACAAGTATAATGGGCGCCAAGAAGGTCCATTGGCTAGTCTAAAATGAGCATGGAATCCCCGAGAATACGTCACGTGATACATAAATGGAACGATATTTATTTTGAACGACGTACTAAATATAACTAAAATACCTTGATCTGCCAGCGTACCCCTTGCGCGAACTCTCCGACAGACCATTTTATGAGGTTGAAAATTATTCAGCTTACCTACGTCATCTGATGCATGACTTCATTATAGTTTAAATGAATGGTTTTGATATAATCTTTAAGTATAAAAATTTTTTAAAAACATTGAACCGATTTCAAAAAATATAACGCTCCAAATAGTAAAAAATAATAGACTGTAATAATGAGATTAATAAAATAATAGGATCAATCAAATGTTTATTATCTTTATTTAATACAAAGTCAACATTTATTTAAACTACAACTTTTTTGAGTCGGCTCTAGAATAGTCTGGTATAGTAATTTGCTAAAGATTTTGGCGCCAACTTCAAAAAGTTGTAATTTTAATAAATGTTGACTTTGTATTAAATAAAGTATTATTTTTTACTTTTAAAAGTGTTATATTTTTTGAAGTTGGTTTAATTTTTTTTGTTTAAAGTATTTATTTAAGTCTTTTTAGTGTTATCAATATAACATATATACATGTATGCATGTATATACATATTTTGTCCAAAAAGAATGATAAAAGATCACTTTTATTTAGCTAGTACTGGTATTATTGGCTCAATACCAACTGGAGATTTATATAAATCCACCAGTGGAATATAGTTTGTCAGATAAAACATAGAATTATTGAAATTGGTACATCTGGTGTCATGTTTTAAGCATCAAACTTCATCAAACAATGACGGAACCATTGATCTCAGAACCTGTTTAATTGGCCAGTACTGGTAGTATTGGCCCAGTATTGACTCGAAATTGTTATGGACCCATCAGTGGAACATTCTATATCAGATAAAAGAAGAATTACCGAAATCGATTCATCCGCTGAGGAGTTATGTGTGAGCAGATATAAAGAAAACATACGGGTCGATTTAATAACCTCCATCTTTTTGAAATTGGTTAAAAATGGTCTACCTAAGGTCTACTTGGGTAGCTTAAGGAGCCTATGGCCCTCAATCACCAGGAGCTGGAGATTCAGCGAAGAGCTGTCAAGCTCGTGGTCGGCGTCGACGTCCTCGCGCTGCTGGGCCTCGTGGATGGCTGCGGGGCTCAACGTCGTAGGCATGTCGATAGCGTCCACTCGTGAGAGCGTCTGCCACGACGTTGTCCTCTCTGGAGATGTGCTCGATGGTGACGCTGAATTGGCTGATAAAGTCCAGCTGCCTCACCTGACGAGGAGATGCTTTATCTGGTCGTTGGTCGAGGGCCTTCGTGAGTGGAAGGTGGTCCGTCCTGATGACGAACTGTCGTCCCTCGAGGAGGTGCTCAAAATGCTTGAGCGCTGCGTATACCCCGAGGAGCTCCCGGTCGTACGGGCTCTACTTAGTCTCCGGTGGGGCGAGCTTCCGCGAGAAGAAGCCTAGCGTCGTGGTGAGGGCGAGCGAGGGCGCGACTGCCATGAGGCACTGCGGGCTCTGTCGCTGCGGCCTCTGTCGCTGCGTCCTCTGTCGTTGCGGCCTCTGTCGCCGGACACCTTCTCTAAGATCTTCCTCGAGACCGAGATGAGCTGGGCAAGCAGATGCTTAATCTCGACGGAGTCTGTGGTGCGCTGAATGGCGCTGACCTCTGCGAACGTTGGCTCGGGTGAGGGAGCTGGGCTCACGGAGCAGGAGCTCGGTGCGGAGATGGGCGTCTCCATCAGCGTGTCCGCGGCTGCAATCAGCTCGTCGACAGTGTTAGTTTTGAAAATATTCAAAACGTATTGCACGTGCGCAGGCAGCAGGGACTTCCAACGGATGCGCAGCACGTCGTCCGTGGCCTTGTCCCCAGCAAAGGAGCGCATGTGTCTGAACAGCTGCGAGGGCTTCCTGCCATCCAGTGTCAGCTCGTTGAGCATGCGATAGAGCTGCCTGTCAGCTGAGTCTGTCAGGCACTCGAGGATGCGTGCCTTCAGCGTAGCGTACTTGTTCCCCTCTGAAGGATTTCTCAGTATATCTGAAACCTCCATGAGAGTCTCAGGGTCAAGTGCGCCAACTGCGAGGTGGTATTTTGTGGCGTCAGTACGCACCTGGTTTACCTGCATCACCGACTCTATCTGCAGGAACCAGAGCTCTGGCTGGGTGCGCCAGAAAGAAGGCAGCCTGCAGGCGGTGACGCTCTCTACCTGAGGCGCAATGTTGGCAGCGGCAGCGGCGGTTGCGGCGGCTGCTGCGGCGGCGGCGGGATCGGCGGGCTGAACGTTGCCGCCAAGCATGGAGAGCGGCGAGCGCCGACTGCTGCTGCTGGTCTGACAAGGTTAGCGGCGCTGGCGGGCCTCCGTCTGGGAGCGAGGGCTGCTGCGGCGTCGGCTGCGACGGCGGCAGCGGCGCGCGTGCGGCTATCGCAGTGTCACTCTCGTGGTGACGATGGCGGCTCGGCAGACAAACCTTGCTGCTGAGGCTGAGGCTGCTGCGGCGGCGGCGGCGTGCTGGCCCCCGGCTGCTGCTGCTGCGACGGCGTCGAAAGCGGCGCGGCGAGCTCGGATTGCGACTACTGCGGCGGCGTCGAAAGCGGCGCAGCGAACTCGGACTGCGACTGCTGCTGCGGCGTTGAAAGCGTCGCGGCGAGCTCGGACTGCGACTGCTGCTGACGCAGGACGATCGTCGAGTTGAGATCAGCGGTGTCCTCGAGGTCCTCGTCGTACGAGTCGTCGGCAGTGCTGGGGCGAGTGATGCGGCGTGGCGTCGAGGCACCGCGCGGCATGCTCAGCATGCGCGTGCGCGAGCGTGCGCTTTTTCAGGGGCAGCGGCGGCCATGTTGGCTTTTCCCGACAAAAACGCGGGAAAAGTCTTTCCTCTCACCTCGTTTTTTCGTTACGAAAAACCGGTCGTCCCTGACTCTGCTGTCGGCGTGCTGCACCCGAAGATCACGTCGGGGTCACGAATGTGCGGGCTTAGCCGCGGAGTTGCCAGGGCCCATTGGGAATCGCCCCAGCAGGTGCAGCGCTGCTTGCGCCGAGGACAGGAGCGAGGCGGACAATGGCAGGAGAGAGAAAAGGGGTTTTACACACCTTAATTTATTGCACCACTATATTTAAACTATATTAACTATTTACAAATATATACAGATATGCAATTGGCTGTGTTAGCCGTGAAAAGAGTTTTGAGATCTAGATGATACGCCAGAGCTGTGGCGTGCGAGCGAGCTGTTTACGTGCAGTACAGTGCGTGCAACTCGCGAGGCTCTGTAGCCGAATGTAGAGTCGAGCAGCGAGGCGGCCGAAGCTAATATATCGCTCTCGGCTCCAGACGCTGCTTGCGGCGATTGTGCTGCCGCTCGCATGTCGGCAAGAGCGGGCGCACTTCATATGGCGGCAACTCCGAGGGTGCCACAAACTCTTCGAAATATCATTGGTGACGTCAGGTTAACATTTTAACACATTATATTCTTTTGACAGAGAAAAAAAATTCAAATTTTTTTTTAACATAACATAAAATGAAGGCTAATTTTTAGTAACATATAAGCTTATAATAGTTCACCAATTACCTACAAGGAAAGTATTAAACATCACTCAGTAATGTCTCACACATTACTGACTGTTTTGGAGAATGAAATGTAGCAACGCATATGACTCATTAATGTCCGCGCATTAACCAGTAATTTCCGCGAATCACTGAATAATGTGCAGGACATCACGAGACAGACGTCAGCCAGTGCTGCGGCACACGTTATCCAGTGCTGTCTTGGACATTACTGAGTGATGTGAGCGGCGCCACTTGCTCCGTGAGATCGCATGTTTACGATATGCTGGGGAAGATCGGGAACGACTGTTTGTGGATTCTACTAAAAGAAATCTATATTTAAGTGAGTTACTAATTGTATTCTATACACAATACCGTAAGTTATATTCTTAACTAAGCTTTAATATATTTTAATATCTTTATGTCAGGTAAAATTTAGCGATTCCATAACCTAAACTCTCTTTCTAATCATAATTATGTTACTCTCTACTGTTTGTTTATTTACATAGAAGGTAGAAAATATTGATGACAAATTTGAGATAATAATTGTAGGTTTTTTTTATAAAGTTACAAATTATGTAGTATTTGCGAGTAATTTATTCAACCATCATTTGAATCTTATCATACACAAAATAATAAAATAACGTACAATTGAGATCAATCGGTGCTACAATTCATTTTTATGCGTCAAAAACCAGTTCTCAAAGTTTTAGCAACTATCAATTTCCAAACCTCTGACTCTCTTCTAGTAAAAGTGAAATTATACTCAGTAAAAAATATGTAAAAATAACCATCATTCGATTGACTTAACAATTTCCCTTAAAACTTTTAGCAAATCTTCAAAATATGTTTTTTATCTAAGAAAAATATTTGATTTTTAAGCCAGTGGTAACTGAATATTGGTTGAGTACGTATTCTATCTTATTCTTTGAAATACCCACAAAGTATTCGCTGAGTAGATTTTGTTGTACAACCTCAAAAATTATTGCATTTTTTGGAATGTTTTACTAAGTACAACTAATTGTTTGGTATGATATTTACAATATATAAGCGGTACATTATTTACTCATTTTATCATTACACAATTTTATGTCTGACCCACGTAGACAGGGTGAAAATCCTGATGTTATTGTAGAAGTTGTACAACCGAATGAATCGGTCAATGACACTTCGGTAGAAAGTCAGCAAAATTAATTTAGTATTGGTTGTTCAAAATGTTGTGAAGCTATAAATATATGAGATGTTAATTATATTTCAAAAAGATAAAAGGTAGAACAATTCTTAGGAAATTCTTCGAATGCTGAAGTATTGAATTCTTATAAAATGTATGGTCAGTTACCTGATGAGAATCTGAATTACTTAACTCAGTTAGTGATTAGCAGGGAGGTAGCTATAATTTTCGCAAGAAAAAATGTCAGTCTGGACTCGCCCCTGAAGAAATTATAGTAAGATGATAATGTTTAATGAAATCTTGTAAAATTGTATATATTTTTTGCAAAATGTGACTCAAAAATAAAGAATATTGCGTAAACAGAACACAGTTTACATTGTAACATGTAATGTTTCAGAATTCCTTAATTAATTTTGCTACAACTTTTCAAAGGAATGCAGCAGTGTATTCGGCGAACGAGCTAGTACTTTTTACACACCCGGAAAAAATGACAAGAAAAATAAAATTGGTGCGGCATGAAAATTTATATGGCGAATTAATTATGTCAAAAAATTGTGCGTTAACTCTGAAGTTTTAGGATATCCCTCAAAGCAATCTACAAATAATCAGTCGACAGGTAATGTATACGATCAATTAATCTTTCTTACCAAAATAATTCATTTATAAATAAGTGCATTCATTTTTCATTATACAAATAAAAAATTTTCTTATGTAAATACACAATCTTGGAAATGCAATACTATTGCTAAAAAGTAATTCGGAATCCTGGACTGATATAGAATCAGCTTGGAATACATCGTATTGAACGCGACAAGAGTTGATTGCAAAACATTGACTGACGAAGAAATTGAGACTCTTGTTGACAAATTATCGAACCTATCAGCTGGTAAATTTATTTAAGAGAAATTTTATTTACATTACCATAAATTATTATAATTCTATATATATTTTTTCATTTATTTGTATTCGTGTTTTGTTACAGATGCAAAAGATGCAGTACTTTTTATGGTTTTACATCTCGCAATTAAAGCACCAACATTGATTGTGCCGAAAAGAAATCTACTAAGACTTCTCAAATAAAACGCAAGGTTGACATCTCAGAAGAAGAAATATGAAATAGGAGAATCGAATGAGAAACTTTCATAGTTCACGTAAAGGTTAGTATTTCTTTAAATCTTTAAAATTTATATTAAAATTAGTAAATGAATAAATTTTATTATAATATTGCATATGAATAAAATAAATTCTATTTATCTGACAAATATTGATGTTTTTCTTCCGTTCGATAAAATAAATTTTTGGAGACTAATTCTTTTATCTAACACATTTTTTGCAATGTTGTAGGATGCTTCTGAGTTGGAGAAAACTATGAGCGATAATAATTCATATTATTCGTCTAAAGATAAACCTACTCATCATCCTTACAACAACATTGTAGGTCCGCTAGAAGCTCCTGAATGTTTCTATACAATTATTAACAAGATATAGTACAAATTTGACTCTGCTGTTAAAGCTTTGCAGTTAACTTTCGACTACTTTTGAGCTGCAATTTTACTTACCCAAAAGCTACTCTGCAAGTGTGGCTGCTAATTCAGAAAGTTTGTTGTAGAAAAAGCTTTCGCAGTGATAACTGCTTGACGGGTACAAATAAAGCTCTTTCGTTTTTTGAGAAAGAGTTAAATATTAAAATTGATTAATTAGTATTATATTAAGTATCTTTATAGTAAGATACGATTATTAATATTATTCATCGTTACCAGTATTATTCATCGTTACGAGTATTATCATCGTACCAGTATTATATACGTTAAGGCCTGTATTATAGTAGTTGTCTACATTATGGAGCCTGACCTGTCTTCCAAGTCCCTAACAAGAAATGGAGTTAATTTGGTTTCTGAAATATTTCACTACGCAGATTTACCTCGTGGTAGAGTTATGGAGCTGCTTGATGACTTTAGTACGTTTATGAAACAAGATTCTATCACGATATTATTTAAACAACTATTGAGTATATAAGCATGTCTAGGAGAATCAACGACGAACATTGCAGCCTACCGAGCAGCTCAATATTGGGTGGAAATGCATTGATTATTTAGAAAACGTTTTACAAGTTTACATTCCAGCTGACGAAATCGATGTAGATACAAAATATCGATAAAAATACAGGAGACTAGTATGATACAAGATGAAAAGAATATCACCCTTCAACATGTTGCATTTCGAAAAGATTTAATAAAGATTTTCGAAATACCTCGCATGTTGGAAGTACAATAACTAATATTGATAATCTAGAAAAAAATAATATTTTATTAAAAAATGTTATACAGGGTGAAGTGTGGAAATCAAAGAAAGCTTCGTTTGATGGTCGTCTAGTTTTACCAATTTTTCTTTACCTGGATGATGATTTGAGCACTGTATATAGTTATACCCGTATTAACACCTGATCTTTTATCGAAAACTGGAAATATTTTCTTATTAGGCTTGTATAGAACTGCTGATTTAGAATATGTCGTCTTACGGCAAATGTTTGTACAAACTATAGAATAGTTACAAATCTTAGAATCTACAGGAATTGTAATTTCAATAGTAAATGGACCAGTTAATGTTTATTTTTCATTAGCAGGTTTCATTAATGACAATCTTGCAATCCATACAATTTTAGAATTCTCTAAAGGCTTTAGTTGCAATTATTCTTGCAGATTTTGCTTAATACATATTAATCAGATTCATTCTGCTTTCAAAGAATGTTTCTGTACTTTACGAATAGAGGAAAACTATCAGAGAAATGTTGCAAGGAATGATCTAACAAATACGGGTACCGCAGCTCCATCAGTATTAGGTGAACTACAATCATCATCCACGATAGATATCATGACAGTGGACGTTATATATGATATATTCGAGTGGATTTGTAAATATGATCTAGGCTCAATTATTAGTTCTTTTATTGAAGAAAAAAAATATTTTACATTAACGCAACTCAATTATAGAATCAAGAGTTTATAGTATGGCGAAGATGAACCGCGAAACAAACCGTTTTTTTCAACAAATAATACAAAAATTATAAAAATGTCAGCTAGTGAAGCATTCTGTTTTATGAGAAATATAGGAGTTTTGATTCGAGATGTTACACTGTATGAAGATCCACATTGGAAATTAATTATCCTATTAAAGGAAATAATAGATATTGTAACAACAACAATGGTGTACGATGGCATATCTGACTATTTGGAAAGTTTACTTTCTGAATATTTGCGTTTGCTTACAACTTTATTTCCGGAATCTATGAGAGTTTAGCACCATCTTCTTATTCATTAACCATGGGTTATATGGGTGATGGATAATATGGGATGATATGGACCATAATGGCATACGGCAACAATGCGCTGTGAAAGTAAAAATCATGATTCAAAAATAACAGCCCACGTATCTCTAAACCGATTAAACATTTGTAAAACCCTTGCCATAAAGTCACAATTGCGATTATGCTATCGCTTTCTATGCAATCCTCAACTTGAAGATGTGGAGCTTGAAAGCGGAACGTCCGAAACTATTATACCAGCACAGCAGCTTCCTGAATTTTATTTGTATTCCTCAATGCTGTTTGTAGAATCACTTAATGAGTTGATCAATATTAATTTCATTGTCTATAGAAGTCACACAATTAAAAAAGGAGTTGCATTGATGATACCCTCAGAAACAGTACCCCATATTTTTATAGTTCATACAGGATACTTCAAATAAGCTTAACGTAATTACCAAAGATGTTACTAGTTATATATTATATGATGAACATTTCCAAGCTTATAATCTCAACAAGGAAGCTTTAAATGATAAGAATTCATGGAAGTGTTTTAATATCGACGAATTAAAGTTTTGTTACTTTTCGCACATCACATTTAATAAAGAAGACTACTACATTCCAAAGAGATGGATTTAAATAAATTAATATGTACTGTATCTTTGTGTTTACTTATTAACATTAAAGAAGCAGAATAATTTATACTTATAATGTTCCATATTTTATAATAAAAAATCAATGAAAAAATTAGTTTGAAATTATTACTTTTTTTTACCTATCCTACAAAATTAAAGGTTTAATGTAATATTTTAAAATAATTCTTAATATAAACATAAGTACTACAAAACAAATGTTATTAGTTCATTAAAAAACTAATTTCGATTAAACTGTAAAAACAAGTGAATATTTCTCTTTTTTGTAGACTAAACCTTATAAGGGATTACCCTTATAAGTATATAAATTTATATCGATAATAATTTCTGCTCTCTCCGGTACATTCATTCTCAAGCACATTACTTAAAGTAGAACATAATTTAAAGTAGAATTTCCGATTCAGTGTTTATAATATCTAACCTCAATTTTATTATTCATTTAATTTTAAATCGCCAGGTTGCATGGATTTATACACATAGAAACACATTATATCTGTAAAAACATTTTAAGCAAGAGCGGAGAATTAACAATTCATGTAACCTTACTTTCATTCAATCAGTAACATCGGGCATATTACTCAGTAATATCCAAGGCAGCACTGAATAACGTGCGCCGCAGCACTCACTGACGTCTGCCGCGTGATGTTCTGCACATTATTCAGTGATGCGCGGAACTTACTAGTTAATGTGCGGATATCACTGGTTCATGCGCGGACATTAATCAGTAATGTGCGGTGCAAAAATTTGCTATATTTAATTTTCCAAAACAACCAGTAATCCGCGAGATATTACCAAGTGATGTTTAATTCTCTCCGTGCATTGGACGACGGGGCCGTATGTTCGTAGTTATTTTCTAAAATTAAAGATATTGTACAAAATTTGAAAATGAATACGAAACTATGGTATAGCGGAAATTACAAATAAATGACATTTTTTCTTTTTTTGACAATTTGTTAGTTGATTTCCCTACTTTCTTTTGCATAAAATTGTGTCGCTTACTTACCATTTCAAAGCATATACATAGTAAAAAACAAATTTTAATGATTAATAATGTTTGATTAGAATTCAAATCAAAAGTCACATACAGTTTCATGAATATATTTAATATTCTATGCAGATATTTTATAATTACTAATTTTATTTTTTAGAATATGTTTTAGATGTGTTTCATGAACTAATAAGAAGGCAGAAAAACTAATTCTTGCCTAGCTTATACTTTTGTAAATAGTACGTTTTATGGAGATTTCACAACTTTCTTAGGGTCTGAATAAAATAGTATTTGAATAAATATAATATCATTTTTAAAATATTATAACTTCATTGTGAATAATTTTAATATATTTTTTACTATTTACATAAATTATTATTAAAAATGTATCTGAAGTAGTATATCATGCTGGTTTTAGCAATGTTTATTCTTTTATGATAAGATAAGCAATTCCACATGTAGAAATTAAAGTTTTAAAATAATGTGTGAGTCAATGTAAAAATACCAAAACGGAATGTGTTAACTGTAATTATAACAATTCTAAATACAGAACAAGCTTACCAATGAATCACTTACCAACAGACAGACTCAAGTGTAGTATACTTGAAAATAAAATAAAAAAATATATTAAATCTATTGATTACCCGGTCGTGCCTACATTACCGACATGGGATGAATCAAGTGCACTACAACAAATACATAATATACAAACTAATAAACTACTTTACCAAAGGCAGGTAAAATCAGTGAAGAGTATAGTAAATAAACTAAGCGCAGCCAATTCCCCTACACAACAAAAAACTAAGAACAACTAACATTATCAACAAGTCCAGAACCAACAGCAACCACATAATGGAAGCACAAATAAACTTAATTGAAGAAATACAGAATAGCATTCACAAACAAGAGAAGTTATATAGGGATCTTAAGACTTTTAACAAAGAAAGAAATAGTAACAATAGTTTGATTTTATACTTAAATATTAGAAGCCTAAATGCCAATTTTCAAAAGCTTCAAATCTTTATTAAAAGTCTTAAGATAAAACCATATGTTATTGTATTACAGGGGTATGGAATTTAACTCATTATCAGTATTATAGAATTCAGGACTACAAATTATATTATAACTTCGGGAAAATTAATAAAAATGATGGTGTAGTTGTATACGTAAAAGAAAATATTATACACACTAATGAAACGATAGAAATAGGCAAACTAAAAATATCAAACACTATAATTACATTAAATGATAATAAACAACTAGAAATTTCATCTCTATATAGATCACACGGATTGAAATGTACTGACTTTAATCTGAATTTCAAAACTTATTTAGAACATAAAAGAAAAGCAAAATATCATATTATAATTGGCGATTTTAATATAAATATACATGATTATAATGCTATCAGCGTTGATTTCTTAAACAACCTATTGGAAAAAGATTTTCTCCCAGGATTTACAAATACCACAAGACCATCAAGTATAACTACGGATAAAGAAACGTGTATTGATAACATTTTTATAAAAACAGATTTCCTCGTCACTAAATAACTAACACTTATGGTGCACATAACTGATGATTATCCATTATTTTTAGAAATAAAAAATGGTAGACCTAACTCAAATAAAGAGACAAAAATTGACAGGTATTATTATAATTACAAAAAAATTATTCAATAATGCTACGAAAATAAATTGGTCAAAATTTAAAATTACAAAAGATCCAAATGAAACTATTAAGGAAATAATAAAAGAAATTAAAATTAGCATTGAAAAATCAAAATACAAAAAACCAAATTTGCGCAACTCCAAGAAAACCCACAGGAATCACTGGATAACAAGAGCAATATTGAACTCTTGTAATACAAAATAAATACTATACAAACGACTAAAACATAATCCAGATAATGATGAACTCAAAGACAATTACAAAAAATTTGTTAAAACTCTAGATTAGGTCATTAAAGCAGCAAAAATATAATATGATAAGAAAACAATAGAGATTAATAGAAATGAGCCAAGAAAACTCTGGGCTTATATAAATAATAAAATTAGGAAAAATAAAACCAGAAACGATACTACTATTACTCAGTTGAAAACTGAAGATAATAGAATAATTAAAAGTAGGAAAGAAATTGCGAACAAAATGAATAAGTACTATTGCAAACTTGGAGAAACACTGAGTAAGAAAATAAAGATACCAAAACCTAAAAAATTAGAACTACCTAAAAGTAATCCAAAAACAATCTTTATAAAACCCACAAACGAATTTGAAATTATTAAGACAATAAACAATTTAAAACTGAAAAAGGTGGTGCAGATAATATTAATACAAAAGCATTGAAAACTATAGCTACGACTATAGCAGACACTTTGGCTTATGTAATTAATCGCTGTATCGAAACATCAATTTGGCCAGATATGCTGAAGGAGGCTGAAGTGATACCAATATACAAAGCAGGGGAAAAAATGATATGGGAAACTATAGACCTATATCGTTAATATCAAATATAGCAAACATTTTTTAAAAAATCATACACAATAGAATTATAGACTTTATAAGCCATAGTAATATATTAAGTAAAAAACAAATTGGATTTATCAAAAATATTGGCACTAAAGATGCATTAAGCCTTATATCTAAAACAATTTATGAAAATTTAGATCAGAGTAAACCCATAGCTATTACATCCCTAGATTTGACAAAAGCTTTTGACACAGTAAATCATAAAATACTGTTAGATAAGCTTTACTCATATGGTATAAGAGTAAAGGCGCATAAACTAATTGCACGTTATTTAACCAATAGAAAACAAAAAGTAAGAATAGGTTCACATGTAAGTGAATTTGAAAACGTTAATACTGGTGTCCCTCAAGGGACTATACTTGGGCCTCTACTTTTTATACTTTATGTGAATGACTTGCTAACAAACATGCCAGATAATTCTATCCTGCCCTATGCAGATGACACTGCTGTAATAGTAAGTGGAAAAACTTGGTCTGAAGTTGAAAACAAAATGAACAAATACTTAGAAGATGTCTCAACATGGCTTAGACTAAATAAATTAACATTAAACATACAAAAAACTGGTTATATAACTTTTGGAAACTATTGTGACAGTGTACCACAGAAAATTGAATAATGAAAAACTAAAGAGAGTGAATGAAGCAAAATATTTGGGTATAATTTTCGATGAGAATATGAGATGAACCAAACATATTGAATATCTTATAAATAAGAAAAGATACCTAATTTTCATCTTTAGTAAAATTTCTAAATTCATGGAAACAAATACTTTAAAAATTATATACTATGCTTTCTTCCAGAGCCTTATTAGTTATGGCATAATTGCGTGGGGTGGCATTGTATCAAAATTTGGCGTGTATCAAAACAAACTACACTTATTGCAAACAGTTTAAACAAAAATTTAAAAAATTATAAATAAAAATACTTTTCAAAAAATAATTCCACTTAACGTACAGCAATTATTTGCAAATGAGAGTCTTCTGTATAACTATGAAAATTTTAAATATCAGTATATCAACTCGACGAGTAAAACAAGAAACAAACTATTAATTTTACCAAAATATTATAAAACTGTTAGTACTAAAAATAGTTATATTAAATCAATCAGTATCATTAATAAATTGCCAAATGAACTAAAAATGTTAGATATACAAAAAAAAACAAATATATAAAAGATACAGGATTGGTTGAAAAATAATGAATGAAATAAACACTGGAACGACAATAGATTGCCAACAATTTAAATTATGGCTTTTATCGCTGTGCTAACGAGATAAATATGTATACCAGTGCCAAATCTCCTCTAAATTACAGTTTTTACTGCAGCAGAGAAAAGCAGCACTCATTGAAAACAAAGTGGACATTGGTATGTATGGATCCAGAGAAGACTCAGTATTGGCTAATAGTATAATGCTTGATATTAGAACATACATTTGTGCTAAGGGCAAATGTAAATCATACAATAATCGCAAACATCGTCGTATCTCCAACTACAATTACAATAAAATGATAAACTCATATCCAAAAATCAGCAATAGTCTATATAATATAACAAACGAAATAATAAATATATGGACACACAAAACAGAAAACGGAAAAGCGAATATCAAATACATAAAATTTGTTAAAGGAGCAAATAATGATTTAGATGTTAATAAAGATCCAAATATAGAAAAATATAAACCAGTAGAAACGGTCTTCACCAAGATTGATGAAATGGCTGCAAAGAACAACAAGAAAATTAGAAAAATGGAAGCAACGACTGCACCTGGACAGAAGATTAATCAATCAGCAAGTCACAGAATTACATACGGAGATACGAGTATCAACTACCTAGGATCGAACAAGGCGATTTTTTACTTTGACAGATGAATAAGAGGAAAATAAATTTTCACAAACTCAATGTATCCACTTAAACAACAATCATCTTATAATGATATTGTAGTTATTGACGATATAGTCTTTACATCAAACTGCAAATGTGATTCAGCTAACCAACACAAAGAGATGTTCCCACATTACAGAGTTACCTGTGCTGTTCGACTTACTTGCCTGGCTAGGCTCAACATCATAGAAAGAATATTATATGCAAGAGATGAACACGCGGGATCAGAAAAATTTACGACGGCAAGATCCATGTTAGTGAGGTATTAGTAATATTATAGTGCTAGGTCACAATGATTAAATTATAAGATTAAAAATATTTATAATATCATAGAAAAATGTACAAAAATATAGAATCTTAAGCATGTGTAATGTAATCTTAATTAACGCGAATTAATATAATGTAGTCGTCACATTATTACTAACTATATATAAATATAGAATCTTTAACACAATTTATAATGATAATATTAATTAATAAGGATTAGATGGACATGTTAAAGAGAGATTATATATCACTGTTAAATTTTTAATAAATTATTAATAATGGTATATAGAGTTGGGATGAAGAGTCAGAAGACCTTCATAACCCAACCAAAGTATGTATGAATGAATGGTGAAGGATGGAATGATCCATGTCTGGAAGTCCGACGTGGATACATTATATCCTTATGAATGAATAGTACTTGTATTAGTACGGTTTTAATATGGCTAGAGGTTTTTGCTGTAATGAATACAGTAAAACTAACCAGCACTTTTTATTTTTGTTGTTAATCCGGACCTGCGAACAGGGAATACCAATTCCCTCTGCAGGATTTGCGGCCTTATAGTGTGTTATTGTGTAAATAATTTCTACTCTGTATCGAATTTAGCAAATGTTATATGTAATTCTGGAATAAATAAATAAATAAATAAAGTTTTTACCGATTTTTAAAAAGCATGCATTTTTAATTAAATTGTAGACATGAGCGATTGTATAAACGATATCTTAAGCTTTAATTTGGTTGAAGATGTCCTAAAGTTAATTCTGTCCAAAGTTATAATAAAATTTCCCATCCTAATACTTTTTGAAACGCTCCAGTGGAAAACTGTTCTTCTTGGTTAAAAAAACATTCTCAAATCCTTCAAAAACATTTAAAGATCGCTAATCGATTCTAAAGGTCAACTACAACGTTTTCTTACTAATTAAATTTTTAAAAACTAAGAAATTTTTTTTAATTTTTATTTGAAGTACTTACTATTTCTACGTATCATAAAAAATGAATACAGAATCTTTCGAAAGAATTTAATTTTATTTACATGGTTCTTTAATCATTTAAACATAACCAAAACGTGATTTTGCCATTCTTTTTAACAATGCAGCATCCCCCATACTACCAAACTTTAATATTTTTTAAGTTAACTAATTTTACATGATTCTACTTATAGTATAGTATATGTTAAACATTTTTTACAATTTTTGGGCCGTGCCTTAGCCGACGGTCTTCTGTTTCTCGCCAAAGCATCGTCTAAACGTTGGATCAGGCCCCGCTGTATATATGAAATATTCATCGAGTAGAGCCTGGGACAGTCCTGGCTTGCCGACTTTCGATCATATACAAGTAAACGGCAAACTATCGTCTCAGGCCTGGCCGAGACTTCGAATGAAACGCTTTTATGATCGAGCCGATATTAAAGCCAGGCTCTACTCAGATCTCTGCGAAAATCATCCGAGTATCGGCAAAATAACGTCTAGAGCTTGGGCCAAGCCTGGTTGCCGTTAGATTAAAAAAAATTGTTATTTTTGTTGATAATACAACAATTGATAGAATTCATTTAGTGTTATTCTTCAGTTATTGCTTATAGTGGAAATGGAAATATTTGTATATATTTACACATTATTATATTACATATTATTTAACTTACAACTATACTTATAATAAACGCTCTTACATACTACATATTACGGTTGTCTTACATGTCGCACGATTTGGGCCGAATACGCTTGGACGTTACATGTCAGCCGTTTGGAACCTTCCTTATATATGAACCAAGTATCATTGCATGCGCTTGCGGATTTACATTTCTTATAGGTAGCCACCTAGCGGGTGCAAATGGAAATGAATAGGGTCGTCTGGTACCTAGCGCATGGCGACGAATTTGAATTCTCAAAAGAGTGACATTACTATGAAAACCTAAAAATTTATTTTAACCTATACAGAATTGCATTTTTTACGTTTTACAGCAATGTTATAATAAGTTTTTTTTTCAAAGTATAAAATACTTTTTGCATATTTGCATACTAATAAGAATACATGAACAGTTTAACAGAAAAACTAATTTATAAATAAAGCATATCTATATTTAGTATTATACGTTAAAAATAAATATTCATAAAATAATAATAATATAATATAATATAATATAATATAATAATGGTAATATAATATAATATTAAAATATAATAATAATATAATATAATATAATAATGGTAATATAATATTAAAATATAATAATAATATAATATAATAATGGTAATATAATATTAAAATATAATAATAATATAATATAATATAATATAATATAATAATGATAATATAATATAATATAATTTTTTTTTTTTTTTTTACGTGAGAAATTTAGCAGTAATCTTGCATCAGCCGAGGCCATCACCAACGCGCGGGCCCGGGTCCATTTCTGTGCCCAGATACGCGCGCAGGCGACAGCCCCGACCGCCTCGCAGCTAATGTGGCCGCAAGGAGACGTCCGGAAGGGTCCGCACTTCCCGGCAGTGTGAAATTCTTACTCACTAAACCTGCATAACCCTATCCTGTGGCGTTTGCGCTCACCACGGCACCGCATTTCGGCATTACTTCGGAGGTGACGCCACCTTTTGTTGCCTTCGCAGGCACCATCTTTTTTTTTTTCTATTCTTTTTACTGTGCGATAATAGCGCTCTAGACTTTTTTTTCCTATTTTATGAAGGTGGGGGGATTGCACCTTGCGGTAGCGCATCTTCCTCCCTCTTCTTTCTCTCTAGGATGCTGTGGGCGAAGGTAGCTGCCTTTGCCCAGCTCTTCCGTCCTTGCAGCATTCGCTCGATGATGTTGTCTGGTGTGATTCTACCAAGGTCTCTCTCCAAGACTCCCCTTTCTGTGCTCCACTTCTCGCAAGCAAAGAAAGTGTGGAGCGCATCGTCGTAGGGATGACCGCAGTGGACACAGCCGGGATCGGCGACTTTGCCCATTAAGTGTAGGTAGGCCCGAAACAAGCCATGCCCCGTCAATAATTGGGTAAGGTAATAGTTTACCTCGCCCTCCGCTCTATTGAGCCAGGGATCCAGCTGGCCAATGGGTCTTGCTGTCCATCTGCCTCTGGTCTCTACCTCCCATTTATCTTGCCAGGCCTGCATGGTGTTGGCTCTCGCAATGCGGTGAGCTTCTCTGTTGCCCAGGGCAGACTTCTGTTGATAGACAAATTTCTTCTCCTGTGCCAGCAGGTCGATGGGTATGACCCCGGCGATTACCATGGCCGCTGGTTCAGAGACCGTTCGGTACGAGCACGATATCCGAAGAGCCGCTCTCCGTTGTACTGCTGCTAACCTCTTTTTGTGGCACTCTTTCTTCAGTGCGTCGGCCCAGATCTCCGCTCCGTACAACATTATTCCCTCGACAGTTCGCATGAGCAGGCGCCTTTTGCTGGGCTGTGGACCATTTGTGTTGACCATTAACCTACTCAGCGCTGCCGTCACCTTTGCTGCTTTATTGGCAGCTATTCTTATATGTTCCCTGAAGGTGAGTTTGTTGTCGAGCGTCACCCCCAGGAACTTTACAGCGTGCTTGGCCTGGACCGCCGCGTCTCCAACTTGAAAGAGGCACTCGGTGTTGATGTGCTTCTTAGTTAGAAGGGTGATCTCGGTCTTAGTTGTGGCTATCTCGAGCCCGTGATTTCTCATCCAGGAGAAGATGCGGCGCATGACCTGGTTGAGCAGCATCTGAGCGGCTTCCACTGTTTTGGCGATAATGATGGGCGCTATGTCGTCCGCGTACGCTATCAGCAGCGTGCCCTCGGGAAGATCCATGCGTAGGATACTATCATAGAAGACGTTCCAGATGTCGGATCCTAGCATGGATCCCTGAGCAGCCCCTGATGTTATCTCTTTTGTTTTTGTGCCTACCTCCGTATCATATATTATTGAGCGGTTCTTTAGGTAGTCCCCAAGTATACGAAGAAGATACTCGGGGATCCGAAATTCCCGCTCGAAAGCTTCCAGCGCTTTATCCAGGGCGAGAATAGTGGTTGCCCTGCTCCGTCGATGCTGCAGCCTTGACGATCTTCTGAACTGCGTCTATAGTGGACATACCTCGTCTAAAGCCGAACTGACGGGGTGCCAGATCCCCTGCAGCTTTGATGGCTGCCTGTATACGAGGCTTCATTAACTTCTCCAGGAGTTTGCCTGCCGTGTCTAGTATGCACAGCGGGCGGTAAGCCGACGGGTTGTCTGCTGGACCCTTGCCCTTGCTAATGAGAACGAGCCTCGCTATCTTCCAGCGATTGGGGAAGATGCCCGCCTTCAGGCAGGTGTTGTACATATTCAGCAATAGGCTAGGGTGACTTGAGATTATGACTTTCAGCAGCTCTACGGGTAGGCCGTCTGGTCCGGGGGCTTTCTTATTCCGCATTGACCTGACTGCGAATGAGAGCTCCTCCTTCGTGAAAACCGGAGTCTCAATTGGGCCAGATGATGCTGGCGGATCTGGCCTCTTCGGGTGTTCGGGGAAGAGAGCATCGACGATGTTTTGGATCGTTCCCGCGTTACCGGGGCCCTTTGTGGCAAAAGCCGCCAGTTTGCGGGTTACGATCTTGTACCCAAGACCCCACGGATCTTCGTCTACCTCTTTTACCAACTCCCTCCAGCAGCGCTGCTGGCTGGTTTTGATGGCCCGCTTCAGTACTTTTTTGGCCGTCTTGAATTCGGCGGCCAGTGGGGTTGCGTCGTGACCGCGTCTCCGTGTTCTCTGCTCTCTGCTCCGTAGGTATTTACAGCGATTCCGGAGTTCCGCTATCTCATTTGTCCACCAGTATGCAGGGTGCCTCCGCCTCCGCGGAGGCCTGAAGGATGATCTTCATGGTATCTTCAGTCGCCCTGTTGGCCTGTGCTTCTGGCGTCATGTTGTCCGGGATCTCTTCTAGGGACTCCTGGCCACGTTTAATCGCCTCGGTAAATTTCTCGGTGTTCATTTTGTCAATGTTCCACCGGGGATTAGCGCGCGTCGGGACCGCCGGGGCTGGTCTAACATCTCTAACCCGAAAGGTGATGTATCGGTGATCGCTTCCTGTGTAGTCTTCAATCACCCGCCAGTTCTCGATTCGAGCTGCAAGTCGTTCCGTTGCCAAAGAGATATCAATGATAGTCTCTCGGTAGCCCGGTCGCCTAAAGGTTGTCGTATTGCCGTTGTTTAGCACTATTAGGCTAAGACGGCTGGCCGTTTCCATCACCATCTGGCCTCTTGGGTCAGACACTGTTTCCCCCCCTTCTGGGGATTTGGCATTGAAATCTCCTGCGATTATCAGCCCTCCTTTGATGTCCCGAACAGCGTCCTCCAGGCGTTGTAGCTTGTCCTGGTATTCGTTGTTGGATTGGTTTGGTGTGAGGTATACACTGACGTAGGTCACGTCTTTGTGTCTCACCCATACGTATCCTTGGCCGCGCCCATGATCCTCCACGTGAAAATTCCGCGGATCTGGGGCCCAGATGGCTGCAGTGCCCAGTTCGTCGGCGAGCCACGCTGGGACATTCCTGTCTCGGTATTGCTCACTGACAAGGACGATGTCGACCTTTTTCTGAGAGCAGATCTGTTCCAGGAGGTTCTGAGCCGTCTTGCTTCTGTGTAAATTACCCTGCAAGACTATAGCCATTTTTGTTTTATTTTCTGGAGGGCCTCTCTGAAGGTGCTGCATATTCCGGATCCTGCTACGTGGTTGTGGGAGTCAGGCTTATCCGGATCTTCGTGACAAAGGAAGCACTGTGGATATTCTGCCGCGCAGTCCTTGCTTTTATGACCTGCTTTTCCGCACTTGAAGCATAGCTTGCTCCGGTCAGGCCCTTCGCAAGTATGGCTATGATGTCCGTAGCCTAGACACTTGAAACATCTGGGCACCATCGTCCTTCTGCGGATTCTGCAGATGACCCAGCCAATCCTGATCCGAGCATCCTTCATGAGCGTGACGGAGGCTGATTCCTCCAGCGTCACTATAGCTAAACGCTGACCCCGGTTGCTAGGTTTGGTAACCGAAACCTGCAGGAATCCGCCATAGTCTTTCAGGTCTCTTTTTAGGGCCTCTTCTACCTCATCTTGAGAGGTGCACTCATCAAGGTTTCTAATCTCCAGCGTTGCCCTAGGGACCAGCTCCTTGATGGTGCCATTGCCTCCCACTACCGCTTCGAGAGCCTTGGAAAAGGCTGTTCTTGTATCGGCTGTGCTCT
Source organism: Gastracanthus pulcherrimus (assembly GCA_949152435.1). Classification (NCBI taxonomy): domain Eukaryota; kingdom Metazoa; phylum Arthropoda; class Insecta; order Hymenoptera; family Pteromalidae; genus Gastracanthus; species Gastracanthus pulcherrimus. Next base: position 149,280,148 of record OX424572.1, on the reverse strand, counting down.
TTTTCAGCTCTAGGAGAACCTGGCCTGCCCTTGTGCGCCGGACGGACTTTATTTCCACGCCACTGTCTTCAGGCTTGATAGAGTCGCGTATCGTTTTTAAGACATCCGCGTATCTCTTGCCCGTGGCGGGCTTCAGTAGAATCGCATCCGGTCTTGTCCGCGGAGTATTTTGTGGTCTTCGGTTGTCTTGCTGCTGATGCTGTGGTTGCTGCTGATGTGGTAGCTGCTGCTGTTGTTGCCGCTGCTGCTGTGGCTGCTGATGCCGCCGCTGAGTAGCACGTTGGTCGGCGGTTTCTGCTGCTGCTTCCTCAGTATTTTTTGTACCTGTGGGTCCCGTTGCTCCCGCATTACTCTTATTCTTTCGACCCTTTCTGTTGACGGTAGTCCATTCCTTTCTGCCTGTCTTTTTCTTCTTCTCTTGCTTATGAGGAAGAGACGGCGGGCGGTTGGCGGCACGTTTTTTACCCTTCGGGGTGTCTCTTATTTCCACCGCTGTAGAGGCCGGGTTTGGGGTTGCCGGCTTCGACGGCCCGACTTCTGTCAAGTCCAACAGCTTCTGTCGAGCTGCTGTGTGAGTTCGATGGTGTTCATCTAATGCATCCAGCATCTCATGTAGCACTGGAAGGTTAGTCTTCACACCTGATTTTATGTTCGGCTGCGATGCAGCAGCTTCTCTCATGAACTTGACGAGGGCTTTCATTTTCTTTATGATCTCTCCCACGCTATCTTCTGCAAGTTTGACCATTGTGCTAGTAGAAATTACTTCGGTGCGCCCTCGAGCCGAGGAGTAAATTTTTTGAAGCTCGATGGAGAACTCCGTCGGTGTAGCTCGTGCTTCAGCTACTTCTCTTGTGTCTTTCACAACTGACGTTTCCATATCAGAATCTGAGGTTGACTCACCCCCCCTTGCTCTTTGAGAGAATGCTGTGCATAATGGTGTATGCGGAAGCTTCTTCTCCGTATTCATCTCTTATATAATATAATATAATATAGTAACATATAATAATGATAATATAATATAATATAATAAAATATAATAATGATAATATAATATAATATTAAAATATAATAATAATATAATATAATATAATAATGATAATATAATATAATATAATATAATATTAAAATATAATAATAATATAATGATAATATAATATAATATTAAAATATAATAATAATATAATGATAATATAATACTAATATTAAGGGGTAACGCCACTCTAGATCTCAAAAATGATCGTTTTTGCGTAATTTTTTATGAGGAAACGCGAAAGTTTACAGGAAATTTATTAATAAGGGATTGTAGTACATGTTTTTAGGTTGTAAGAATTTTTTTATTGACACTTTAAGGGGGCAGGCCTGGGGAAATTTACATGGGATTTTTGGCACTTCGATATCGTTTCAATGCCAATGCACTAAGGTAGTGCGGAATGTTCCTCTGGAACTATCTGTCGACCAATCACTGACCAGAACGTCGATATGTCGATATGCTCTATCCGCAACTTCTGTGTGAACGTTGTTAACGCTCTTTAATGTTGTTTACTTTAAGATTAACCTCTTAAAATATCTGTGCTATTTTTGTATAAAAATATTGTACATTATTTTTAAATTAAAACCTATATTCTCCAACCTTTTTCAAGGCTTTATAATTATTGTGCAATATTGTATAAGTGTATAAGTATGTAAGTGAGTAATTTTAGAAGTACGTATAAGTGTTTTTTTTTTTTAAGTGTGTGACGGTTTTATTGCTCATGCATTTATTATCGCATTCACTTCTAAAACGTCACAACGCCTCTCCTGGCGAAAGCCACACATTCTCACATGTATGTCTATATATTTTGTACTATAGCAAGCATTGGGGACAGAGAGCAGTCGACGCGAAGCGCACATGTTGTGCGCTCGGTAAATAGCAGAGAGAAAAAGAGAGAGAGAGAAAGAGGGAGAGAGTTAGCCGGCCAAGCCGCGTCGCGCGAGATTGGGATAGGTTAAGGCCGGCCTTAGATACGCGCGGGCAGTTCCGCTTCGCTTCTCGTACCAACGGCACGTCCCGCGTGAAGACGTCCCACCGAGACGCACGAACGAGACATACGACGGCGAATACGCGAGCGAGCGTGCGATACGGCCGAGGAAGTGACCAGAGCTAGCGACACCCCAGGGCCGACGTCGAGCAAACAGCTATGAGGCCAGGGCAACCGAAGTAAGTTCAGCTCCTGCTCTCTTGCCCCGCCGGCTTGCACCACGCGACACCGCGAGTGCTGCATTAAATGTATTCATTGTTCAGTAAATAAATCGGTGTTACAGGGCGACTGAAACTACCGGCGTTTCTTTATTTGAAACTCTCATCTTCTTTGGACTGCTGCCACCTCCGCGGGCGCACCTTCATTTCAAGTAAACGCACGGCCGAAGCCGTGCGAGCTGATTAGCAAACAAGATTTATATATTTATATATTTTTTGTGTCAAATCAGTATACAGTATAAGTGTAATGTCTTCGAGTGCCAGGCCAAGGGATGTTCAAGGTAGAGTCTCGGGTAGCCCTGGTAAGCTAACTTGGAAAAAACCAACAAAAAGTAAGATTTTTTATGAAAGAAAAGGAGATGGTCCTCCTCCAAAGAAGCCAAGAAATTCAACTTCCAGTAGAAAAGTTCAGGACATTATAACTTAAGGCAGTGAAATCAGGAATAGAATTATTGCCATTGACATCCTATTTCCTGAACTGCAAAAAATTGCATGTTGCAAGATATGTCATGGAAAACTGAATTTTTCTGAATCTGATGTACGAAGACTTGGATTTAAAATTGACATTTCTTATTCAAATTGTACAAATCCAAGAATTGCATCAATTAATTCAAGTAGATTCATTGGCAAAAAAGTAATGCATATGAAGTTAATAGAAGATCTGTTTTGGCTATGCGTGCTCTTGGTTATGGACATGCTGGACTTTCAACATTTTGTGGAATTATGGATTTGCCACAGACAATGGCGCACAGCAATTTCGACAATATCAACGATCAATTGAGTGAAGCTTGTGAAGTGATTGCTGAAGGCTCTATGGGTAATGGTGCGATAGAATAAATGAGTATCTTGCCTTCAGATAGTGCTGGACTTCCTGTGTCTGAAGATGGTTCTTGGAGAAAAAGAGGTTTTTCTTCACTCCAAGGTGTTTCTAGTGTAATAGGCAATTCTACCGGAAGAGTACTTGATGTTTTTATAAAAAATAGTTTTTGTAAGAGTTGCTCTTTATGGGAAAGAAAAGAAGACACGCCAGCTTATCAAGAATGGATTAAAACGCATCAAAGTCAGTGTATGTCAAATCGTCAAGGCAACGCTGGAAAAATGAAGGTAGACGGTATTGTGGAAATTTTTCAACGTTCTTTTGAAAAACATGGTGTTATGTACTCGCAGTATATTGGTGATGGTGATTGGAAAGTGAATAATGCAATATTAAATGCTAAGTATATTTCTAGAATACAAAATCATTGTTTGTATGCAAAAATATTAATATATATATATATGTATATATGTTTTATGTACATATTTGCACAAAGCTTCGTTAATGAAGTCTCTCAGCTGCGGGAAAAGTAGAGCTCGTAATGTTTGTCTAAAACAGAAATTGAACAAAAATTTTTAATTTTCGTATGTTTTCCTTCTAGTCTTAGCTATAAAAACCCGAAAAAATGGCAGAATTTTACATTTTTAGCAAATCTGAAAAAAACACGTTTTTAGAGAAAAAAAGATCATTTCAACATGCTATAAAAATTGTTTAAACAAACTTTTTAATAATTTTTTAGGTATAACTAGAAGAGAATTTAATTCTGAACATAAAAAACTTGTATTAGTTTCAATCAATCTTATACTTTTCTTGCAATCTTTCATGCAAATTTAAAAGAATCGTAAAAACGAAAACTCGAGAAATCGTACTTTCAAAGTTTTTGATAGGAAAAAGTATCAATTTTTGTTTACTTACAGTAATAATCGACAAATCAGCTATTCCTGTTCCATATAACAACCCTTCCGCTTCTTCATAAAACTGGTTTTGATGCATTTGTTGCAATCGTCTGGCTGTACAAGCTTCCTTACTCGATAAGGATTGGCGCCTGTTCTGCCTCTTGATTCGTTGCTCGTCGGTGTTATCTGCAAACATCTTGAATTGCTGACCGATTTTGAGGTCGAGTAGCTGCATAGTCTTCAAAACTGCAGAATAACCCTCGTTAAATATGCCTGCAGCCATAAACGCCGCTATTTCCACTGTTTTTGCGAGAATGCAGATGATTGGGGTTCATGCGCCAGACTGTAGCATTGAACGATTTGTTCGGATTATGCGTGTGACCGCCTAAGCACCGCATTAGAAGTTCGTCCTTCGACAGCTCTTCGTAAGAAGGATGAATGTGTGACTCGATATCCTCTTGAATCAATTTGGCAGGATGTTTATATGAAGCCTGTGAGTTCGTAGCCTCAGCCTTATGCCATTCGCACCAACTGTCAGCTCCTGGAGGACAGTTTTGTGCCGATGAAAATCATCTGTAGAACAATAACGATCTAAAGTAGCGATATACGTTTTTGTACGTGTCCCTCGCACTCATTTTTGGTACCAGGGCACTCGTCACCGTATGGATTAATGTTGAAAATCCCAGTAAAAGTTTTAGAGTCGCTGTCGCCGATATAATCGGTATATTTGACGTCAAATTTTTCGTTAGATCTTGAAAACATTTTTACGATTGAATTCACCTGCATCTTCCCCGCCTAACCTTCATCAATTGAGATGTATGACTGTTTAAGACTTTCGTACCACTCTTCAAATTCGTCGTCGTTCAATGATACTTTTTTTGAAGCACGTGACTGCCAGTATGCACTTTTAACAATAAGGTCGATGACTTTGCCAGAGTAATAACCAATGAGAGTTGTTACACCGAACAATGACGTATAGCCACGTTTTTCTCATGAACCGTCGCCGGAAACTTTTAAATGCGATCTTCCATTTTCAACATTTTTTTCCTGCTACTCTTTGACAGCTTTCTCACAGATACTATTAAACATTGAGTTTGTCGCTGCGTGAAAATGCTGCACTATCTTATCGTAGGTCGATTTCGATAAACCTTGGCACATATCCATAATACCACAAAATAAATTAATGCTTTCTCGTCCAATACCAAATAACCTCATATCGAACACAATAAGTCTGTTTATTTCGAAACCAGTATGTATTAACGGTGCTGAATTTATTTCTCTTCGACCGCATGCACACAATAATATAATGTTAAAGCCTAAGCTTCGATGTCCACTCTCTACAAATTGTATGCTTTGCTTACACGATCTGCATATTATTATATCAGTAAGTGCATTGAAAACTGTAAAAAAATCTATTAGTCTATAATAGTAAAGTGGATGCACAATTATATCATCGGTGCTCGCAGATGATAATTTTCTCGCACTACTGATTGTATCTAACTCCATCTCGTCCGATTTACTTGTCAATTGATTTGCTTGAAATCTACGTTTCCGATGTTTTGCAGCACGCTCATTGCTCGGACGATCACCTTTTGGATCACCGCTTCGGCTTATATATCTTCGAAAATACTTTGAATTTGCCTCTAAAGCTTTGGGAATATATTCTTGGATACATTTGGGATAGATTTAGCGAATAAAAAAAATCGATTTCTTTGACCTTCTAAAGTAGGACCCTCCCTTAAGATCTGTAAGTTTCTCCAAATTCAGAATAATTAATAAATAATAATCTTTTTGAAATAATACTTCAAAATTAACAGAGTTGATCTGAAATAACTTTTGAAACTTTTATTATGTAAAGTATATATTGTGTATGCTTTACAAATTCTTTTTATTCATTTAGTGTTTAGCTAACCAAAGAAACCAACTTCTCAGCTGGAAAACAACTACCAGCTACGTCTATAAGAATTCAAAATATATTTATGTTTTATGACGAAAAAGATAACTATAAATATTGTATTCATTATTCTTACTGATAAGAATGAGACACTGTTATTAATAAACTTTTTTGTTTCAGCGCTATCATGAGATCATATCATTGACATATCAAACACGTTTGTCTAAGCAATAGTGTGAAATATATTAATGAAATATATACCAAGAAAATACAAAGCATTCCTACTTTTTTCTTTAGGTGAGTATTGTTTGTATGTGTTTATTGCGTTCTCAAACTTTAAATGCAATTATCTAAAAATAATGTTTTTTATTATTTTTAGGTCTGCCTCGTAGACTTTCTCAACATCTAGCCATCGATATAAGCTAAAAATAGATTATAAAAGAGTGTATATAGCAAGTATTAAAAATAGATAACCTCAAAATTAATTAAAATATTTAATTATTTAAGGGTTTATATTTTTAATTATAACTACATACACTTTGTGAGGAAGCATATCAGAAACATTCTCTAAAATTTTCAGACTATATCGAAAGTCTACGAGGAGTGGTTGAAAGTAGAAAAACAGAGTATCGAAAGGAGTCTCTTGGTACGAGCCACAGATTCAAGATATTTAAGTTTTTAAGCGGTGAAAATCTTTGTCTTATTACCTACTTTTGGTAAAAAAAATGTTCAATATTCTAAATCACATCCAAAAAGTTTTGTATAAATAAAACTGCAATTTTCTTTTTTTCGATTTTAACACAGGCCTGCCCCCTTAATAGAAAATATCGGCTGTACTGTGGTAATTCCGAAAAAAACTAGATTCCGGTGGATCTAACCTTCTTATCAATGATTGAAGACTCAGCACTATCGGAGTCACCGTCTCGCGATCGTACCATCTTATTTTGAGGCCGCTGGCTTGAGATCGCCGCGGCTCCCAGAGGGTCTGTCGCGCTGTGTTCGTCGGTGTTGGTGAGCAGGCGGTCCCTCCAAGAGTCGAAAAGTTCGACAAGGGTTGGTAAGTTGTGCTTGATGAAGGTATTTACACCAGTCTGCCTCTCCAACCCTTTTCCCATCTCTTTGAAGAGTTCGTCCACCTGCTTCACAAACTCCTGGACTGTTCTTATCTGCGGGCGGCTTGACTGTTGTTTGCCACCTGGCAATGTGTGTGAAGGAAGCTGCTCCACTACCACCATTGCTTCCTTGCAGGTTTGGGATTTACCTGCCTTCTGGTTCATCTCTTTATTGCATTGGAACATTTTCTTTCTTGATCTTGGACCGCTACGCTTCCTCAAGGCCAGGAAGTCTATGCCTCGGCCACGCGTCAACCCAGGCAACCACGGAGGGCTACTTAAGGAAATAGAAATGTTAATATTAGTACTAATGATAATGATAATGGTATACAAATTGCGGTTGATGATGAGGTTAGTATAGTAAATGAAATAAATAACGTGAATAATAATGTGGCTACCCCAAACGAGGGGAGCATCGTAAATAAACACAACGCTATACAAAGAAATATACACCGATCCGCACGGAGCAATCGTGTCCCTTTATGAAATAAAAAATTTACTTAAAGCTAGTAATAATAATGAACTATATTGGTCAAAATACTACCTTACATATAGCAAGAAAATATTATAGGCATCCGATTGGACCGGTCGGATAAATTGAGATCTACAGTACCAGCAGCGGAAAAATGCGAGCGATGGTCACCGAGGGTTGTTATTCTCTCGAGTCGACTTAGTGGAGAAGATCATGCGTGCGAAGCATACTATTATCAGCTATTATACTAGGAATATCGACGACTCGCATCTTGATAAGGAAACCAGGGAGCAGCTTTTAAATGGGAAAATTTGTATCAATGAAATACTAGACAGCACTACATTCGTAAATTACAGAATTTTAAGAACACAAACAAAAACGCTAGGTTTTAAGTATGTATGGCACAGAGGTGGAAGCTTTCTGTTCAATATGCGAGACGGCGGTATCTCATGTCTTTGCAACAGCAGCTGATCTACAAGCAATTTTTTCACTATATGATAAGAGACCTGCGCTCCCAATAGTACATCATGATTGTGATAATACCTTGTCAGAACAAAACAATACTCCACCTACATCGGAAATACAGACATGCAATGTTGATAAAGATGTAATCTGACAAGGTGAATGCGAGGTGAGCGAGGGTCGCCGTGGGGAACTGAGAGCAGGCTTTATCAATATGACCTCTCTCCTCGGTCACATTGAGATGCTCCATCAACACCTTTCGACTGGTTCCTCCTACCATCTCTTTGGGGTTGCTGAGACACGCCTTTCACCTGAGGTTGAGGACATTCAGCATTCAGATCAAAGGTTATTCAATAGTAAGACTAGATAGAAACAATCTTAGGGGTGAGCTAGTCGTGTATGAGCACAATCCTCTTAAAGCTAACACTCTGTGTGTCTCAAAGATTACGCAGGAAAGAAAGCCTGATATTTCTGAATACATTATGTGCAGTGTGCAGTTGTGAACTTATCCCCCACTCTTCGTTGCTTTAATCTACAGACCACCACATGTACCTCTTTTACACAATTCAGATTTAATAGACAAATTAGCGCTATACTCTCAGGATTTTAGTCACAATATTATAATGGGAGGTCTGAATGGTGCGACTCATCACCTTAAAAACTCTTACACATGGATTGATTTCATAATGACAGACGACAATGACGTGGTGCTTGACACTTGCTATCAGCTGACGCCCTTTTGTAGCAACCATAACATCATCAGTGTCGACATTGCTTTTGGAGTCAGTGCAGTCCCTAAAACTGGAGTTTTCAAGTACAGAGACTTTAAATCAATTACTCAGGAAGACCTTCTGTTTCAGCTAATAAGCTGTGACTTATTTATTATTATTATAACTTACTTGTTTATTTTTCTTCTGCTGTGACTGGTCGCCGTTTGGTTTCACTGGCAATAATGACGTGAACGGTCTTCTGGAATGTCTCAGTGTCAACCTATTGGAGGCTATAGATACATTAGCTCCAGAAAAGCCATTTAAACAGAAAAACAAAGCAAATCCTCCATGGGTTGATGCTGAACTAGCACACCTCATGAGAAACGTGACGCTGTACGGAACCGTTATGCACGGACCAAAGACGAAAATTTCCGGCAGGTGTACGGGGCTCTCGCGGCCAAAGCAGAACATTGTTTGAAAAGTGAACAGGAAGCTTATACAATAAGCTTATACAAAATAGGATTTTTGAAGCTCTTGACAACAAAAAGGACATTTGGAGAGAACTAAAGGGTCTGGGGCTCGTGCCAATGGCCAGAGAGGAATTTCACGGTTTTACACCGTGAAGAAGCTTAAGGTACCAGACCTGCGTGACGCTCATATTTTTGACGTTATTTCATGAATTTCTTTGGAAAAGAAAATAATATACGATCATTCTTTAATTTTTATGTTATTATTAGTGTTCAAAAGTGTACCAAAAAAATTTTTTGTAATACAATTTTATAATTTTTTTTTATGTTTCACACCGCCAAAGTTAACTCCTCGAAAAAAAGACGAAAGTGGGGGGGGGGGGGGGGGGCACTCAAGGTCCTGTGGTGATCTGAAAGCAAAAAATTAAATTGATTATTATTTTGTAGGCTTGTCGCTATTACTGGAACCTTTAATATACACATATTTTTCATAAAAAAAAATAAAATGGCGGGCTTTTGAAATTAAATTTTTTTTTCGCGATTTTTTTATGACAAAATTGTTTTAAAAAATTAATTAATTATCAAAAAAATTCAATGTTTTTTAGTCCCAGTAATAGTCTGTCATGTTAAGAATATCTGGTAAAAATTTCAAGTCAATCGGTTACATAGTTTTTCCTCAGTGCTTCCCCGGCGACCAAAAAAGTGGTTTCAAAAAGAACGCGTTTAAAGTTTTGATAGTAGATTTTTCATAAAAAAATGATACTTACACTAATTAGCTATGCCTGCTGCGTACACAATTCCTTCAGCTTCTTCATAATCATCGTTTTCAGCAGCTTTCAAAGCCCTTCGAAGACTTCTTGCTTCTTTAGTTAGTTTTGGAGGTTCTTTCAGCGTCTGCAATACATGCTTCGGCGTAGGTGTCAGCATAGTCCTCATCTGTTTGGCCGATTTGCAGTCCCATAACTTCCATAATTTTTAGTACAGGAAGATAACCTTCGTTGAATATGCAAGCAGCTGTTAATGTAGCAATTTTTAAGACCTTTTTTCCTGTGAAAATATGCTTAGGAGCCAAATTCCAAACGCAGTGGTTGAAACTCTCATTATTATTTTGAGTGTTTCTTCCTAAGCATCTTTTCAATAAATCTTCATTTGCAATATCTTCATAGATTGGCTTTATAATCTGTATTGTTTGTTCCTCAAAAGTTGCTGGGTGTTCGAAGGTGTCCTCTTTTTTTTCTGCCTTCAGCTGCTGGCATTTACACCAAGAATCTGACCCCTCTGGGCAATACGAATGCTGCGAATTTGCGTGTGTGGATGTCATATGGTAAAACGTCACACATACTGAATTTTTCATATTTTCAAGAGAGTCTGGGTTTCTCATGATTGCTAACCCATAATATGTTGACATTCTTAACATCACTTTATTAGTTAATTGAAGTGGCTTGGGCTTTGGTGGTTCACTTCTGTCTCTTTTTGTGCCGCGCTTTTTCGACGCACTCACACTTTTTTCTTTTTCTTCAGCGGCTTTCTTTTTTTTCTCTGCATCTTCGATTTGCTTTTTGGCTTTCAAATACTCGGTAAGAGTTTTCTTTGCCCCTTGTAAATGTCTGTACATGCGTTGTTTCACGTGCAACACACATTCCTGCTTTTCAACTTCAGGATTTCCGCCATAAGGTTATCAAATTACCGCCATTATCCTCTATCAAATTTTTGTGCGTTTTAGAATCTCCGTCACCTATATACCTCGCATACTTTACTCCAAAGAGTGCCAATGAACGTTTAAATTTCTGAAACTCCATGTACTTCCTTTTTTCCCGCACTTCCTTCGTGATTAGCCATACATTCACTTTTATGATCTTCGTATAATACTTCACCTTCCAACGATTCTTTATTAGCTAAATACTGGCAATCTTTGCAAATTCTTGATTTAATTATAACATCGACAATTTTATTTGAAAATTTTCCTATTAACGAAACAATACCCAAAAGCGATGAGTATCCACGTTTAGCCCATGATCCATCGTCAGAAACTATCAACTCGACCTCTGGGAAACCTTTCTCGGCATTTTTCCGCTTCTCTTCGTTTACGGTTTTTTTGAAAACTAAATCAGAGACGGATTTCACGGCAATACTTATTTGATGTAGCACCAGCTGATAAAGACTTTTGTGATAAGTATTTATGTCCATCAAAGAACAAAACAGATTGATGCCCGCATGACCAACGCCAAGCAGTCGCAAAAGCAAACCATCGATTCACCTCGTACGCATGTTTTATCATAGGGCAAGAACCAATTAAGTATTATCTACAAGAACATTTGACACTCAATTTAAATCCCAGTCCTCTTGGTGAATTTTTTAAAAAATTGACGTCACTGTTGCACTCTTTACACTTCACTAATGTTTTCAAAGTACCAAACACCATTGCGAAAGAAATCAACACAAACTTAAAACTCGAGTCGTAACTGACTTCAAAATCACTAACATTTTTTATTTTTTCAGCGCTCGTGTTAACGAATTCAGTATCTCCTTCTACGGCGAATTGGTTACCTTTAGAAGATCTCTTTCTTGCACCTTTATTGCGTCTATCCATCGTCAAATATGATGTTTACTCTTCGAGTAAGAAACTCTTACTACTGAAATGCTCCAAAATTACTTCTCGGATAACGTACAAAATTTTATTTTCTATCTTTGTCAAGCTTAAAGGTACACTTTTAACTGTAATATGTATAGCTGTATGAATATAATCCAGGTATAAAGGGACGAGGATACAATAGAGAGGGGACGGTCGGAACAGCTGTCGCTGACGCGTTGTGGCGCGCTCAGCTACCAGCGCGGCGCGCGCTTATTTTCTCTGTAACATTAAAACTATTAGTAATTTTAACCTAAAATTTTTACACAATATTTTTTATATATTTTACTTTCAAAAAATGTTAAAATTGAAAAATCGAAAATTCCATCTCCTTACACTGGTCTGGTACCTTAACTTCCACTTTGCGGGAGTATCAGTATCCCAAAGCGAGGGTGATTTAGATTTGGGCAGCATTCTGGATTTAGCCAGTGATGACGGCTTTGTATTCAAAGACGGGACACCTTCAGATGTAGTTCTGGCTGTTGCACATTTCATATCACAAGTAAGAGATGAGGACGGTATTCTCCGAAGTGTGATAGTCAAGGCTCTTTCACTTATTAGTAATTACATCATGCGAATTTTCAACTCCTCTCGGTCCTCGGGCGTCTTCCCAGCTACCTGGAGGGGAGCTTACCTAGTTCGTACTAAAACTACCTGAGGACATTCGGACTGGCATTAATGACAAAGAAAGACTCTTGACGATACTGTTACTATTTGACTTTAGCAAGGCGTTCGACACCACTTCACCTTCCAAAATTTTACAACAATTATTACGTTTGGGTTTCTCTAGAGGCGTTCTACTGTGGATAAAGTCATATATAATTCTTCGAAGACAAAAAGTTACTACTAATAATAGAGACTCGGATTGGGGGACCTCTAACGTTTAGTTTATATATTAATGGTTTAAGGGCGGAGTCTGCTTTACCGGCTTCAAAAAATCGATTTTTTTTGTCTTAAATCTATTCCAAAACTATCCAAGAATATGTCTTCAAAATTTCAGAGGCCAATTCGACGTATTTCCGAAGCTAGAGTAGTTTTAGTGGCCGAGCATGGAGCAGGTGCGAATGCTCGGGCAGACCCGAGCGCGCGCGGTCCGCCCCTCGATGTATTCTATTATTCGACTATACTCGTATAAACCTGAAAAAGTCCAACCGTCCTTTGAAACATTATTTGGAGTTTCTAGAAGGTCTGTGTTGAGTAGTAGTAGGTAGAACGGTATACAATATAACGGTATACTATAGCTCTCGGCATCGGCTTCTACACTGCTGCTTGTAGCGTCAGCTTTCAGTTCCACTTTTGATTTTGCCGAGTACACATCGAAATGTCAAGCTACCCGAAAGGTGATCGATCTAAAAGACAGCGTGCTACGGAACCGCGAAAGCGGACATTTCACGACAATCGTTTTACAAGTGTTTCATCGAACGACGGAGACTTACACACGAGCCGTAGTGAGCAGAAGTTAACGACAGCAAGCAGCGATGATGTCATTATTCATTCTGCGCACTGCTACTGCATTATTGAATTTATATCTGTGTTTCGCGCCATTTCGGAAATCGCAATTTGCAGATCATGCAAGCAAAAATTAACGTTTGCAGAAAGCGGTCATCGAGGCCTAGGATTTAAAATTATTGTTCAGTGTATGTGTGGTCGACGCAAAATCCAGTCAGGACCATTGATAAATACCGGCTACGAAATCAACTGACGAATTAATTTTGTTATGAGGCTTCTTGGTATCGGACGAGAAGGGATAAACGTATTCTGCGGCCTTATGGATATGTCTGGAACTGTCGAAGACAATGTTCAAGAGCACCTGCGAAATGGCCGTCAAGGAAGAAAAAGAAAAAAACGTTGAACATGAAAGACCTGCGAATCATTTGAAGGTTTCGGGCGATGGATCGTGGAAAAAGCGCGGTTAAACTTCCTTGTACGGTGTAACAACGCTCATCGGATACTACAGTGACAAAGTAATCGATCTCATTGTAAAAAGTAGATATTGTCATTCGTGTGCCATAAGTAAAAATACTTTTGACGAAGACGCATTTCAGGAGTGATATGAGAATCATAAAGACTCATGCTCCTTAAATCATGCAGGTTCGGCAGGGAAGATGGAGGTGGATTCCATAATAGAGATGTTTTCGAGATCCGTCGAGAAATTCGGAGTTATGTACACTAATTATATCGGCGATGGCGACTCCAAAACTTTTACTGGAATCTTAAATAGCAATCCTTACGGGGACGAGTGCACAGTGACGAAAAATGAGTGTGTTGGACACGTGCAAAAGCGTATGGGTACTCGTTTACGTAATAAAAGAAAAACCGAGAAACTCGGAGGAAAGACGCGGCTAACGGAGAGTGTAATCAAGAAATTGACGATATACTACGGTCTGGCAATTCGTCGAAATATTGATTCAGTGAAAGGTATGAAGAAAGCTATTATAGCAACATTAGACCACTACTGTTCCACGCATGAAAATCTAGCGGCGAATAATCTTGCATCTTACAAACATCCGGCGAGATTAATCGATGAAACCGTGGAGAAGGACATTCGTCCAATTTATGAAGAGCTCTCTAATGACGATTTAATGAGGCGGTGCTTAGGCGGCCACACTCAAAGTTCCAACGAATCGTTCAATTCGATTGTGTGGCGCCTAAGTCCGAAACATTTGAATTCCGGCTATAAAATCGTCGAAATTGCAGCATATATGGCTGCCGGCATTTTTAACGAGGGCTACTCTGCTATACTTTCCACCATGCAGCTCCTCAATATCATCATCGGGCAGCAGTGCAAAAATTTTGCTGACGCCGCCGATGCTGAGCATTTTCTAGCAAGAAGGTTCGTACAGCCCGAAGATTGGAAACCCTCAGCCAAAACGAGTTTTTTGAAGAAGAGGAAGGACTAATGTATGGCCCAGGGATAGCTGATTAACCTCTAATTACTGTAAGTACCCAAAAATTTATATTTTTTTGGACCGAAAACTTTAAAGCTCGGTTTCTCGAGTTTTCATTTTTACGATTTTTAGAAAACGGTGCCGGTGATAGCAAAAAGAATATACGTCAGATCGAAAAAAATCAATGTGATCTAGCTTCAGTATTAAATTATCTTCTATTTAAACTAAAAAAGTTGGACAAAAGTATTATTAAAACTACTTTTTTGCAACTTAAAGTGAATTTTTTTGTCAAAAAAGTGAATTTTTTTTCAAACTACGAAAAAATTTGGAATTTGACAACTTCTTCGGTATTTTTTGAGTTCATATAGAAAAGAAACTTATAAAAATTAAAAAAAATTTTGTCTCGACTGTCACCGATTAGAAAGTGCAGACTCCAGGCGCTCCGGCAAAATGGTCATAACTTGAAAAAATTTTAATATTTTTTAATAACAAAAATTGTTTTCAAAGCTAAAATATAGTACATTATGTTCTTAAAATTTCGTTTACCGCAATCATTACCTTCCCTTTCAAAAAAATCGCTGAAAAACGTTTTTTTCGGCTCCTAAAGCAGACTCCCCCCTTAAGGCAGGCTCTGGTGCTGAGCATTTGCTATACGCTGACGACTTGAAAACCTACACTCAAGTGACCTGGCAGAATCTTCAGAGGGGCATCAGTCACATGTCGGTTGTTGCGCGGGCAGTGTCTAACAATAAGTGACGCAGGCCTGCGACTCAATGTCGGACAAACCAAAGCCATTATCTTTGTTTCTGACCATAATATAAAACGGTTGCAAGAGCTTGGTTTGCCGGGTATTGAGTTTTAGGGCGGCATCTATGTACCCTTTGTTGACACTGTCACTAACCTCGGTGTTTCATGTACTCAAAGCTATCATGGAAACCGCAAATTGATGTGGTAAGTAAAATAGATCTCTACAGTTTACGATGCTTTCGTTCATGCACCACCGAGGCGCTGCGTAAGCAGCTTGCATGTGCACTAGTAGTGTCTCATTTAGATTACTGTTCCGTGGTCTATCTTGACGTGTCGGAAGAGCTTAAAACTAGATTACGGAGACTTCAAAATTCGTATGTGAGATATATATGCGGTGTAGGAGGGATGAGCACATCACTCCGTACAGGACGTACCTCGATTGGTTAAACGTAAAAGTGAGAAGAGCGTATTTTTCGGGGTTGTTATTGTATAAAGCAATAAATATGGAGCAACCCCCGTATCTTGCGGCTCTCTTCATGAAAAACAGATCGAGGTCTTCCACTAGCAATGGCGTGAAAGAACTCTAAGTTCCGGGATCGCGCACTGACACAGGCCTCTATTCATTTAGAGCGCAAGGTGCTCGTTTCTGGAACTCTCTCCCCTGCGGTGTAAAATATCTGCCGTCGTTATGTACATTCAAAACAGCATTACACAGATCTCAGACAACCACAGCGCGGTGATCAATCAGTACTATTTTTCTATTTGTCTCTATGCGTTATTTATTCAATTATTTCAGTGTTATTTGCGTAGTTTTATCTCTGATTTGTCTTGTTATGTTAGGAGTGAATGTATTTATAGTATGAATGGTTGCCTGCTTTCTGCAACTGCAATTTATTTATTTATTCTTATGAATTGACTATATTTTATTAAGTATGGATGTATTTATAAGCATTAATGGTTGTAAGAATGTGGCGAATGTGTGCATGAGTATTTTAAACCTTTAACGCGATAGATATATTATTTTGTAAGTGGTGCGTATGATCTTAATTTTTAACTGTATGCTGAACGATTTTAACCAATAACGATATGTGATAAATATGATCTTATGACGATCTGTGATTACAAGACTATTTTATTTAAGAATAATTACGACGACTATGAATTAAGAAAGATATATTATGTGATTTATGTAATATCTATCTATCTATTTATCTACATACACGCATACATACATACATACATACATACAGACAGACATTTTGAGTAACCTACGTATTCTGATTCAGTGACCTCAAAAACATCGAAATTCATCAGAATCTTCGTTTATATGTATACATACGTATTATTATAATTTGTATATCTATAAAGGAGGTGAAAGTGACATGGGATGTCACAGGCACAATTTCTACACGGGATGTTCTTTACAATAACAGTTAGCATTTCTTTTATAATAATATTGTAACACAATTGATTATGTTGTTATATACTAAACAACATAAATAAAGCTATATTTTTAAATAACTTATCTTTTTATAATTTCATTTAGGATAAAAGAGTTTTTTTAAACTAGCTTGCCACGCGATCTGTGGCCTGCAGCCTACATGCCACGGGGCTCGACACTCCGGCGCTTCAGAGCAAGCTCGCTCGCTTTGAAACGCCTTCGGTTCTTGCATCGCGAGAAAATTGTGAAAAAATGACATTTACTCAAGATACTGCGAAAATTCGATTTTTTAATATTCAATTAATATCTAGAAAAGTGGTCCTATTTGGAATGTACAGATTGGATTTGGCTGAAAATAGGACCGTGTACTTCCAATAATAAGACAAGTACCTCCCATAAATTTCAGCCACTATGGCTAAGACCTCACTGAGATAATTGGTAAACTTGATTACATACGTACACACATCCATACATACATTTTAGGGTATGCTCGAACTGGGTTCCTTTTATCCTAAAACATCCTAAATCATGTCTAGTTTTGTTTATTATATTGAAGTAACTATTTACAAATTGTTTCAGACAATTTGATAAAAACTATATTCTCCAATCACTTTTTGAAAATAGCACCAAATAAATTCAATAACAACAAACTTGTATTTAGCATCATATAATAATAGTAAATATACCACTTAAAGTTCATTATGTTAAAATGAAAGTTAAATTTTTTTTTACCATAGTCCACCTTAACGTGTTAATTTTTGTACACAATTTTGTGTCGTAAAAGTTTAATTTATAATAAAATGCTATAACTTTTGCTTTAAAAATTCTACATTTCTTGCGCAAGAGAATATTTTTTCTCAGATTAATTTAGTCATTTCAAAAAATGTTATTATGTATTCAAAATTATCCATTTTTGATTAAATTAAGGGAACAAGACACCTGCACTTTAAATACTTTATAATTCCTTTATGTTAATTCGTATAAAACCTCAAGACTATGAGCCTACACGTCATAATATACTGCCATTGTCAATACTTTATTTATTGGAGAGACTTTGAACCGTGGACGATTCTAAATAACTCGAACAACGAAATTTTATATTCCAATAGTTATTTGGCTCCGTTTGATATGTACTAAAACTTTAACCATAGACTTTTTCGTTTAATTATTTTTTTATTTTTTTCAAAAAATTATTCAATATTTTGAGAATCTCTATTAATAATTTTCAAATTATTAAATAATTTTCGGGGAAAAACAATAAAAAAAATTATTAACGAAAAGTGTAGGCTAAAGATTTAATACATTTTAAATGGAGTGAAATAACTAACAGAGAATAATTTTGTTTATCCGATCACGAAGAATCGTGTACGCCGCAAACTGATTTAAATAAATGAGGTATTAAAAATGGTTATAGATTACGATCAAGATTTTGCAGTTTTATACGGCATAACATAAAGATATTATCAAGTATTTAGAGTTAAGAAAAGTTTGAGAAGGGTTGATTGTTAAAGAAACAATTTTATGAACTGATAAATTAATTTTGAGTGTTTAATGATGTCTTGTACCCTTAATGAAAAATCTGTTATCTGTAATTGCAAAATTGGGAATGCTTTACGACGTTTTTTTTTAATTTTAACATTTTTAAAATATTTGTACTTGACAAATATATTTCCACAAAGAAGTAACAAAGACTGTAGATACCTCGAGGGTGATAGAAGGAGACCCCCAGTTTTATCAGCATTGATAAAGTTTTGTTTCCTAAAGGTGAACGTTCTCGAGCACTTATCTAGACACACATATAATTAGCATTATTCATTCAATTATTTGAAAACAGTTACTGCATGTATCAAAAATATGTATCCACTGTGACGTTATTGTCAACAAATTACGATTATTATCTGAATACATCATACATAACAAATACTTAATAGTATGTTTACTTATACAGAACTATCTTGCTTGTATACTATAAGGTACTAACCCAATGTGATGTTTATAATTTGAATATTATTTCATGATTTCCTTTTAATAAGAAAAAATACAATCATTTCGCTTATTTTTTATATGTTATTATTATCATCTAAAACTGTAAAAAAAGAATTTTTTTTACTTTATTTTACAATATTTTATTTATGATTTTTGCAACCAAAGTAGACTTCTAAAAAAGGGGCAGGTGTGTGTGGGGGGAAGGGGGAGCACTCCGACATCTGTGGTGATCTCAAACAAAAAATTCGAATAGTTTATTGTTATATAGGCCTGTCGCTTTTACTGATACTACGAATTTTTATTTATTATTCATAATTAACAAAATGGCGGATTTGTAAAGAGGAATTTCAGAATCGCATTTTTGCCCTCAAAATTGTTTAAATAAAGTAAGAAATTATTAAAAAATTGCACATTTTTGTGGTATCAGTAATAGATTGTGTGTAATCAGTGTGTAGTTTGTTTGTCAGCACTTCCCCCGCGATTAAAAAAGTGGTTTCTAGAGAATCGCGTTTAAAGTTTACACGTTGAAGTACAAGCGTCTACTACTGACTTGCTTCAAAATCAAGCAAAACTCGAAACAAAATACGGATTTTCTTTCTTTCTTTCTTATTATATAATAATATGCTATAATACAATATGAGCAGGTATAAAGGTACCGGGACGGTCTTGGCAGCTGCCGCGCGCTACTCACCGCATGCTCTCTTCTATGCGCTATACCTTTAAGAACATTTTGAAATTCAGTCTGAAATTTTCACAGTATATTTTTAACATATTTTCCTTGCGAAATATGTGAAAATTAAAAAAGCCGATTTTTTTAACCTGTCACATTGTGTTATGTATCTTAAGAAAACAAAAATAAATTTTATTTGTCTCCTAAAAAATAAAAAATTATAATCTAAATTTATCACAAAACTAACATTTATATTTATTTTTTTATATAACTGTATCTTATCCTCTATATCAATATTATATATTCCATTATATTGTTAAAATGAGAATATGTTCATTTACATAATTACTTTAATACTTCATAGAATGCATGACTGAACCTCTTATATGATATAAACGTATATCCTTGAACACCGACCGGCTCGATCCTTTATCACTATTGGAGGTACGCAGATCGTAGCTTTGCTCACTAAGCATCTTTTCAGTCTTCTCGCGGCAGGTCAGTCAGCCAGCGAAATCTGCAGCTGAATTTCTGCAGATCTCGGTACTTCGATGAGACGTGAGCGATTAGCGGCCCCGTTCAGCTGTATGTTTCCGGGTATGTTTCCGCGAATCGCGTATCCACGTGCGTGTAGCATCACTGCTAAATAAGAACATACAGCTGGCGTGTTCCTCACAGACCTCTTTGTTTACATTTATGTTTAGATATCTATATAACATGTCAGCTGATCCGCACTTTCTTTATTATTTATATATATATATATATATATATATATATATATATATATATATATATATATATATATATTGTACAAATTGCATGATTGCGGTTGATGATATCTATATATATCACAAAACTGGATATAACGTAAGGCAAAAGTAAAAAAATAAGAACATCTAAATGAAAAGAAAAATACAATATAAAATTTCAATCGCCTTTGTTTCGTTAACTCTGAATCCTTTTTGACGAAATTCTTTTTAATGAAATATTAAATTAATATCTCTTTAATAATTACCGATGAGCAGTATACACGTGAATGAGATTTATAGTATCAGTAATCAAAATTTTTAAGCAGGTTAGGAATCATGTTCTAAAGTATGTAGGTCCGCGGTGCGGTCCCGAAGCTTCGTATATCGTACACATACTCATATTTACCATCGTGGTGCTACCGCGCACCTTCATCTACCGTTGTCTATTACGTATTCTTTTCTGTTTTCTTAACTAATTTACCGTGGTACATTTCAAACACACTCCATTTCAATTTTTTACAAGCACTTGAATTACGTGTATCCTGGTAGACGCATATGGCTATAAAGGGTTACGTTTAAAACATAAATGTATAAATTATGTAAGGTTCTCAGCACCTATCTCTTTTTAGAATTTAAAAATATTTATATTTTTTGCAGTTTTTTATCATCAACCAGCCAACGCTCAACTTAATTTAAGTAGAGCAGGTGCAAATACTGTTAGTACTGGGAGTCAACATATATCAGGATCATTAACTAATACTCCAGGACCTGCAATCGTTCCGCAAGGAAGTCTTCAGCAACAAGCTCCGCAATCACAAGCAATGCATACATTAAGCATACCGCTTTCTCAAGCTGGTATGTATATTTTTTCTGTTTATATATATATATATATATATATATATATATATATATATATATATATATATATATATATATATATATATATATATTATATTTTACAAAGTTGTTTTTCTTTAACAGCCCTTTTACGGAAGTTGAAAGTTTATTTTACGAAAGTACGAAAGTAATCATTTTTATAAATATGTGTTAGTATTTCTTTAAATGAAATAGCTACTTGAAAAATATAGTTCAATTGAATTGTGCATAACTATTTTTCTCTAAGTAACGGTAATCTTTTTATAAAATAGTGTTAGGTTTAAACATGTTTTTATGCAATAATTTGTTAGTTTTAAAAATATTACACTTTTTGCGATTACGAAAATATAAGGCTCTCCCTTGGAGCGGTAGTTCCCAAAAATAAAATCTGGTGCGCAAAATGCATCTGGAAGTTGTGAAAATAAAGAACTGAGAAAAATGTCTTTGAAGTTAAATAATAGTAATAATTCAAAAAGTTATAGCCTTTTTTGATTTATGGGATACTTTTTTCTGTACATACACTGACATAAGGTTTTGACTTTTACTGACCTTTAGCTTTGCTTAGGGCGAATTAATTGACTTTTTTGTCAGGCAAATATTCAAAAACAATAAATTTCAGATAAAAACGAAATTATTAAATAAATTTAGATCAGCTTAAAGGGACACACCTCCTTTGAACCCAAAAACGAAACATATTTGTACGAGTCCATAAAGATTCTTCCTTTCAAAAGCGGTCAATCAGAATTTATTTTATAGTTAATTAATACCTTTACGGGGTTATATCCCCCTTACGCTCTAAAAAACAAGGCTTTGTTAATTATTTTTTTAAAGGACATTTGAGATTAAAGGTATACAAATAATATAACATTGGATTAAGCAACTCTTGAAGAAGAGAAAAAAAATTTTTATTGATATTTTTTTACAAAATGGCGGTTGTGCAGTGATTACCGTGAACCGCTTTTTCAAAATGGTCTTCCGCGGCGAGCAGTACAAGTCTCGTCCAACTCCACCTATAACAAAAAAAAATTTTTTCTATTATCTACATGAGTTTTGCTAGTAAAGCACACATGATTATATTTTTAGAATTTTTTTTCACGAAATGGCGAATGTTTTAACAAAAAATCGTGTTTTCGACGAAAAAAATCGACTTAAATTGTTTATAACTTTTTTTCTTGTTAATTAATCGCTAAAATCGTGTGTACTTCACTAGATAATCAAACAATGAAGCTACTGTTAAAATTTTAAGTCAATCGGATGTAAACTTTTTGAGTTCTACTGCTTGCCGATTTTGAAAACATGGTTTCGAGAAAAACGCGCTTGAAGTTTCAAAATGCTATAAATCTTAAGAATCGCAAAAATATAGTCCATAATAATTTTTTTTACCTTCAGTCTGTTATCCCTGCACCATATAATTGTCCTTCCAGGGCCTTCATTTTCTCTTCTTCTTTTTTTTGCCTGATGTAATGCTGCGCCTGGCCTCTTTCGCGATATCGGACATACGATGCTCAGCGGTTTTGACGCGATTGGCGTCCGTTTCCACGCAAAACTCGTACATGTTTGGTCCAACAGTCAACCCAAGATCATCGTAAGCGGCAAACAGACCCGAGAAGCCGTCATTGAAGATAATAACGGCTACGTCAGTCGCAATGTCAACTATAGTGTTACCGCTTGACACCGTCTTTGGAGCAATTGACCACACTACAGCATTAAACGACTCGTTATTGTTCTGAGTATATGCACCCAAGCAGCGTGACAGAAGGTTGTCGGAGCTGAGTTCATTATAAATGGGTTTTATTGCGTTAAAAACATCCTCATGCATTGGACTCTTGTGCTCGTACGTTGCAAGTGTACCAAGTGCTGTACTGCGCTGCCAAGAACACGAAGAGTCTACTCCGACGGGACACTTCTCGTGCTGTGTATTCTCCTTCGTCGACATTTTATGAAGTAACGTTGCCCAAATTTCATTCCGCATTTTTTCGACTGAATCGTAGTTTCTCCTAATAGCAAGTCCGTAATAAATAGAAAGTTCATCAATTAACTCTCCGGTCAACTTCCCTCGGCCGCCAAGACCTTTCTTTGTTTTTTTCAAATTGCGTAGACGCGTTCCCATGCGCTTCTGAACGTGTCCGACACATTCTTTTTTTTCGACGATGAAATCTTTATAAGGTTTTGAGTCGACATATACCTTTATATGTTTTTGAAACGCCGTCGCTGATGTATTTCAAATATTTGATATTATGAAGTTTTTCTGAGCGTTTGAACATTTCTATAACTGCGTCGATCTCCATTTTCCCGGCACTACCTTCATGGTTGGTATCACAGTTCTGTTTGTGTGAAGGGTATACCTCTTCGTATTCAGCAGTACCTTCTTTTTTTGCCAATATTCACACACTTTACAGTACTTAGATTTTACACACACATCCAATACCTTGCCAGTGTACCAACCAATCAAAGTCACCAATCCGAACAAAGACGTAAACCCTCTGTTTCGCCAAGATACATCGCCTGACACCGTAAGACCTTCTTTTTCACCTCGTTCGATAGAAATTTCTTTTTCTTTAATCGCTGATTTTTTCATAGATATAATTCGAACAGATGAAGTAGCAGTGGCGATATTAGATATGATCTTACTGTAAGTTGTTTGAAAAACAGGCTTTGCAAGATCCATCATAGAGCAGAACTTTTTTATACCGTTGATGCCTATGCCTATGATGCGCATAGCAAAAATAATACAGCAGTTGATCTCATAAGTACGACCATTTATTACAGGACAACTGTTAATATCAGCATCACCACAGTTCGAACAAGACACAATAATTTTGAAGCCTAGTCCACGCTTGTTCGGCTCTAAAAACCGCACGTCACCATTACATTTTTTGCATACTACTAATTCAGAAAGAGCAGTAAATACAGCGAAAAAATTGATGAAACAGTAGCCGAAATTATTATCAACATCGCGGTCACGGTCTAAATTAGTAGTTTTCAATTTCTTAGCCGAGGTACTAACGTGCTCCGAATCGGTTAGGCGGGCGTCGATTACTAATTTTACTCCGTTTTGTACTTGTACTTCTTGTTTTGCTAAACGAAAAATTAATTTTTTGTTTTCATACCATTACTATTGAAATTGAAAAGTAATATCTCCAAACCTGGAGAAATTTGGTCAACGGGATCACTTGGAATCGCGCGGTCACTGGATTAGAAACTTATTAACTATAATGATTTTATATGACGTGCTGGATTAAGAGTTTGAGCTTTCTCTACTGCAAAATTAGAGGTATTACCAAGTATGAACAATAAAATAAATTCAGAATGATTGCTTTTGAAAGGAAGAAGCTTTACGGACTCGTACAAATGTGTTTCGTTTTTGGCTTCAACGGTGGTGAGCCCCTTTAAGCTTATCTAAATTTATTTAATATTTTCGTTTTTATCTGAAATTTATTGTTGTTGAATATTTGCGTGACAAATAGTCAATTAATTCGTCTGAGCAAAGCTAAAGGTCAGTAAAAGTCAAAACCTTATGTCAGTCGTGTACAGAGAAAAGTGTCCCATAAATCAAAAAAGGATACAACTTTTTGAATTATTACTATTATTTAACTTCAAAGACATTTTTCTCAGTTCTTTACTTTCACAACTTCCAGATGCATTTTGCGCACCAGATTTTATTTTTAGGCACTACCGCTCCAAGGGAGATCCTTATATTTTCGTCATCACAAAAAGTGTAATATTTTTAAAACTAACAAATTATTGCATAAAAACATGTTTTAACTCTATAGGAACGAATTTTAAGCAGCGCCGTAGATGTATGCATTGATGTATGATGTATAGTGGCACATTGGTATCCCCAATCGGAGCCCCAGCCATTAGTAGAGTAGACTGTACGACGGTACTGACTGTATGGATGTATGTGAGTAGTAAGTAAACTGTTATGGGAAGACTGTTATAAATGACGTCATCACTGCCGACGTCTCTTATCTTATCTAATCTTAATGGTTTGTTGATAAGACAAGGTTATCTTAATGGTTTGTTGACAAAATAAGGTTACCTAATGGTTTGTTATTTAAATATTATCGATATTAATTATATAAAAAAGCAATTAATTATTATCTTAATTGTTTATTTACAAAATAAAAGCAATTAATTATTATCTTAATGGTTTGTTGATAAGATAAGGTTATCTTAACGGTTGGTTGACAAGATAAGGCTGAAGGTCACATTCCATAGAGGTGTTTACGTATCTTATTAATTACTTTTTAATCGTTTATTTATATAAACAAATAGATAAGCAAGATAAGATATCTTAATGGTTTGTTTACATGATAAGGGTCAAGGTCACATACCAAAGGTTATTAAAATTGTTTGTTATTTAAATATTATCGATATTAATTATATAAAAAGGCAATTAATTATTATCTTAATTGTTTATTTGCAAGATAAGGTTATATTAATTGTTTGTTTACAAGACAAAAACGCATACCAAAGATTGATAATATATTTAATTGTTTGTTTATATAATTAACATCCATAATATTTAAATAACCTTTAGTATGTGACCTTTAGTATGTGACCTTGACTATTATCATGTAATCAAACCATTAAGATATCTTATCTTGTAAATAAACAAATAGTACAAAAATATATAGTGTGATGACGCAAAACTTGTTTTATTAATTTAAACTTTTTAAAAACACAGCTGTGCTAGTACGTGACAGAGAGAGAGAGAGAGAGAGAGAGAGAGAGAGAGTTGACGTTCTCAGAAATCTGTTTCCCTCTTTAGCCTCCGAGAGGGAGTCGCTCTTTTTATGATTTAAAAATTATTGATTGTTCTTACCTTATTTTGTAGTTTCCGTAGTTGGAGAAGCCGTAAGAATTTTTTAAAATTAAAACTAACACTTAAAACTACACTTATCACTATATTTTTATAGTTTTTTATAATACATCTACGTCCTCGTCCTCGTCGTGCTGCTCGATTTTCATCAGAGTCCCTGGTTTTATGAAGACTTTCTCGAAAGCCTGAAAATTCGAGACATCTGATGAAGACGAATGCTCACTCGGTGATCGTCGGTCCTGTTCCAGAGAGGCGGTATCGGAACCCTGATCAGCCATAGGAGGTGATTCGGGTGAAAGCGAGCACGTACATGCGCCCTGCCTGCTGCAAGTGGTGCAAAGGTGATTGCAACAGATTGAACATGATGTCTACGTGGTGCGCCGCGTTTTTCGATAATAAATGGCACCGCAACTGCTACAATCGTCCCCGACATCAACACACACTGTGTGCTCCTTTACACAACGATTTTTATTGCGTTGATTTAACTACTCCAGTTTTTCTATCTCACTCGCGAGCACACTTAAAATACGTTCGCGCATAAGCCATTGCGTATCATACGCAACGCGGTGCTTCTTTATAAGCTTATTTATACGATCAAGCTTGTGTTCAAGATTTTCGGCGCGGACTTGATATTTAGCTATTATAGTCTGGGTATCTCATAATGCGTACATCTTGCAGTGGTTACTGTTCGTTGGAGACTGATGCTCGCTTACAAAGCAGTCATCTGTAGTTCTGGTATGAAGCTTAGGGGAATAAGAAGAAAGTTTAGAGAAGTAATAATGATTTCTGCTGCGATTTGATAAGGCACGTGTAGCGCTATTTAAAACAATCGCAGCAAGCGTACATCCGATACTCTTGGTGAGCGAGAGAATCGTTGGTCTTATCCCTTGGCTAGCATCTCGAAGAAACGACAGTATCTTGAGTACGGCAGGAAGCGGGAGAAAAAACAACACACATGTACAACTGATTCTGATAAGCAGAGAGTCACCGAGACGAACCTCTTATCACTTGATAGTATAATGCTTCGAGAGGTATACATCCTGAACCAATAAAATTTCGTTTTAAGTAGAGCGCTATAAACATCTCCCGATATTTATGTTTTGGTCATTTAGATAAAACCATGGTAATTAAGATTCCTTCGAAAATCATTTTGAATGTTGAAACCTCCTATGTAAAACAATACTCTCCGCTTATATTTTAAGCACGAAAAACTGGTGTAAAATATTTAAGTTATTCAATTTATATATATAACAAATGGCTATGCTTGATGAACCAGTGTAAATTAAGATTACATGTCAGGAAATAATAAACATTTCTTTTGAAAAATATATGATGCCATAATCCAATAAAAATTATAGAAACTACATGAGATTATTTTACATGAAACAAATTTATTAAAACAGGATGTCTTAATTGTTTCAACGAAATATTTTTAAGTGTATCAGCGATATTCGTAACCACATTATTTCAGCCCCCTCTACCTAACCCCCACCCTCTTTTACAAAATATAAAAACCCTCAGATGTGTGCTTGTGAATTTAGTCACCATGAGGACAGCAAATCGAGTAGTTATAGACATGTATAACGAGGCAGAATTGTTATTACGCGATATCGTGTATAGAGTAGCACGGATACTACGCTATGAAAATAGAGTGATAAGACAAAGGTGCAATTTAAGGTGGCGGAAGTGTATAAAGCGCATGGTTTGCGTAAGTTTAAGACAAGAATTTCGTTTCCTACTGAGTTGTTGCGGTCCTCGTAAAATTGTATTATTATATAAAACAATATTCAGAAATTCACGTGTAGCTGTGAATTATACCGCTGAATTTTTAGTGCAAAGAAACTTACATCACGTACCAGTACTTCAACCATTGATGAGTGATTACGAAGAAGAAAAAGGTTAGTACATATTTATATATTAAATAAAATACGGTGTGAAAAAATAAAAATTTAAAAAGTATTAATTTTAGAACTAAAATTAAACGTGCGTAATAATAAACAATTATATACATACATTTTTAAGCAAATAACGCAAAATAAAAATAATTTATAGTATATATTATTTTAAAGAATCATCAGTTATATTAAAAAAAAAAACAAAATTTCAAAAATATAAAAGTTAAAAATGTTTAAATAACCGGGGTCCACAGCGTGAGAGTCTGGCGCAAAAAAATTTTTCAAAACGCTGCCATTTTTTAATTTTAGAACCAAAATTAAACTTGTGTAATAATAAACAATTATATACATAAATTTTTAAGCAAATAATGCAAAAGAAAATTTTTTATAGTATATATTATGTAAAAACATCATCAGTTTTATTAAAAATGTAATAAAAATAAAAAAATTAAAAAATGATTAAATAAAATTTTTAAAATTTTAAAAATTTGTTTATTTGTTATTGTTATTAATAATAATGTAAATAAAAAAAATAAGAAAAAAAAATAAAAAATAAAATAAAATGTAGCCAAGTGTATTTGAACCAGGGTCTACTGCGTGAGAGTCTGGCGCTCTATCCATTTACCCGCTAAGACATGTGCGTGAGGGCTGTTCCATATGGGATGGCATTTCAGAATACTGTACTTTTTACGTGTACAGAAACGTTTCAAAAACACTATTTAAATACATTTTTATTATATTTTTAATTTTTACATTTATATATACACGTAATGCAAATAATAATTAAATGCAAATCCACTTGTATTTGAACTCATGGCCGCGGTATTTGTAGTCTGTCGTTTAAAAATACTACTTTAAAATTCTTTTAATATTATTACAAACATTAATAATTTTTTGTAACACATGCACGATTTTTCATGCATCGCGCTCGCTTTCGGGTCGTGCTTGTTCGCCTCCGATTCGTACAACAAACTCACGAGTTCGGTAAAAATCTATTTCTCGCCCGCTATGCACAATATATACTATTATGAATAACGCTTTTATATTTTAAAAAGCGGTTAATATATTTCATCAGTTTGTAAAATAAAATGCACATTGATTTAAAATTTATATTTTTTTCAGCTAAGGAAATATTACTCAGAAATTGCAGTACTGATATGGGTGATATGGAAGTATCTTTACATACAACCTCTGAACATTCAAATTCGAGCGAGTGTTCAGATGAGGAGGAGGGAAGTAGCAGTATGGAAACCGATGAGCGGCAGGAGGAGGAGGCGATGACGATAGAGACGGAGACCGGAAAGGTTGCATCAGTGCTGGCGGTGGGGGTAGAGGAGAGTGTCCCTGAATCCAATGTAATCGAGCAGCACTCTGTGGTCGATAATGTACGTGGGGGTGAGGTGGCGACGGCGGGATCCGAACTCAGTGTCATAAGGCAGAATCCTGTAGATAATATCATACAGCAGGAGAATGAGTTGCAGACCAGCGAGTCAGAAGAAGAAAAAGAAGAAGAAGAAGAAAAAGAAGCTACTTCTTCATCTGAGGACGAGGTAGCGAACCAACCTACAGCTTTGGATAACTTATTAACTAGCTGTAGAGATCCTAAATATGCAGTTATACGTCTTTTAAATAATATAGCTCCATTACCACAAGCGAATATCGTAGACGATGGTAACGTTGGTACTGTCGACGACTCCGAGAACAACATTGAAGCAAGAGTGCCAATGCAACCCGACCCCACTATGGCCAGAAGGCAGTTGATACGAGATTTTGCTGTGGGAGAGCAAGAGCAAGGCGAGAGAAGCTATTATCAAATACAAAGAACTGGTGATTTTTTTTTTAAGTTATTCGTCGAAGTGTTGATAATTTAGATAGATTATCCGGGAATTTACTCGCCGAAGTGCAAAGAATTATGTATGTTCGACGAGCCCAAGAAATTAGATTGCTTTATGAGTTATGTATCGATCCATAATCAGTACTGTACACTGAAGAGGATTTACTAGATCTTTTTCTCGTATTAAACAAAGTTTTACTGGTCCACCTGAAGAATAATTCTCTAGAGTATGTAAAATATTTTTGTAAATCAAACATGTACTTTTATAATAAAATTACAGAAAACCTAAGTTTGTCTGATGATTCTTGTACATCAAACACCTCTGAATTTCCATTATCAACATCATCTCAATCATACTCAATAGAATCAGTTGAATATTACGCCGACGAGAGTATGGGATCAATGCAAATTGGTGGAGGTGTTTATGATATCACCAGCGATAGCAACGAACATAGAGATACCTTCACAGACTCTGAGTCAGACCCCAGTGAAGAGTCGAATATTGTCGAGGAGGAGGAGGAGGAGGTGGAGGTGGAGGAGGAGGAGGAAGAGAAGGTTGAAGAGAATGTCGCCCAGCAAAGAGTTCAGTTCGAAGATAGAAACTCTAGCAATGAAGAAGAAGAAGAAGAAGAAGAAATGAACGACGATCTTCTAGGAATTCGTCCTCCGGGTGAGCGTTTTATTATTATTGAAAATGAGGGTCATTATATTGCCAAATATAGGTTGGATGGTAGGCGTCTTTTGTTAAAAATTCTACCACCACCTCCGACAGATAATACTGTAAACCCCATTTTATGGTTAGAACTAGTTATACGCGATATTTATTCTTATTTAATTTCCTTGACGCGTGAGAATGATATGATTGGTGTAGCTGTAAGAAGTATAAATTTTGCTCGCGGGCCAGGTGGTCTATCACTTCGACCAGTCAACAATTTATTCTTATAACGATTTATGGACTTTGATTAGCGGTTTGACTCAGAGTAACGATGCCTTTCAAATAGATGAAAGTTTTATTTTAACAGTAACTCTTGTGAATGTACTAAACGGTGAGGGAGGATGTAAAGGTATAAAAAAGTTGACTATCGATGTGGTAGGTCAAAGATCTTTCATTTCCATAAATAATAATGATAATATGTGTTTACCAAGGGCATTAGTTGTAGGCGATATATTTATAACATACAAAAAATCAGCCACAGATGATGCGCGTGAAAAATGGTTCAATATACGCGTCAGCGGTGGTTCAATGCAAAAAGCTTATGCGAAACTTCTTCTTGCTGGTGCTAATATTCTGATTCCAGAAAACGGCTGCGGTATGCGAGAAATTAAAGCTTTTCAAGATTATTTCACAGAAAGAGATAGAGCCATCGTGATTTATGATAGTCTAGCGTTTGGCAATGGTGACCCTCCTTTTTTTTGATGGTCGAGCACTTATGAATAATACTGTTTACGATTTTATACATCTCTTATATGATGCACGAAGAAGACATTTTGATATTATATTAAATTTAACGAGTGCAGCGTGTAGTAAATTTTTCTGCGAACATTGTAATAAAAGATATTAATACGTAGATGAGAACAGATGCACAGCACAGTGCCGCATGTGCTTTTGTAAACCACCATGTTGTTATGAAGGTGTAGATTTGATAAAATGCAAAGCCTGTAATCGAGATTTTTTCGGTCAAATGTGCTTTGACAATCACAGAAAACATGGTTCGTATAAGAAGAAGAATAAAAAATTATGTGAGTAGTGAAAGTTTGTGTCGTATGCTGTAAGCGTATTAATATTTATAAATCTAAGCATGAATGTGGTTATAATTGGTGTAATATATGTCATAAAAAACATAGTTTAAACGATTTATGTTATATTCAACCGATTGGTCGTGAAACTAATTTATCCAATGCTATCGAAAAGCGCGGCCCCAAGAAAAATATGTTTGTTTTTTATGATTTTGAGACTCGTCAAGATTCACCCTTTCGAGACCACCGTACGATAAAAATTTACATACCGAATCTGTGTGTCGTACAACAAGTTTGCAATAATTGTCTCTCTATAGAAGACCTTAGTCAATTTTGTGAATCGTGTGGTATACGTGAACATGTTTTTCGTAAAAATCCTGTAAAATGTTTGCTCGATCTGACTATACGAGAAAAATCAAAATTTGATCAAATTATTTGTATTGCACATAATTCGCGTGGGTTCGATGCTCAATTTATTCTCAGAGAAATCGTCGAAAATACAGCTATAGTACATAACGTGATTTTAAATGGACAAAATATTATTATGTTACAGTGTGGCCGGACAAAATTTATTGATAGTGTAAATTATTTTCAAATGAAGTTAAGCGCTCTA
This sequence comes from Gastracanthus pulcherrimus, assembly GCA_949152435.1. Taxonomy (NCBI): domain Eukaryota; kingdom Metazoa; phylum Arthropoda; class Insecta; order Hymenoptera; family Pteromalidae; genus Gastracanthus; species Gastracanthus pulcherrimus. The sequence continues at coordinate 149,248,195 of OX424572.1, read as the reverse complement.
CCACAAGCTTTTGCCCTACCACCGGCTACTAAAAAAGGTTATTTTCCCCACCTCTCTAATACCTTAAAAAATCGAGAATACGTAGGATCCGTACCAGCATCCAGTAACTACTTTTCCAACACAATGTCACACTAGTGAAAGAGAAGAGTTTTTTCTATGGTATAACGAAAATCGTGATTCTTATAATTTTGACATGCAACGTGAACTTTTAGACTATTGTCGTTTAAATTTGGATATCTTGAGGCTTTCCTGCATGGCTCTTCGAAACATTTTTATGAAATGCGGCAACACTTGTACTTTTACAGAAGCCACCACTATTGCATCAGGATGTTCAGTTGTATATAGAAAGAATTTTGTGCATGTAAATACAATAGGTATTATGCCAGCGGGTGGGTACCGACGCGCAGACAAACATTCACAAAAATCATTACAGTGGTTGGTGCAATGTGAGCGTGAACTTGGTCCTGCGATAATACACGCTGGGAGAACTCGCGAATTTATGCTTCCTGAACGGTTTCGCGTAGATGGCTTCTTACCACCACTTGACGGCGAACAGCAACATGCTAAAGGAATTGTTTTTGAATACCAGGGCTGTTAAATACATGGTTGTCCTCGATGTTTCAATAAAAAAAACGCGATAAAACAATGGCTTATGGGCGAACGATGGACGAAGCGTACGAAAATACGTGTAAAAAATTGAAAACATTAAGTCACATGGTTATAGGATCAAAACTGGGTGATATGACAGATGAGCTTAGAAGTTACGGTGAAAATGCTTATATAGAGAATTTCGTTTCTGGAGGTCCGAAATTCTACGCTTACCGTGTCGTATCACCTGTAGACCAAATAAAAACTGAATGCTGTAAAGTAAAAGGTATAGCGTTAAACTTTTCAATTGGTTTGAAAATAAATTTTTGAGAGTGTAAAAAATTTGATCAACTATGCTTTTAAGGCAGGTTTGCGGTGGATTTTTTTGGAAAAATCATTTTTTTTTTATTTTATTATTCGATAGCAATACTATCTAGAAATATTTTAAAACTCATACAATTAGTTCCTACGGCCGGGAACAGGCAGAAAAGAGGCAGCACCTATCGCGTTTGAGCGCGCGCGCTCGGCTGCTCCTGCAGCGGCCGGCGTTGCGCTGCCGCTGCCCCCCTCTCCATCTTTAATCCTAGTCCTGCTCCTATCCCCCGTCGTAAATAGCAGTTTTGGCGGCCATTTACCTAATTCAGTGCCCGCTCAGTCATCCCAAGCGTCGCGTCGTTGTGAAATTGAACCGTTGTGAAAAAGTAGTATTTTTACTATGTGTGATCGAAAGGGCAGCAGAGAGAACGAAAATAAGCCAGGCCGATCAAGGAAACGCTCGTTTCACGGGAATCGGTATACTTCTGATGCTGATTCAAGTTTAACTAGTACTTCTGCAAAAAAAATTCATAATGGTGATCCTGATTTTCAAGTTGCAGTCGATCCAACTATGCTATACTGTATATAGTCTCTTATAGTGTATTCTTGGCCTTACAGAACATTGTTATTTGTAAAACATGCAAAAGTGAAGTGCGTTTTTCGAAATTGAATCAGAAAGGTTTAGGCTTTGATTTAAATGTGGCGTGTAAATGTGAAAATGACGTTCGCATTCCATCGAGTCCAAAAATTAGCTCTGGTTACGAAATAAACAGAAGATTTGCTTTCGTAATGAGGCTTCTTGGCATAGGTATTCAGGGTCTGAATCATTTTTGTGGATTGATGGATTTGTGTACTGAATTTAGTGAAAATGGATATTATGATATTGTTAATCACATTCAGATAGCAGCCAAATCAGTAGCATTATTAGCTTTTAAAAAAGCTGTAAATGAGGAGAAAAAAGCAAACGCGGCAGCTGGCAAGATTGAAAATCGGCTCACAGTCTCCGGAGATGGTTCATGGCCAAAAAGAGGTTTTTCGTCGTTACTTGGCTTAGTCAGTTTGATAGGCAAATATACAAATAAAGTTTTAGATCTCGAAGTGAAGTCAAAGTTTTGCAGAGCGTGTGAAACCTACGATGGTGACCATAATACTCCTGAATTTGAAGCTTGGTTTGAAGATCATGAACAAGATTGCACAGCTAATCATGAAGGTAGTTCTGGAATGATGGAATCGAATGGAATTCTGGACATGTTCAAACGATCCATTGAACTTTATAAAGCTATTTATGAATATTATATAGGTGACAGTGACACCAAAACCTTCAAAAATGTAATCGATGAAAAACCTTATGGAGACGAAGTTATTGTAAAGAAGAAAGAATGCGTTTTACACGTGAAAAAAGGGATGTTTCGGAGAGCCAAAGAGCCTAAGAAGCAGTTAACTCAGTTAAAAAAAGCTAAAAAACGCTATAGAAGAAGCTGCCTTGAAAAAATCAGGCGCGAAAAAATCGACATCCAAAAAAAAGCCGATACTCCGAAAACTTTGGCTTTAACTGGTAAAGTTATGTCCGAATTATCCGCTTTTTATGGCATTGATGTTCTGAATCATCCTGACTCAACCGAAGAAATGAAAAAAGCTATTAGGGCCACATTCTACCATAGAAGCTCGACCGACGACAATCCACAGCACCAATACTGCCCAGACGATTCTTGGTGTAAGTATCGTTTAGCAGCAGCACAGAATAAACTGAGTACTTTTAAGCATCCCCCCGCTTTTGACAACGATACTCAAGCAGTACTTAAACTAATTTATGAAGACCTCACTAGTGAAGATTTATTAGAAAGATGCACTGGCGCAAATACTCAGAACAATAATGAAAGTTTTAATTCTTGTGTTTTGGCCATGGCTCCAAAACACACTTTTTGTGGGAAAAAAATCGTTGAAATAGCAGCTTATACAGCAGCATGCACTTTTAATGAAGGCTTCAGTGAGGCTCAAAAATACGCTGAGAAAGTCAATGCAACGCGCGTGCGGAAAGCCGAACGGGTTGCTTCTCAGGCTTCAAAAGAAAGCAGGGTGGCCCGCAGAAACGCTAGAATACGAGAAAATGATGCTTACGAAGAAGCTGAAGGAGTTATATATGGAGCTGGCATCGCTGATTGAGTGTAAGACCCTTTTTTTCTCAAATTTTCATAAAAAAAATTTTGAACGCGTTTTTCTCGAAACAACGCTTTTCAACTCTATCGACACGATTTAAAAAAAACTACTGCACCAATTCAGTTGAAATTTGAACAGCTTACTCCTGACATATGTTCTTTTTGTATGATCTAGGATTATAACGATCAATAAATTTTACAAAAAGTTATAAACAATTTATGTTGCAAAAAAAGAGCCAAAAAATTCAAAAGTCCGCCATTTTGTTTTTTTTCCGGTAAAAATGAAATATCCTAGACTATGCAATAGCCAAAACTATAAGTTTTGAGAATCTTTTTAGATTTCTTATTTCAGATGATCCGTTGGTGAGATATCGTGTCGACAGTCAAACAAAAGAACAATTTTAAGGCGGCCATTTTGTCAAGAAAAATCCGTAAAAAAAAAAAATTTTTTATATCTTCAAAATGTGTATTTTAATATGTAAAAAGGTTGAACAATAAAGATTATTTTTTGTATGAAATAAAAATTATTGAATAAATACGGCAAATCCACCGCAAACCTGCCTTAATATTGACAATGATGAGCCTAACAACGACGCAGCTGAGTGTGAACGAACAAATAATGAATGTAGAAAAATAAAAATTAAATTTAAAGCCATTCGTAGAACAAAATTGCATGAAGTTGTGACTCGAGATGAGTCGAAAACATGTGTAGTATTAAGAAAACGGCGATACATTACACGTACACATTCTCTTCCGTTTGGATTTAAATCCACTTAATATTTTTGTAAAAACATTGTATAATATTGTAAAAATAAGAACTTTAAAATTTACTTACCATAACAGTCTTGTTTTATTTATTATTATTATTATTATTATATGTAAAAATTATATAATCTCTTGCAGAGTACGGATGTTTCCAGTACATCTTTAGCATTCGTCCGGAAGGCTGATCAGTCTCCGGTATTTCAGCTAATTTGCCGCTTATTTAGCTTTTTTCTTGTAATTTTAGCTGATTTTGATCCGCGTACACATCAATCAGCTGATACCCGCTGAGCACACGTATAAAAGAGCTGATATTTATGTGTGCCGCGCGTCCGCCGCCGTCCCTCCCCCCACTTCTTGCTGCTTGTCGTGTTCTAGACTCTGATGCACAACTATTGGTCGTGTTTATTGCTGATACTGATCGTAATGGTAAGATTTAATAACCCAGGATGGATACGCGTTTCAAACATCCATTTACGTGTATAGTAGTGGTCCTACCGGTTGTGGAAAAACTGTTTTTGTAAAACGATTCCTCGAACATCTACCTGCAATGTGTGACGCGGTGTTCGATAGAATATTGCTTTAGTACGCAGAATGGCAGCCTATTTATGAGACGGAATTTGTACCAGGTGGATATAGTAAAAAAATTATTGAATTTCACGAAGGTCTGCCACAGGCTTCAGACTACTCTCACGACAATGATAAAAAGAAATTAACAATTATTGACGATTTGATGCGAGAATCGTCGAATAATACTATTCTCGATCTTCACAAAGGGTAGTCATCATAAAAATATAAGCGTTATCTTTATTACTCAAAATATTTTTCGTAAAGGTGTAAGGCAGCGTGATATCTCGCTAAACGCTAATTATCTTATAATTTTCAAAAATCCTCGAGATCGTTCTCAGATTCAGTATCTTGCTCGTCAAGTTCATCTTGAAGACCCGAAATTTTTGCAAGAAGTGTATTTAGACAGTACTGCAGCCGCTCATGGCTACCTTTTACTCGACTTAAAACAAAGCACTAAAGAGGGATTTCGTTTTAGAACATGTGTATTTCCCGATGATAGGGTGCGATACGTGTATGTACCAAAATCAAAATGTCGATAAAAAGCTGTGTAATAAGCTGATCAATTACAGCCGCTCTGTAACTACGGCTGCGAAGACATCGAGAAAACAAAAGAAGTTGCGCACTATTGGCGCTGCTAGCGAGTGCGGCTGTTTACCATCTCATTTTACCAAAAAGTGTGTAGCAATTTTAAACGCTCTCTGCCACGCAAATGGGCAACAACGAGCGGCTCTACTCCGGTCAGCTGATAAAAAACTCATTCAAAGTATATGTGAGTGTGCATTAAATGTGTTGCAAGGTATTGTAAAGATTAAAAACTCACACAAATTACGATTAAAAAAGTACAAACACGTATTGCGAAAGTTAGTGACTAAGAGGCTGAGGAAGAAAAAGAAGTCGAACAGAAGCGGAACAGATGGTACTACTGCAATTGAGTGGCAGAGGAGAAAACGTGTCATCATACAAGACGGTGGGGCATTTTTACCTATGCTACTGGCTCCTATAATAGTTGCATTAGTTTCAAACATATTTAGTGGTTCTGGAAATTCATAGTAATTAAAAACATGGAACGTTCATGTAAAATGGTAATTGTACCAGAAGAAACATATGGCAGAGTAATTCAAGCTTCCTCAGTACAACGACAACAAGATTATATTAATGATAAGAAAGAGCACTTACCAGAAGACTGTTATGAAGCTAAGTTACGAACTGTACAGAGGAAAGGTGATAATCTATTGCGACTCGATGCTCAAATGCATGCCATTCTTTTTTCTACAGCTCTCACTGATGAAAGAGAAAAATGTACGAAATATTTACAAATTCTTCGGAGGTATCTCCATTTTAAAAATCTTGAGCGTCATGAGCACACATCCAATATGGATCATGAGAATGACGAGGACACACTTACACCTCTCTCTGAAGAGTCAATTTTAAACAGTATGCCCAGGGCTTTTGCGCGAAAAGGACTTCTATTGCTTCAACACTGGAAATCGTTTGCATCTGATCGTTTGAGATGGGATAATTCAGGGACTGTTACCCTGGACAACAATGTTATTCCTCAGTCGAATATTATAGAATTAATGGAGGATATTTTGAAAAGTAAAACTACTGATTAAGTGCCTATAGGTAGATTACAATTTGCTAAATTCATAGTATCTAGCGAGACTCCTCTGAAGCTGATTAGTAATCCTCAAGTGCTAAAATTAACTGAAACTTTTAGAGGTGCTGCAAAAAAATTATTGACTCTTAAGAGAAGAAGTTTGATAAATGTTGGTAGACTGGAGAAAGAACCACGAACACCACAGCACTACGAATTACGTGCGAGAAAAACTGATACAGACGAAGTGAATAGCAGGCAGAAGAAGAGTGATGTGAAAAATAAGTGGTTGAAGTTCCAAATGTAAAGTGTTAGTATAGCGGAGCGGTAAAAATGTCTTACGAAAATAATTTGGTTCGCGTAAATGAAAAAAAGCAGATCAAAGTAGGATAAAAAAAGAGAGAAAAAACGTATTTACAAATGGTTGAGCAATCAATATACATATACATTACACAGACCTATACGTCGAAAATTCCCCAGATTGAACTACAATGTTACGAATGTGGATGATTGTTGGGAAGTGGATTTATGTGACATGCAATCTCTTAAAGATTACAACGATGGTTATTGTTTCTTGCTCGTAACAGTAGACATTCTTAGTAACACGGTTCGCTTGAAGCAGCCACAAGTTGACCTAAAATGTGTCCGAAATCGGCTAACGCAGAAAGTTTCTGTATCATCTGGGGATAAAAAATCTGTATAAATGCAAATCCTAGCTGCTCGGTTTCGCAAGTTATGGCCATTTTTCTATTTTAAGTACAGTTCGCTCGTGAGAGAAAGAGTCAGCCACTTTTGTATGGTCATTTGTATGGACACAGTCATTTTTCTAAACTCTATTATTGAAAAATTTTTACATACATGAACTAAAAATTGTTCAAATTTGTTTTTTTTCTCAAATTTACATGTAATTTTGTCAACGGCTCTCTGAATAATGCTGCTTTTCCAATTTTTTTTCGCTTTATTCATTATGTGCAGTTTTATGCAGAATTTAAGAAATTTTAATATAATTTGCGTCATAAATGATGAAAAAAATATGCATTGTCTACTTTTTTATTTATATATAATTCATACATATCTATAAATCCACCTTTAGCGAGACCCAGGATCAACGACGAGGACGTAGTGGATGAATGACCCCATGTTTTTTGTTTTTTTTTTGGTATTTTTTTTCTTTTTTTTTGGTTTTTATCTTTTACTACAAAACTTTTAAATGAAAACAGAATTAAAATAAAAATAAATAATTAAATAATAATACTTTACAGGTGAAGGGATGAAAATTCAACTACTGCCTTAAATAAATTTGATAAGTAAGCATCATGATGGATACTGCTGACTTTATAACGTTCCCAAAACTTCAAAAACTCATGGTGTATTGATTCACCACTTTGTTCTGACCAATACCCTAATCCATTATTCTTTTCTATAAACTTTAAACTTTCTTTAACGTGTGAAATTAGAACATGAATTTTTAAAGTTTCAGAAAGATTATCAATACTGTTTAAAGCGTTCTTTAACTCGTTGATATGAGCATCAAGAGAAGGCCCTACTTTTCCAGAGGTAAAACAGCAATTTACTACTTTATTCATTGCTTTATAAGCTGTGCTATAGGGCATTATTTTATATATACCTACATCTCCGTAAATATCTTTATCATTAAGCATATCCGCATTTTTCAGTAACTTTCTACACGCGTTCCCTTCAAATGCATCTCCATGATAATTTTTAGATATTAAATTTAATTTTTTTGACCACAATAAAGCTTTTTTTTCGCCTAATAAAGGAACTAATCCTTTCCAAAATAAATGATTAACAAAACCCTGCTGCACATGTAACTCAGGAATCACACACTTCTGAAGTACGTTAGTGTCGTCGCTTTCATCGAAAAGAGGAGAATTTATAGTGCTATGACATTCTTTGCTATATTTTGTATCTTTCCCTGCAAGGCAGTATTTTTCATAATCTGCTCTTAAGTTTCCATATGTTTTTAGTTCAGTATTATTCTCCATTCCAATTTGATGATATGAACTACTAGCATTATCGCTGCTGTTGGAATCGGGTTTACTCCTTAAATCGTGTAGAGAAACAAAACAATATGGACAAGGGTAGGCTGACGTAGCAGTTTGTTGTCCATTCACAATCAATAAAAGTTTAAAATCTGCAACAAACTTGAAAGGAATATTATTTATATTAGTTATGTCAAATAAAGTTTTCATATTAGCATGTGTTTCTTTTATATCAGGAGTTATGCATAAAAGTATCAAACCATCGACACTGGTGAGCTTACCCTTTTTACTTATGCTGCCACCTTCAGTATACAATTTTCTTTTTTTATTTTCATTCAAATCCTCAGGATTGTATTGGAAATTTTCATCATTATAAGTCTCTTCTAGAGAGCTGTCTTCAACAGGAGAGTAGTTTTCGGGAAGGATAGTTAAGCTTATTTTGAAAAAGCCTTGACCACTATCAGCCATGACTTTAACAATTACATTTCCTTGCAAATTTCTTTTTTCAATGACACGATCAAGTAGTTCTTCGGCGTCCGCATAAACGACAGGTCGCAGTGCTTTATTGGTCGACTTTTCACATTCAAATTCATATACTCCTGTTTTGTATACATCTCTTAGCGAATTCGACATTTCCGTCATGTGCTTCGAGTAATCTACAGGAATAGATTTTCGTCCCACATGACATCTTATAAAATTTGTAATTTTTTTCATCTTACTACTAGAAGCTCCTATTTTAACTTTTAAATTATCTAAAGATTCTTCATCAAACGAAACATTTTTATTTGCAACTGGATTTATTTTTATTCTTATTTGTCGACCACCAGTAGAAACATTTACATCAGAATTTTTGAATTTTCCACTCGTATCTGCATGAGAAGCAAATTTCTTCTTTATGATACTAGAAAGAAGTTGCTCTTGACTTTTTTCAGGAAGTTTTTCGACTATTTTCATTACATTACTATTTACATTATTACAAGTATGCGATTTTCCTTTACCAATTTCTTGAAAACACGTACTACATAACTTTATCGATTCTGTAGATGTAAGCTTTTGTTTCAAAGAAAGTGACTCTAATTTTTGAGATTCGTAATATCCAGCAGTAATGTCAATTTCCTTGCTCACATCTTTGAATTTACCTTTTCCTCTCTTATTCTTAACATGCCCTGTAAATCTGGCAGTCAAACACATGTAGCAATTACAGACACTTTCAGTTAAACGAGTTATTTTTGGTAATATAATTTCGTTATATTTAGGCATATTTTGCAATTGTCTGTTAAAAATATCTTTATCAATTTCGAGAAGAGTTACAGAACAAGATTTACATATACTCAAGGGATATTTCTCATCAGTCAAATCATAATCTTTTGATATATACTGTTTTATAAGATGTTCAGTGTTTTTATTTATTAAAAACTTTTGAGGATTTACAGTTCCTAATACAATTTTTTTCCCACATGGGCCGCATACTTTTTTTCTGTTGTCATTATGACAACTTTTGGAAGGCATTTTAAAACCTAAAGATTATTTAATAAAATAATATTATTTTATTATTAAATAAAGATTATTTAATAAAATAATCTTAAATGTAGCAACCAATTAGTGACGTTAAAATTTTTTTAACGCAGTTCTATTACTACAGATATCCTCTTATACATATAGTTTAAAGATACCAATTTCTATAAAGGGTTGTGAAAAAAGGTATGCGACATCTAGCGGAGAAATATGAACTAAATTTATCAAAGAAAATAATTTTTTTAAATTAGTCAGTTAAGCTGTTTTTATATTACACTAAGAAAGCGAACAAAATTGGAACAGCAGCATTATTCAAAGAGCCGCTGACAAAATTACATGTAAATTTGAGAAAAAAAATCACATTTGAACAATTTTTAGTTCATGTATGTAAGAATTTTTCAATAATAGAGTTTAGAAAAATGACTGTGTCCATACAAAATGACCATACAAAAGTGGCTGACTCTTCCTCTCACGAGCGAACTGCACTTAAAATAGAAAAATGGCCATAACTTGCGAAACCGAGCAGCTAGGATTTGCATTTATACAGATTTTTTATCCCCAGATGATACAGAAACTTTCTGCGTTAGCCGATTTCGAACACATTTTAGGTCAACTTGTGCCTGCTTCAAGCGAACCGTGGTAAATACACTTGGGTCGAAGTGTTACGGGATAAAAGTGTTAAAAGTGTTGTAACTGCATTCGATAGAATCTTGAAGAGATCCTGTGGTCGCTCTCCGGTTCTTGTGCAATCAGACAAAGGAAAAGAGTTTGTAGGATCAGATTTCCAAAATTTTCTTAAAAAGCGAGATATACAGTTTCGTGTGGTCCGCAATCCCGATATAAAAGCAGCTGTAGTAGAACGTTTAAATCGTACATTGAAAGAACGCATGTATAGGTATTTCGCACACAAAAACAGTCACAGATACCTGGATATAATAGGCAATATTGTTCATGCCTATAACCATACACTACATTCTGGTATAAGAATGATCTCTGCAAAGGTGAATATTTACAATGCAGCTGAAGCTCGAAAAAATTTACAAAAGAAAGCTCTTAATCAACGGAGAGCATCACGCTCAGCTATATATTCTGTCGGAGATTACGTTCATATCAGTCGGTCTAAGGGCACCTTCGACAAAGGTTATGAGAAAAATTACAGTGAAGAAGTCTTTAGGGTATCTCGTATTTCACGCAGACAAAATTTATACACATACGAACTGACAGATCTACAGGATGAGTTCATTGACGGGTTTTTCTACCCTGAAGAAATGGTACGTGTTGGTGGGGATCGTATTGGACAGGACGAGGAGTTTAAGATCGAACGTATAATACGTAGTAAAGGACGTGGTGCAAAACGTCAAGTTCCGATTAAATGGCTTGGTTATCCAGACAAATTCAACTTTTGGATTAAAGCAAGTAAACTTGTGCCTATTTAAACACGGCTTTGTGATGGAATGTGAAAGCTTTTACCTAATTTTACCCAGTAATAGTAGTCTAAAGTATTTCCCTGAAACACGACATCTTACTTCACTACACATTTATCACATGAGATTCGATTGTACGGATCTTGGAGTGTAGGTTTAACTGAAATTCACATACCATGTACAATGCTACATGTTCAAGAGGCTGAATCGAGTTTTTTATTTTCTACAGCTACTATAGGCGAGAAACAACGTGCTCCTTCGGGTGTTATAGAATTAGAAACGGCTAAGTATTACGATTGTTCTTTTCCACCTGGTTTATATGGCAATATTACAGATTTGGCACATGCTTTAAACCATGTAAATGAAGTGAACAAACATCTGGTGCTTGGACAATCAAAAAAGAAAAGAGGTTTCTATTCTTTAAGAAGAATATGTGAATGCAAAGAAGCTCATTATATTCACTTTAATGAGAAAATTAGGTTAACCGATTCTATATCTATAAATCCTCGTACAGGTGGTGGTGGTAACGAAAAAAGTGTTACGGTTGTTGGAGATAGACCTGCATCTCTAGCCAGAGCCATAGCTGATCAATTCTTCATTTATACTGATATTTGTGTTTCTTACACAGTTGGCGATACTCAAGCTTCTCTTCTTCGCATTGTAACGATCGATAATTCGAAGTACAAGTTGGGTCCAACTATGATTAAACACTTTTCACCACCAAACTATATTCCGTTATTAAATAACAATTTTCAAAATCTCATGATCAATATAAGAGATCAACACGGCAAGAGTATACCATTTGAGTGCAGGACGTTGACGATTACGCTTCACTTTAAGCGTAATCATTAAACAGCAGAAATTATCAAGATGGGTCACTACGGTGTATATTACACTGATCAAATTGGCGGGGGAGGTGTACGTCGTGTATTTTGTGGTGCAAGTTATCAAGTCTTACCTTATCTTACTAGTGGTGCTAAAGCGGTTGGTAAAGAAGCTATTCGAACAGGTATGAATATGTTGGACGACGTGGGGAACGGAGGTATTCGTTTCAAACAAGCTGTACGTACACGCGTGCGCGAGTCTGGGCGAAATCTTAAACGTAAAGCAGCTGATAAAATGACTGAAATAATGAAAGGATCGGGTTATAAACGACGTAGCAGGAAAAGAAAGCGATAGTCTCCCAAGAACCGCTCAACAGCACGCAGCATTAAAAGTGGTAGAGTGAAGAAAATACGTAGCAGCAAGAAAACAAGTGCTCCACGAAAGGGTAAAAAGAACGTTAGTAGATGTAGAAAGAAAAAGAAGCAAGTTTTGCGAAGTATAACAGATATTTTTGGTCCGAAATAAAAACATCATCATAGCATTTCTACATTCAAATTCGTGCGAGTGCTTGAAATCAGAATTGTATTTGTTTACATTACCTCCTACGCAGACATCTCTAGAAAGTTCTCAATTTGTGCATTATAAACCGGTTTCTTCCCTTAGCGACGATGGTCCTTTGGAATTTGTCGTTCCAGGTGGCGATGATTATCTCGATCTTGCACACACCAAGCTCTGTGTCCGTGTTCAAATTTTACCCAACGTCGCTACTGATGCAGTCGAGAATAGTAAAGTTGCACCTGTTAACAATTTTGTACACTCTATGTTTAATCAAGTAGACGTGTTCTTGAACCAGAAACTCGTTTCACCACCAAACGATGCCTATCCGTACAGAGCTTATATCGAAACATTATTAAATTATTCACCAGGTCCATGTCCTCACATCTAACAACTTCACTTTGGTATATAGATACTGCAGGGCGCATGGAGTCTCTGCCCAGTATTCCTAGGGCTGACGCAACAGCTAAGTTAGGACTCTCAAATCGTCAATATTTTACAATCTTTAATCAAAGTAAATTTTTACTTAACGGTGTTGAACTTCGTCTGCGTTTAGTAAGAAGTAAGGATGCATTTTGTTTAATGGATGCTGCTGCTAACGATAAATTTAGCGTTCATATAAGAGAAGCGTCACTTGTTGTAAAACGTGTAAAAATAAGTCCGGGTATTCTATTGGTCCATGTCAATACTCTCACAAAAGCAACAGCCAAATATCCAATTAATCGTGTAGAGGTAAAAGCATTTACTATGCATAGTGGTATTCATGGCGATACACTAGATTACATTAATCTTGGTCAAATACCTAAAAGAATCATAATTGGATTCTTAGATAATCGAGCATTTAATGGTAACAGAAGCTATAATCCATTTAATTTTCAATATTTTTCCATAAATTATCTTTCTCTTTATGTTGATGGTGTTCAAATTCCAAGCAAACCGTTACAACCCAGTTTTAATGGAACTAATCCTCTATACTTAGAAGCTTATCATACTTTATTTTCTGGAACTGGAGTACATTTTCTCAATGAAGCTTCAGTATTAGTCGCACTGATTATAAAAATGGCTTTTGTCTTTTCGCTTTTGATCTGACTCCTGATTTATCTGCAAACGCTTCCATGCACTGGAATCTCATAAAGCACGGAAGTATACGTGTAGAAGTGAAATTTGACGAGGCTCTCGAGTCGACAATAAACTGTATCGTCTACGCCGAATTTGATAACGTGCTGGAAATAGATTCAAACCGACAAATCATAACCGATTTCAATGCATAAGTGATTATCGGGAGACTGTAGTAGTACCAGTGTACATGTCAAGAGCGGGTGGTGGTAATGACGGTAGTGGGGTGAACAGATATATACAGAGAGCTACGTTCAACTCTCCAACCGTCTACTTTGAGAGTTTACGCGTGAGACACGCAGTGTGCGGAAAAATAGAATTACTAAAAATGGATTACGTTATAGATATTCAGGGTCTTAAAGATCAAGAAAATAAATTTATTCCAAAAGAAGTTGCAGTACTAAGTTTGAAAATTAGAGTTCTCGCTCACTGGTACATCAAGTCTCCGCATAGTTTTTCCGACCTACCTTCTTACATTAAGAAGTCCAACGAATACGTTTCCAACCATCATCACGGTATACGATGGATTGAAGGTGACATCAGTGTAGATCAATTACGTTTCAACCTATGTTTTCTGTCAAAAGTGGCTATAAGAATATACACTCGTGGACATGATAAAGTAAAATATCTTGAATCAGTGATGTCTCGAGAAATTGTAAACGTCGAAGAAGTGTATGGACCTTCGTTTAATGAACTTAGAGAGAAATGTCAACATGTGTTTTCCTGTATACATCACAGTGTGCAAGATCAGAATAAAACTGTGGTTTGTGCTCTTAATCAGGCCTACTTATTACGAAAGTGGCTGCATTTGTTAGTAGCTGATTATACTAGACCACAACCTCAAGAACATCCTCAAAAGTTAAGCGATGCTCTTTATGCAAAGTTACATCTCCGTAGACGTACAACTACTTTAAAAAGTTTAAGAGAGAATCAGCAGGCAGAAGAGGAGGAGGCTGGTCAGGACGTGATTGACGGTTAATAATAAAAATGAATACACGTCAGTTGATGAGGGCGCTTGCGCCACTATCAGCTAAAGCAGTCGGCGTGAATGCATCAGATCGAATTCCAAAAGTGATGGAATACCCAACAGCTATCATAGCCAACACTGATAATCATAAGAAAAAAGGTACACATTGGATAGCTATCTACATAGACGAAAATGGCTACGGAACATATTTCGACAGCTACGGATTACCACCAATCTCAGCACATCATCTTATTTTACTCAAACGAAACTGTACAAGATATCAGTGGAACAGAAAAAAAATGCAAAGCATCGACTCGCAAGTGTGTGGGCAATATTGTTTTATGTTCCTCTATTATATGTGCAGTTTTCCTAATTTACGTGCGTTTTGCAGTAACTTTTCACGAAATTCACGAATAAACGACACCTTAGCTATGAAATTTTATACTAAACTTTTACGCAATAAAATTCGCCAGCGTCACCGCCAAAAACATGTAAAAGCATTCGGTACTGAGCATTTGCTTGGCTCCGGATTTTGCATTCAAATATATACTTCGAGACTATGTTCAAATTATTGAAAATATATATTCTTACGTAGAAGTCATTTGTCAAACTTTATGTATTAATAGTATAAGTTTATACGAATTAATTGTACACATGTATATCGTCAAACTTATCATTTCTTCTCCTCAACATATCCTCTTGTATCCTGTATAGCTTTACAATCGCTATTCTTAGAATACGCATCACAATTCATATTTCTACTTTTAATCATACACAGGGTGTACATGTAATAATATCCGATAAAAATTATCTAAACAATTTTATTTCTTGGTAATCTTATACATATAATCACATTATGTACCGTTGGAAGTATAATATTTCATTTGTATTTCATCATCTTGCATGCTCGTATCGCGAAATCGGATACTCGTCAAAACATAGTTATTTTTTCTTTATAATAAAAAAAAATTTACATTATAATAAATCCAAAATAATGGAAATGATGTTTTTTGTTGACTATTCTTACCTTTTACCCCCATCACCACCCCACCATATCCTTGAATTTCTCAATTCAAAAATCTATAATCACTATATATATAAAACATAAGCAAAGCGATTCAGATCTCTCATTATTCATCTTATCCTCCTCAAGGAGACAGCTTATCGCAATAAGGATAAATCGCAAGGTAAAGCATCATCGCCCCAGATCGGGGGCAGTAGCAGTAACGCAGACAAAGACCGGAGTAATCATGCGAAAGGTGAATCGCAGAAGTCAAAACATTATATACGGAAATTCTCCACCAACACATTTTCCTTCCCCGATCGTAAGGGATACAAGAGTTTTAAAGAATAAAGAGATTTTTAAAAACATAAACCGGTCCTTTTCAGGACCACAATATTTTGAAAACGTAGTACAACAAACTATTACCATTAAAATCATCTTTGGACGGCGGCGTCTAAACCGTTAAGATTACCGTCAAGTTTCTAGGTTATGTTTGCATAAATGCAGATAACATTATTTGCTATCTTTGTTCAGCATAGATAAGATTGTGTGTTATCAAAAATCAAATAAAAATAAATAATTAAAAGGTAATTAATAAGTAATACATCTCTGGAATGTGACCTAGAGTCTTATCTTGTAAACATACCATTAAGATAAGGGAAATCACACAAGGATTAACCATTGCCATGTCAAAGATAAGTGGGGGTGAGATTGTTTACATATCTTTTCTGTTTGTTTATATAAATAAACAATTAATAAGTAACACATCTAGGGACTGTGACTTTTAGTCTTATCTTGACAACAAAACATTAAGATAAAAGAGGTCACACATGGGTGAGTCATTGCTGCGACAAAGATAAGGGGTGTTGTTTACATAGCTTATCTATTTGTTTATATAAATAAACAATTAAAAAGTAATTAATACGACAAGTAACACCTCTATGGAATGTTCTTATTTTGTCAATAAACCATTACGATAAAAGGGGGTCGCGCATGGGTGAGTCATTGTTGCGGCAAAGATAAGGAGTTTTGTTTACATGACTTATCTATTTGTTTATATAAAGGAACAATGAAGTAATTAATAAGACAAGTAACACCTCTATGGAATGTGACCTTGAGTCTTGTCTTATCAACAAACCATTAAGATGACCTTATCATATCAACATACCATTAAGATTAGATAAGATAAGAGACGTCGCGCAGTGATGACGTCATTTATTAGTCTTCCCATAACAGTTTACTTACTACTTATGTGTTTATGCAATAACTCAGTGGGGCTCCGGTGAAACTGGCTGAAAATTATAGAGGTTACTTGTCACATAATAAGAAGCTGACGTATCTCTTTTCAGCCATATCCGATGAGTCTATTTTCATATAGGAGAATTTTAAAGATATATTGAAAAATCAAATTTTAGCTATATCTTGAATAAATTTCATTTTTATTAACTTTTTCACGGTAACGTTGTAGATCTAAAAAAATACAACTTTTTTGTATTCATTGACACTTAACTTACTCAAACTTTAAAAAATTTTGCAATATAAAATTATTTAATCTATTTAATACTGAGGAGAAAACTGAAAATGACATCTATTGCTTTTTAATATGTTGACATATATATTATAATTATAATCGTTATTAAGTAACTCCACCCTCTCCACACCCCTCCACATCCGCTCTACATCTCCTCCACATAATAATGTTAAATTGTTTCAAAAACTACATTATTTCTTTTTTTATTTATTTGCCCTCCTCATCTCTTCAGGCCCCTCCACATAATTGACAGAGTATATCTATATTTGTCTATATTTTTTAACTATTTTACTTACAGTAAATCAACGTAAATCGAACGCACGCACTGACTACATAGACTTAATATTTATTTTATTTCTTATTAAATTAAATAAAAAATGATGATATATCTTAAGTAAAAATTATAGAGTTCTGGTTCATGCACATAAGAACCATGCACATTATAATTGTGGTGAATTTAGCATTGATCGAATATAGATCAATGTTAAACTGTGCACAATTAAAATGCGCGATTCTTGTATTAAATATTATAACACACACTCAGTTCTAACAGGTTTATTAAAGTTTAAAAGTTCAATGGGGTTGGTGAGCGGAGCGAGCAGGGGGAAACCCCAACTAGTATATATATATATGGGTGGCTCCATGTCAAGTGAGCATTTCCAAAAATAGAAGAGTCTAAAACTTTGAAAATATGTTGGTATGTGTACCCAGAATATGTAAAAAAAAATCAGACCCCAAGGTGTTATATGTCAAGGGCAATTAAAGGTTGAAAAATGCTTTTTTTTAATATTTTGAGATTTTTTCAACATTCCTTAATTTTTAAATAAAAAATTACAGACTTTTGAGAAAACACATACACCACATACAAACAACCATACATACATCTACGGGGATGCTTGCAATTAATAATATTTAAAGCTTAATTTAGCTATAGAATTTTTTTTTAAAGTAAAAAAGTAATATT
Source organism: Gastracanthus pulcherrimus (assembly GCA_949152435.1). Classification (NCBI taxonomy): domain Eukaryota; kingdom Metazoa; phylum Arthropoda; class Insecta; order Hymenoptera; family Pteromalidae; genus Gastracanthus; species Gastracanthus pulcherrimus. The sequence goes on along the minus strand of OX424572.1, from coordinate 149,230,307 downwards.
GTAACATAGATTTCTAGGCTTTAAAAGAATACATAATTTCAAGCTGATCAAAATTCACTTATGCCTGGTGCGCAAAACGATAATCAAAATTATGTCCTTTTTTGAAGACTTTCTGGCTGAACTGATATTTTAAGGGAGGTTTAGGAAGACCTTAACTATTGCAAATATATTCTTTTTGCGCATAATTATCTACAAAAAATATTTGTCATTGTTTAACAGATTTTTTTGTTTTCTGTAGCTTCTTTCCTTAAAGATTTATGTTAATTTATAGGATTTAACTTAATCTTTACCTCGTATGTCATATAACTTGCAGAATTTGATAAAATTTTACAAATTCACGCCACGTATGATATTTTACAGTTTATTGATTTAACAGTACATATAAATGAATACTTTAAAATCTAAAAGTTTCGTGAAAATTACACAGGTATATTTTTTATTAAAGTAACGCATAGTTACTAGGAGAGTTTGGAGGTTTGTAAAACGATATTTCCTGAAACTTTGAGAAGTGTTTTCTGACATCTAAAAATGAAGTGTAGCACTTCTAGTTTATCCAATGGGTCCTTATTCTCGAGATATCAACCAATTGATCTCAATTGTGTCCTATTTTAGTAAAAAATGGTGTCTCTGATTCTGATCATAGCTCTGATCAAAAAAGAGCTTTATTTTCAGATTGGTTTCGTACGAAAATATTAATCTGGACCAAAGTTATTAACTTTCAAAGACCGTGATGAGAAATGTAGCTAAATTCGAGGATCTTAACTCTTTTAAATACAGTGATTTTTAGTGTAAATTTCATCGCTTTGTTTAAGAATTAATAATTTCGGCCCAGATTAATATTTTTTTACGAAACAAATATAAAATAAAGCTCTATGGTGAGAATAGATCAATTTGTTGATATCTCGAAAATAAGGGCCTATTGGAAAAAACTAAAGTGTTTAATCTAAAGGTGATACACTTCCTTTTTAGGAGTCAAAAAACACCTCTCAGAGTTTTAGTAAATATTGTTTTCTAAAACTTCGACACTTTTCTAGGTGGTATAGAATAACTAATATGTTAAGAAAAAGAGTTCATTAGATCAAGGGATGGATGCTAGGCCTGATTAAAATACGTTTCTCATATAGCATGCAATCTTCGAGTTATAATTTATTTTGAATTATAAGTAGTCTTATTTTTCTTTTCATGATAGATGTATATTCCGGCTTCAATGGTGGTCTTGCTAATACATCAAGATCAAAAAAACCAAGAACAAAAGCTATTACGGACATAGTTAATCCTAATACTGGTAAAAACATTAGTGATGAGATTTACAAAGATGAAGCTACAACACCAAGTGGCGAATCTAGTAACAGAGGAAGTCCGCAATTAGTGGTAAGTATTGATATTTATCTTATAAAGGACAATACTCACGGGTTTGTAAATTATAATTCCTAGTCCCTATCTAATATATATATAGTTGTTTACGAGCACACAAAAACATGAATTTAAAAGAAAATGAAATTCACGACTGAAACTGATGAAATGTGTCTTGAAAATTCTTATGTTCGGTATTTTCTACTGTAAATTAGAAGTATATAATTTTTTTTAGTTCATGTTCTTTGCAGTCTAAATAAATAGGCTATCTCGATAGAGATTTTGCTTTATAATCCGCATGCTGCCGTGGGCAACGACCTTTTTAACAGACTTTAAAAAGAAAAAGGAACAGTTGGACTAATTTAAATGATACTTTTTGCTTTCGATAGAGAGTTACTCTGCGGTGATCATATAAGACTTTTGACAGATACTGAACCAGTACAAGGCCAGTTCAATAAAAGAAAACATTTTTGTCATCAATTATGCCAACGCTTCTTACGTATTGCTTTAAGTATGTACACCGATTATTCAACAAACGACTGGACTGGTTTAAAAATTTGGGTACTTTTTCAGTACAAAAGTGACTGCCATAGTCGCTAAATGGGCAAAGGGCAATAATCGTACTAAAAATAAAAAAATACAACATGAAATATTGATTAAAGACTACTAAAATGCACAGTTAATATGGACATATATTGCTTCAAACAACCTTAAACACATAAACGTAATAAAATCTGAATAATTTACGAGCATTCTGCATACTAATATGGATTGTGACGGGCAATTACACCTCGTCACATACTCTCTTTCTCTCTCTTACACATATAATACATGTATTAATTACTTCAGCTATTACAGGCAGCGTCAGTGACGACAAGGGAAGGAGAGGAAGTCGATGAAAGATGAGAGAGATAGAGAGAGTATAGGTAGGGGGAGGGGGGGTGGGGCGCGAAGCGTGAGCCGCGGTGATTTTTGGAAAAGACGCTTTAGCTTCCGAGCTAGCATGGTCGAAGGAACCGCGTGCGAAACGCAGAGTGCTATAGTGTGTACGATTTCCCGCAGAGATACTTGAGCAACCGAGTTGTGAAAACACGTGAGACGTGAGCGCGAAACTCACCGCGAGAGTCTGCAAAAGACGCCTTCGAGACCGTGCGAAGGAAACACGAGCAACCATAAACGCTTGTTGTGCTTCTTGCCGTCTCGTCTCCAGGGAACTGTCCTGAGCCGTGGATGAGCATCCGAGCGGCTTCTGGAGGATACACGTGAGTCGACATTGACCCTCTCTCCCTCTCTCTCGAACGGTTTATTTTCTCTCTCTTGACGCGGGTCTGACCGTGCGCTCGTATAGTGGCACGCGCGCGAGTGTACCTTTTGTTTCACAAGAATGTACATTGTTTATGTGTTTAATCTGGTGTCATCATTGACTAGACTTTTTCGCCATATTATGCATGCTCTAAAATAATAATATATTGGGTGTCTTTAGTGGTTAAAACCCCATTATATTATTGGCACCCTCCGGGGAAACTCACTGAGTCGTAGGGATTTGTGTAAAACTAGCGAAAAAGTGCATAGTGCGGAGCGCGTGTGCAATATATTGCGAGTACAAACGTCGAACATATATAAAATAACGCCTATGCCAATACATGCGCGGGCATTGTTTACGTTCGGTGATCGAGAGAACTCGCAACAGGAGCAATGTCATGAAGTAAACAAGCCTTTGCTTGCTCTGGCATATTTCGAGTACGGGCCAGACTGGAGCGATATAATATTTTGGCTTTTATTATATTCGTGCGGCCCCTTGATTTATTTGTTCTATATTTAAGTTACGTAGGTGTTAATACTTTTTTCCGCTAGATAGTATTCTAATAGGTACGGAAGTGTGTAAGAATAAAAATTTTCAATTTGTAAAAAGCGTCACTCGCAAGTGAACAAACGTGTTTATTAAAGTGATAATTTCTTTTATAATAAATACTAAATTGTTATCTGGTGATCACATTTTTTTTATTTAACAGTAAATAGTAAACAATTTTATAGTGATAAATTGTTTATGTTGTTATAAAAATAAAGTGTAAATTTTGGTACAATCACTAATGAGAATTTAAGTTAATCAAATTTGATTTCGAGTATTTGAAGCGAAATAGGATAAATAATACCCACATTTTATTTCGTGACAAAAATGAATATAACGATTATTGTTAAAATTTTCCTTTATTTTGAAGTGTTTACAAATAAACTAATAATTGAAAATTTTATTTTGTAAATTGAGTAATGGTGTAAATAACTCACAAACTATTTTGTTTGACTTATAGTTACATTTATTTTCGGCTGTTAAAAGTAAATAGTTTATTGGAAAATGAGTCACACGTTTACAAAATTAATTTATGTTTAAATAAATAATTTAACAAACTAAACAATACATTTGACCACTTGCTCATTTATTTACTCGTTTACTTGTTCGTTTAAGTGATCGATTATTGAATTATTTGAATTACGAAAAATATATGCTTGTCGTGTGTGCGTGAATATTATAGTAATGCGTACTTAGAGTTTAGCATACGTAGTGTTGATACTGGATGTATATATAGCGACTGTACTGTACAGACTACAGATAATTGTGTAGGTGCGACTCTGCGTAGTCGCAGTGTAGTACATGTGATTTACCTGCGACTAATCCGCTGAATAATTGGGTGGTCATAATAATAGTATCGCTTACTTAATTAATTGAAAATAATATTATTTAATTTTTTTATAAGCAATGGTTTATTAATTTAATTAACAGTTGTAATTATTATTTATTTCTTTTGAAAAAATAATATTATTTAATTAATTAATTGTTGAACAAATTGTCTTTTTGTGTTTTTTTGGCAGAAAATTTTAATTTTCATTATTTTAGGAAAATTAAATGGGATTTTTTAATTCTTTCTTTTTTTAGCGATTTACGCAAGTTAGGTAATTTAAATAAATTATGTGATTCTATTGATCCCATAAACAATCCTTTATTCGTTTCATAAAAAATATATGCGTCGGTCCGGGAGTTTTTTATATTACTCCCCTCATCAAGGCTGAGGTTCGATGACTCTTCCGGAAAGCGCTTTCTTCCTTGCGCGTGTCAAATAAGGCATGTTGGTGATCCAATGCCAGTAATATTATAGGTGTGAATCTACTGTTCCAAGGTACATAAATAAATGATGTGACTCTATCGATCCCACAGAACAATCCTTTATTCGCTTCATAAAAAATATATGCGTCGGTCCGGGAGTTTTTTATATTACTACCCTCATCAAGGCTCAGGTTCGATGACTCTTCCGGAAAGCACTTTCTTCCTTGCGCGTATCAAATAAGGCACGTTGCGGATCCAATGCCAGTAATATTATAGGTGTGAATCTATTGTTCCAAGGTACATAAATAAATTATGTGACTCTATTGATCCCATAGAACAATCCTTTATTCGTTTCATAAAAAATATATGCGCTATTACACCTATAATATTACTGGCATTGGATCCGCAACGTGCCTTATTTGATACGCGCAAGGAAGAAAGTGCTTTCCGGAAGAGTCATCGAACCTGAGCCTTGATGAGGGGAGTAATATAAAAAACTCCCGAAACTTCGCATATATTTTTTATGAAGCGAATAAAGGATTGTTCTGTGGGATCGATAGAGTCACATCATTTATTTATGTACCTTGGAACAGTAGATTCACACCTATAATATTACTGGCATTGGATCACCAACATGCCTTATTTGACACGCGCAAGGAAGAAAGCGCTTTCCGGAAGAGTCATCGAACCTCAGCCTTGATGAGGGGAGTAATATAAAAAACTCCCGAAACTTCAAATATATTTTTTATCAAACGAATAAAGGATTGTTCTGTTGGATCAATAGAGTCACATCATTTATTTATGTACCTTGGAACAATAGATTCACAACTATAATATTACTCGCATTGGATCACAACATGCCTTATTTAACACGCGCAAGGAAGAAAGCGCTTTCCGGAAGTGTCATCGAACCTGAGCCTTGATGAGGAGAGTAATATAAAAAAACTCCCAAAACGTCGCATATATTTTTTATGAAACGAATAAAGGATTGTTCTGTGGGTTCAATAGAGTCACATAATTTATTTATGTACCTTGGAACAGTAGATTCACACCTATAATATTACTGGCATTGGATCACCAACATGCCTTATTTGACACGCGCAAGGAAGAAAGCGCTTTCCGGAAGAGTCATCGAACCTCAGCCTTGATGAGGGGAGTAATATAAAAAACTCCCGAAACTTCAAATATATTTTTTATGAAACGAATAAAGGATTGTTCTGTTGGATCAATAGAGTCACATAATTTATTTATGTACCTTGGAACAATAGATTCACAACTATAATATTACTGGCATTGGATCACAACATGCCTTATTTAACACGCGCAAGGAAGAAAGCGCTTTCCGGAAGTGTCATCGAACCTGAGCCTTGATGAGGAGAGTAATATAAAAAAACTCCCAAAACGTCGCATATATTTTTTATGAAACGAATAAAGGATTGTTCTGTGGGTTCAATAGAGTCACATAATTTATTTATGTACCTTGAAACAATTGATTCACACCTATAATATTACTGGCATTGGATCACCCACATGCCTTATTTGACACGCGCAAGGAAGAAAGCGCTTTCCGGAAGAGTCATCGAACCTGAGCCTTGATGAGGGAGTAGTATAAAAAACTCTCGAAACGTAGCATATATTTTTTATGAAACGAATAAAGGATTGTTCTGTGGGATCAATAGAGTCACATTATTTATTTATGTGCCTTGGAACAATAGATTCACACCTATAATATTAGGTAATTTAAATTGATATCGGATAAAAACAGTATTCTTTTGGTGCGGTTTCTTTGTATATTTGATTATTATTTTATGAGTAATAGTTACTGTATAATATTTATTGGATAAGCGATTTATGCAATTTAGTATTGATAAAATACAGTGAAAGAAGCAATATTTTTTTAATGTTTTGGCGTGATAAACACTGTTTCTTTTTGTACAACAATTTAATTCTTGAAACTAAATAAACTTTAGTTTACTATTGAAAGTTTGAATTAACAGCTTGTATTTAAAATTCGAAATCTAATCATATTTGGAATTAAAAAAAGTTTTTTTATCCTGAGTAAAGTTAGAATTTAATTACTACGCAAGAAAATGACGAACGAATTTGACATCACTTTTGATAATACCATAGGTATAGAAATTCAAGCGTGGATTTTACAGTTACAAGGCAACGTTCTAGATGTGGTTCCAAATAGATAAGAATTGAAAAGCGATGACATGCAATTTGCTTAAAGCGATAGAGGTTATATAGTCACTTACGGGGAGACTACACAGCGATTGATTTCGTCGATAGCTTAGATAATACAGACCTGATAGCACAACAAACTCGTTGTGAAGAGAAGCTAGATGAGGTGCTGTATAAGGCCAGATTCACAGACAAGACGCAAGCCGAAATTATAGGAAGGCAAGGACATTCGGCAAATAACACAAATGTGCAAGGCATACCGAGTAATTTTGGCCCTTTGGCAAATAGCTCCACACAAAGGATTCGGTAAATATGTTGATGATGCAATACCAAGGCAATGCGCATGGTGCATATACAGGAGGAGCGGCGACTGTAGTGGTTGCTACGACAGCACCGGTACATAAACTACCTACAGAAATACCCCCATCACCGTCATATGCGCCGCTCACTGTATCACTCTTACCACCGCCACCACCACCATTACCGCATTTGTCACTCTGGTGAATTAAGTTGCCTAGTACCACGGCACCATCAAGTATAGTAGCAGTAACCAACTCTAAAAATAACGACAACTTCGACAGCAACTGGCTTAGGGGTTACGAGTAAAACTAGTAATCTGAGTTCGGTATATTCTACCGGTATCGGGCAGTATAGTAATGCGCGCGAAACCGCAAACATAGTAACGATGACGTTATCGAAGAGCACATCATAACCCGTTCCAAGAGTCGTAGTACTCGAAATGGTAAGCACACAGGCACTGGTACAAGAATATAGTAATCAAGTGAAAGAACTTCAAGAATGTGTTGCTGAACTGATTACGAGTACTGTAGTGGATTCTTTGCCCTTGTTTATTTATAATAAATAATAAGAAGACGTGAAATATATTCGTTAATAGAAGTGAAAGTTTCAATATCATAACATATATTAATATAAATACATTAAGTAGTTGATCGATTTTTCTTTGTTATTGTTACATATTACAGTAACATTTTAATTAATTATACTATTGTTATTATAATAGAAACCTATATATTTAAGTAATTATAGGTGTTTGGGTTGAATAAATAACTTTTAGACCTTGTGTATCTTTATTTGTTTATTTATCTGTATCGGCAATCCAGATATTTACAAATATACAGGGTGAACCATTTTAATCTCCGCACCTAAATTTCTCCGTTCCTAAGCGTGGTATCGAAAAAAAGTTGAGACAAAAGTTGACAAGGGCAAAGGGGGTTAAACATTGGTGACCTTGAACTTAACCTTGAACTTGATCTTCAAGATTATTTCAAGGTCAACTTGATTTTTTTAAATGGAAACCCCTAATTTTTATCCCGGAATTGAAAAGAGCGGAAAATTTTACATCGAAAATGTCTTTGAGAAAAAAAAAAGCATATTATCGTTTTCAGACGTTTGACCTTGATTTTTTACCTCTCTAAGGTCACAAAACAAAATTTTCTCAAAGACATTTTCGATGTAAAATTTTCCGCTCTTTTCAATTCCGGGATAAAAATTAGGGGTTTCCATTTAAAAAAATCAAGTTGACCTTGAAATAACCTTGAAGATCAAGTTCAAGGTTAAGTTCAAGGTCACCAATGTTTGACCCCCTTTGCCCTTGTCAACTTTTGTCTCAACTTTTTTTCGATACCACGCTTAGGAACGGAGAAATTTAGGTGCGGAGATTAAAATGGCCCACCCTGTGTATATATATGTAAATATCTGGATTGCCGATACAGATAAATAAACAAATAAAGATATATATATATATATATATATATATATATATATTCTGCAAAGTAAAGCAATAATAGTTTCTCTCAAATCAAATAGTTAGGAAAATATGCTACTTCATTTTTTGTTGACTTTAATGTAAAAAAAATTGCAATGGTATAGCAATAATTATTTTAATTATTAATATAGCCAATCTCGGCACATGATTGACTTTAAAAATATATTATATCTGTCTCAATCTTAAAATATTCTGGCTGCCGTCGGGAGAGTGAGGTGTACAGACAGCCAAAACGCCCAACTCAGAAACAAAAAATACAAGAATATAAATTATTATGTATATAATAAATATTACTGTAAGAGACTTAGATATTATTATGATGGTATATGTATTTGGGTGAGAAGGTATATGCATTAAGTTTCGTTAGTGGATATTTTCTCCAAGGAGCAGCTTATGACTAAGGATGGGTTTCTGATGGGGCCCAAGATAACCTAATCGCCCATGGGAAAGTCACTAGCCGTGATCATCGTAACTTTCCGGCGAGGAGAAAGGAGCAAGTCCTTATTTTTAAGTCCTGTGCGAGCCCAGATTAGAGATAGCGGCAAAGTTGGGCGTACCAACTCTGTAGTTCAGGTCCGTGAAAAAAAGAAGAAGAATGGAGAGTTAGTAAAGTACTACTATAAGATAGTAGCTTCGTCGCTTTATGCTCTGTAGTGGCATACCACTGGTGTCCTCCCTAGATTCTTTGATCAGCATCTCCTTGCTGCCCGGTACTTTTGCAGATCGGCAAAAGGCGTGAGCTGTCAAGGCATCGTGGCGTACGAGTTTGTACGTGTTGCCTTGATACGTATGTAGAAATTCGAATTATCAGTGGTATTGTAGCAGGAGAAGAATCGAGTGCCGTTTCCTGGCGTGCAAGGGCACTCATTACCTCACTTTCTCGGGGGCTCATCCTCGGCGGCTCGAGCGTTGGTTGCGCACCGCAACCAATCTTCACATACCACCTGTTGTACGCGCAGCCGCTCCTTCCAAGAAGCACCCCCCTTTAAAGACCGTTCTTTATCTTTGTCCTTGTTCCTTATTTTTCCGATAAGGGTTTATGTAATTACCCTTTCTTATAAGTGAGCGGAATTTATATAGTACAATGACAAGAGGCCGCACGAGCTCGGCGCATACTCAAAACGGTGTAAATATTTTGGGAAACGTTACTTTTGTATAGGAAGGCTTAGGAGTTCGCAAATATTTTTTTTCTATCGTGAAAATGCACAATCGCAATGAAATCTAAACTAAAATGATTTTTTTTATACATAGTGATATAAACGAATATATAAAATTCACATCACATCGTTATGTAAAGGGGAGACCCATTGCGTTTTGAGTCAATGCAAAACAGCGAATCGGCGAATACGCATCAGGGGTAAGGAGCAAAGCCCAAAAACAACAGGGGTGTCACCTTCCAAGACACATTCGACCTACGTTATGACGTCGACCAGCAACTGAACAACCCAAGGGTACCAGAAGGAAGAGATGCAAAAATGGGTGGATCCCGACTTAACGCAAACATCCCAAGATTCACCTCGTTTCTACAACAGGAAAGAGAGAGAGTATTAGTGACGACTCGCCAGAGTGATCAGACTCTCTCAACCCGGCAGGAGTCTGGGGGAGGGGAGTGCCTCAGTACTCTAGAGTTCACGCGACCATCGCAGAATAGTACATTTTCCAATCATCGAATAAATAATTATTGTAATAACGGTACTATCCTGAAATATTAAGTTTTCTGGTGAGAGAGACGGTCGCAGTATAGAGGAATTTTTGCTACGCGCAAATGAATGCCGTACACTAGCCCGTATAGAGGATGAGGATCTCTTAAATGCCAGTATGGAGTTGGTAAAGGGTGCAGCACTCCATTGGTGTCGCCAGTTCCGGAACAATTGGCACACGTGGCAAAATTTCTGCAAAGCAGTACGATGCTGTTACGGGGTGGATAGCCGTTTCCGACAACGGCTAATAACCGAAGCGACGGCACGCATGCAAGGAGTTGCAGAACCCGTTATTGATTATATATTCTCTCTCCTCTCCTGTATGGAGAAGTTTGACGTGCCTTGGGAGGAAGAAAGAAAATAGCAACTCATTTATTAAAATATGTCGTCAGAGTTACAAGCAACCGTGAGTAAAGAGAAAGCCACGGAGCTCGAACTTTGATTCGGTTGGCGCGGCAGGCAGAAGATGTCGTAGAGGTATGACGTAACTGGAAAGAACCACCTTCAGCTAATAAGTGCTTGTTGTCTGAATTGGCATATAAAGGACTACGCGCACCAACAAATTATTATAAAATGATTGTGAGGTAGATTTGGTTGATCTTCCCGAGGTTAGACGTAACCTTGGGAAGATCAACAAAATCTACCTCACAATCGTTAAAAAAATACTCCGAGGAATAACGTCATATTAGAGCTTTGTCTCTAATTACATATTATAAAATGAGTCTGGCGACAATTACGGAAAATTCGTCTACAGACTTGTCCCAGAAGGTTGACAAGCTGGTTGAGCAGAAATTGAATGCGTAGCGTAACACTCCAAGTCTGTCAGCGATAGCGCAGAGTTCGCCTCAAGATATTTCGGCACTCATTGAGAAGTTGGTCAATGAAAAGTTACAGCAGCTGATTCTTACTCCACCCAAGAAAACTTCATCGTCGACTGTAGACAAAACCGTGACACAGAAGTCGTCTCTTACAAGGTATAAAGGGTCGTATTATAAAAGAGCTGGCAGTCCAAAAAGAAGGAGCCCGACACACCAGCCGACCAGCGGTAAAAATAGAGGATAGAATCCTGGGCCTTATTCTCATCTTGTCTGTTGGGGCTGTAGCTGACCAGGATACACTACGATATCGTGTCCAGATTGTGCGGAAAAAGGGCAAAGGGTTACGTAGATAAGGTCCCTACTGTCCCTACATCCAACTTAAGAACCTAACCAGCTGACTCTAATCAGACCAACGAAGCACGACCGCAATTGAGCCAGTTCTTTCATCGATCGAGTTACTGCATGTACATGTATCAGACCACTTAGCTTGCAAATTGCTGCAGCGTGTAATAAAAAGATTGCACCAAGTAACGGACTCTACGTACGAATGGCAATCGGTCATATTTTGCCTGTTATCGGGTATGTCGATTTACCACTCGACATAGGTAATGTACGACACCACTTAGAGGTCGTTATCCTACCTAAATCACTAGAAGGGTGTCTTCTCGGTGTAGATTTTAAGCAAGAGTTTAACGCACACATCCTTCCTCGCGAAACTAAATTAAAGGTAGAAGGGATTGAGGAACTTCTCCCTCTCGAGGTAGCGGCAGTAGAGGTAGATGATCAGATTCCTGTCTCCTTCGTTGGACTTGCCGACGTTTCAAATGTGCAACGCTTCCAATTGCAAGAGATGTTGGATCGACTATTGCCAAAGGGGAAAGGCACTTTAGTTTGCACCAATCTAATCAAACATAAGATTGATGTTGGATCTGCGCGACCTATAAAACAAAGATGCTACCCAGTTTCCAACAAACTGGAAGAAGATATGCATGCACAAATGCACAAGATGCCGGAAGCATGGGTTATTCGAAGATCCAATTTCGAATGTCGAGCCCAGTGATAATGGTTCGCAAGACAGACGGCTCTTATCGCTTTTGCATCGACTATAGGAAGTTAAACGGAGTGACTAGAGTACCTACGTAACCGCTTCCTTACATGGATTCTACCCTGCGAAAGCTGCAGAAAGCACGTTACATTTCCAGTATTCTCCTAAGCAGTACATATCATCAAATGACGTTAGGTGAAGATTCACGACACTTGACTGCATTTACAGTGCCAGGTCTTGACCTTTTCGAGTTCTGTTCTCTCCCATATCGCGTATCTAGCGGGCCCGCAACACTCCAAGAATTGAGCGATAAAATTATTGGTCCTGAACCACACGCCTATTCGTTCATGGACGATATGATAATAACATCAAAGACTTTTGAAAAGCACTTAATATGGCTTGAGTATGTTCTCCGTAGAATTATTGACGCGGGCCTCACCATCAATTTTGAGTGAGTGAGTTTTGCATCAGTGAAGTTAGATTTTTAGGGGTTCTCGTGATCCTAGATTGATTCCGGTCGGGTCTAGAAAAGATCGCTCTCGTATTGGAGTTTCCTGCTCCGAAGAATCTTCAACAGCTTCGACGATTCCTAGGAATGGCGTCGTGGTTCCGGAAATTTTTTAATGATATCGCTATGATTGCGGACCCGCTTATCCATCTTATGAGATCAAATGTCAATTATGTAAGAGGTGATGTGCAGCAGATGGCGTTCAAACAGATTAAAGCGATTAACGCATTTGCTCATGTGTTGCATAGTCCCTCTTTTGTTCATCAGTTTGTCGTACAAACTGATGCTAGCGACACAGGTTTGGGAGCGGTGCTCACGCAAACTATTGATGGAGTTGAGCACGTGTTGTACTTTGCTAACCGCACGTTGACATCAGCTTAAAGGAACTAATCACCAATCGAGCGAGAGTGCCTCGCAATACTGTGGGCCATAAGAAAGTTCCTATCTTATGTAGAAGGTTATCACTTCAAAGTCATTGCAGACCATCGTAGTCTGAAATGGTTGCAAAATATTCAGAACCCCACAGGACGCTTGGCCCGCTGGGCGCTTGAAATGCTTGCCTATGATTTCGAGGTAGAGTATAGGAAAGGCACTGAAAACTGGGTGTCAGACGCATTATCTCGTATGTACAAGAATGAGTCTATGGTACCAGTTTCGTAAGTCAGTTGTCCAGAGGAGGATACTAGTGGTGCCTGGTATCTGGTGATGAAAGCGAAAGTTCGCGCCAATCCTACAGAGCATCTATTTTGGAAAATAGTTAGCAACTGACTGTATTATTATCGATCAGAGCTTTCGATCGTAGATCTTTCAGAGGACTAGGATGCGTGGAAGCTAGTCTTACCGAAAGAAAAGCGTATTTAAGTTATACACGAAGCGTATGACAAGCCTATAGCTGAACATTCAAGGTGCGCAAAAACATATGAGCCTATAGCATTGTTGTATTATTGACCTTCAATTTATAAGGATACAGCGAATTACGTGCGTCACTGTGCAGTATGCCAGCAATGTAAAGCAGTCCAGTTAGCACCCGCTGGACTGATGGGCCGGCGTATTTTAATGAGACCGTGGGAGTGAGTAGCTGGAGATATTATGGGCTCTAACTCTCGTACACCGCACGGTCATGAATACCTGTTAGTATTCATGGTCCTTTTCACCCACTCGGCGGAAATGCGAAAACGATTAAAAGGGAACTCAGAGAGATGATTTTCCTACGCTTCCGAGTGCCGGATACTTTCTACTCTGATAATTGAACGGAATTTAAAGACAATATAGTGGACCGATTCCTAGAAGAACATGAGTTGTTCATACGACAATACCACCGTATCGTGAGCAAGCAAATCCCATAGAGGAGAATACTTTCAAGACCATGATCACGTCGTACATAGAGAAAACCCATAATTCGTGTGCGCCACAAGGAATTACTACTAAATGGGCCCCTAGTGTAAAGTGTACGCTTTAATAATTTTTTAGGATAATTTTATCATTATCTCTATTTTTAGCAAGAAATGCAGCTTTATTACGGAATTGAGACTATATCAGTTTCTTTTGTACTAATATAAGCTACCTTTATAATTCTTTTAGTGTTGAGCCGAATGATCGAACCCATTATTAATGGTGCTAAATAGGCATTTTAATCATATTTTAGCATAATTTGACTGTTATCTATATTTTTTAGCAAGACGTACAGCTTGATTATGATTCTGGAAGTTATGTAGATACTTTTGTACTAAAAAAGGCATCTGCATGAATTTTTTGGCGTTGAACCGAATGATCGAACCCATTATTAACCCCCCTGCGCAGGAGTTATCATGCCAGAAATACCTTCCAAATGCAGTCATTTTTCAAAGCAAGTCTAAAACGTAGAGGGGAATGATTTTAAGGTTTTTGGGGTCGCTGATTACGAATCTGCAGTCAGAATTACGAAATTCAAAATGGCGGATCCAATATGGCTGCTACATACTAAATTCTTGTATATTACGATTTTTTTAAAGCAAATAACCATACGTGGGTTTTGGGGGTCGCTAATTACAAATCTGCAGTCAGAATTTCGAAATTCAGAATGGTGAATCCAATATAGCCGTTAGATGGTAATTTTAATATTTCACTTTATAACAGAGATAATAATTGCGCCATTTTGAATTCTGAAATTCTGACTGCAAATAAGTAGTCAGTGACCACGAAAACCCATGTAAGGTTATTTTCTTCAAAGACACTTGTAATGTTCAGATATTGCGTATGTGGTGGCCACATTGGATCCGCCATTTTGAATATCGAAATTCTGACAGCACATTCGTAATCAGTAACCTCGAAAACCCATGTATAGTTATTTTCATCAAATACACTTGTAATGTCCGGATATTGTGTATGTGGCGGCCATATTGGATCCGCCATTTCGAATATCGAAATTCTGACAGCAGATTAGTAATCGGCGACCCTGCAAACCCATGTATGGTTATTTTCTTTGAAAACCATCGTATCAATTATACGATTGTTTTATATATTATTAAATAATATACAGGAATTTTGTATGTAGCGGCCATATTGGATCTGCCATTTTGAATTTTGAAATTTTAATAATAGATATAATATTGATAATGTTAAAAGCTTTTTTTTTTTTATTATTAACGTCGCCATGTTTGTGCTTTTATGTGGTGCTAATCGACGACGGGGGTCTGCGGTGTCAATCGGCAAGAGGTGCTTGTATCAATCGGCAAGAGGTGCTTGTATCAATCGGCAGAGACTAGGATTCGAACCCGACTGAGCCGCCGCAGGCCCCATGTTAAAAGCTTATTTACGTTCATATTTTTAGAAAATATTCTTATAATTCTCGGAAATAATTTTAACAGCCGCTATATTGGATCCGCCATTTTGAATTTTTAAATTATAACTGCAGAATCGTAATAAGCGACCTTGAAAACCCCCGAGTAAGGGTTTTCAAGCTATTTTGAGCTATTTTAAGCAATTTACGAAAGATTTTACAATTGCATACAATAAGTATAAAAAAACGTAATTTTCTTATTTTTCAGATTATAATAATTTTATAATAACATTCAAAATCGTATTTCAAACTCCAGCTATCTTATTACATATATTCTAGGCTTTAATTTGCGGGGTCGTTGATGTCTTATAGTTATTTTGTTCAAAAGTTATGATAAAAAATGTTTGGACGAGTATACTCGTCCTCCTGCATACGGGAACAACTCCGTTTGGACAAGTATACTCGGCTCTTTGCGCAGGGGTGTTAATGGTGCTAAATAGGCATTTTAATCATATTTTAGCATAATTTGACTGTTATTTTTATTTTTAGCAAAAAATACAGCTCGATTGCCCTTCTAGGACTCATACAGGTGCTTTTGCATTAAAAACAGGCATCTCCATGAATTTTGTGATAGTCGGTCGAGTGATCGAATACTTTTTTCTTAACTTTTGAGTGTTGAAATAGACTAAATCCATGTAATAAACGGTCATATAATCTTGAAAATATATTTTTTTAAATTCACAAAATTTGCACAAAAAAGTTCAGATTAAATTTGTGCGTAAAATGCACTCTTATTCAGATAAGAATTATTCAAAACACTGTAACTCGAACATACTTGGTCAAAAAAATCTGAAAAAATTCACAAACACTTATAAGAACCCTATATACATGTTAAAATTCGTTAGAGAAGTTTTTTTTTGTCTTCGATTTTACAGAGAATTACCCATATATATATCGAGCTCCAGAGTGCCGTTTACCAGGCCGTTACCGCGCGGAGAGCCCATTAGACGGCAGGCCAATTAGTGGATCGTGGTAATGCTTCGCGAAACGTTGAGTAGGCGAGTGAGCGCACCAGATCGCCTTCCGAAATGTGACGTCACAAATTTGGTCTCATAGGGATGGCCCAAGTCCGCGAGTGCCCCAATAGGCACAACCACCCTGATTTCGTGCCGGGGAAGTAGGGATGCAATAGCGCAATAGCGCAAATAAAGCGAATTTCGCAGGACAGAAGGGCTATGCGATATACGCCATGGAAATGCCTCTGTCCACCAATAAATAGACAGAGAAAAGATACTTTTTTTCTATTTTTTTTAAATCACCTTTTACGCATGTTTTTTTTATTATTATTTATTTAAAAATTCTTTTTTTATAATATTCATGTTATTATTTTCTTGGATTCTTCAATAATTTTGCATATGATTTTACCATAGTCTTTTTTCTCTACTTATGGCGAAAGAACGATAGATGTCGAGCTAGCATACCTCCGGCTAGTAGCGTCTGAGAGTGGGGTGTCCGACGGGTAATTACTCCTCGTCACATTCTCTCTCTCTCTCTCTCTCTCTCTCTCTCTCTCTCTCTCTCTCTCTCTCTCTCTCTCTCTCTCTCTCTCTCTCTCTCTCTCTACTCTCTTGATACTACACTCTACGGTGCACCTGCTAGTGTTTTGGCTCCTGCATTTACGCCCCAGTCTGCCGCCTCCTGTGTCTGTGAGCCGGTCTGCTGTAGTATTTGCACAATAATGCATGTAAGTCATCGCTGTAACGATAAAACATAGCTTCCACTGGTCAATCTGCACGGCTTTTAACATCTAAGTGGCAACAACACCCGGCCAGCTTTGAGGTTAAGTGAAGTGAAAACGTCAGAGTGACGGGAGCCGAGCACGAGGCAAAATCGACTTAGAGGTGCCAACTGTATCAGGACACTCTGCACGCAGCGCCACTTCTACCAGGGCGCCACCTGCGGACTTGAACTGCAACTACGCGACTACGCGGGTTAGTTGTAGGGGACTGAGAGCAGGTTTTGTCAGTGTTACCTCTCTTACAAGGCACCTTGACTTGATTAAACAACATCTTTCAGTTGCTGAGTCGCACCTTGACCCTACTGTTGGGAGTGATCACATTCAGATCGACGACTACTCACTCATTAGACTAGATGGCAACAAACTCGGAGGCGGGCTGGTCCTGTACATTGATAAATCATTTAAGGACAATTTAATATGCAGTTCTCCGACTACGCAGGCGGGCAGGCCATTTATCCTTGAATACATAATGTGCAGTGTTCAGCAGGGAGCCCCCCGTCTTTGTTGCTTTGATATATAGACCACCACACATACCGTTTCTACTGGGCTCTGACTTAACAGACAAACTTACTACTCATACGCAAGATTTTAGTCATAAAATTATAATGGGAGATCTGAATCCGAACCTACTCGGAACATCAGCCGATGCAAGATTTGTCAGGTGGTTGGCTGATGATCTCAACCTTCAAATAGTTGATCATGGTGCGACTCGTCATCTCACAGATTCTCACACATGTATTGATGTGATCCTGACAGATAACAATGACGTTGTACTGAGCAGCGGCAATCAGTCGGCGCCCTTTCCCGGTCATCATAACATCATAGAGGTCGAGATTGGGGTCGAAACTGCTGCATCCCCTGTGGCTGAATCTTTTGGCTACAGGGATTTTAAATCGATCCATCAAGACGACCTCCTGTCTCACCTGGCTGACTGTGATTGATCGCCGCTTGATGGTTCTCCGGCGGGCGTTGACAGTCAATTAGAGTGCCTCAGCGTCAACCTCATGGCTGTGAAAGATAAAATTGCGCCCTTAAAAGAATTTACACCGAAAAAGAAAATGAATCCCCCATGGGTTGATGCTGAACTGATACATTTGTACAAAAAACGTGACTCTGTACGAAGACATTACGCTCGGACCAAAGACGACAGACTGTGGCGGGAGTATCAAAGCCTTGCAGCAGAAGCTGAATTACGAACTAAGAATACACGATAAATTTTTCTGCGAAATAGAATATTTGAAGCTATTGATAACAAGAAAGACATCTGGAAAGAGCTCAAGGCTCTGGGCCTTCTGCCAAAAACAAGAGAGGAGCTTCATGGTTTCTCGCCGGAAGATCTCATTGCCCACTTCGCAGGGATGTCGATCTCACAAAGTGAAAGTGATTAAGAACTTGATAACGTCTTGACCACTGCCAGTGATGACGGCTTTGTTTTTCGAGAACTTAGCTTCTCAGAAGTGGTCCTGACTGTTGCCCATTTCTCATCATAGGCTAGAGGAGAAGACGGCAAAGACTACTGCTATGTGGTTCTTCTTCACGTGGCAGGGGAGCTTCAGACACGACTACAACGTTTACAGAATTCATGTGTGAGATACATATGTGGTGTTAGGCGTGATGAGCATATCACCTCCTACAGGGAAGGACTGGACTGGCTTGATATAAAGGCGAGAAAGGAGTATTTTATGGGGCTGTTAGTTTTTAAAGCGATTGGCATGCGACAGCCACCATATCTTACTGCTCTTTTTGAAAAAAACCAGGCCAGGACTTCAGGTACGGGTGGTACGAAAGAGCTCTTGGTTCTGGGGTCGCGCACCGATAAGGGCCTTTTCTCGTTTAGAGCTCAAGGTGAGCACCTCTGGAAGTCGCTCCCAAGCAGTGTGAGGTGCCTGACATCTTTTTGCAAATTTAAAACGGCGTTAGGCAGGCCTTAAACAATTACACGGTGATGGGAATACACAGAAGTGAACTTTTCGGATACTGATAAATAAATTGTTTTCGTTCATTTCTGTGTAGTCCTAATCTATTTTATGTATTTATTTAAATTATTTATTTATTTAATTTATTTATTTATTTAATTTATTTATTTACTTAATTTATTTATTTATTTAATTTATTTATTTATTTATTTAATTTATTTATTTATTTAATTTATTTATTTACTTAATTTATTTATTTATTTATTTAATTTATTTATTTAATTTATTTGTTTATTTAATTTATTTATTTATTTAATTTATTTTAAGTATTAAGTGATAAGTATGAATATATTTTTTAGCGTGAATTGTAAGGATGTCAGATGAATGAGTGTGTTTTTATTTTTTGACGTGATAGATCTACGTGCACTTTTGGAGGAGTGTGTGTATGTATTCTTTTTATTTTTTATTGTATTTTGTTATCTTTGTTATATTTATTTTATTATATATTGTCGACGTGTATTCAGTGATGTACCATTTGACTATGACTAGATCATTATATTTAGATATTCTAAATTGACGAACTGTTACAGCGATTGAAGTAATTTTTTATTTAAGAAACACAATAATGAATGTTAAATGTAAGATAACGAATCTATAAATTGAATGATATTATTATTATTTTACCTTTTGTTTCACCAGCATATACTTTGTTTATGTGTTAAATCCGGTGTCATAATCGGCTTACCTCACACTGAATCATCGATGCCAGGTCCATAGAGGATGTTGCCATCTCTAGTTTGATTTTCAGCTTCCGCTCTGTTCTGTTTATACGAATGTGATCAGTTGATCGCGCCCATTCATGAGCGCTTGATTCACTACTGATTCCCATGTCTTGCATGAAGGATAGTAGAGCAAAAGAACCTTCATTGAAGACACAGGTTGCCACATAAGCCGCAATCTCAACTATCACAGATGTTCCGCTCAAGTGCTTTGGTGAGATTTGCCATATAAGTTGGTTCAGACACGTTGATATTAAATCCAAGGCTTTCTCGCTTTGTCGAATAGAAATTTACTTTTCTATCACATTTTACACACTTCACTAGCGTAGAAATTGTTGAAAAGACTAATAGAAAATCTATTATCCTAAAGTGTTTTTCAAGATCCTCCTTAATTTGATGTTCAACGGTCACTCTTATTTTTTTAGCTAACGCGCTACTTGTTGAAATGTCTTCTCTTTTACGTTTTTGCGGTGGTACAATCTTTCTAGATCGATATAACCTCGAACCACTTGATTTTCTATCACACCTTTTAACTTTTTTTGACATTGTAGCTATAATTTTCCACAAAACTTCACGAAAATGATGCGAAAAATTGGAGCGCACGTGTACGTCTCTTCGATAGAAACTTTACTGCTAAACTAAATTATATTCTCTACACTGACTAAATATACGGTACAGGTATGAGCATGTTTATACTTGTCTTCAAATTTCTATAAAAGAAAGTAGGAGGAACGGTTCGGTATAATATAGGGAGCGTAGCAGCTGCCAGGTAAATATAGCGCGCTCGAACCGAGCAGGTATGAAAATCCAATAGGTAGGAAAATATTCATAACACCTGCAATTTTGCTCCGATCGACTTGAAAATTTTACACAATATCCTTGAGATACGACGCATTCAGTTTCAAAAATAAAAAAAAATACGAAAAAAACATTTTAAATACCCTCCCCCCCCCCCCCTTAAGGGGTGGTGGGGGTAAATAGGGGGGTGTGGGTGGTCCGTTTAGAGTGGAATTGACTTCTTATATTTAGTAGACACTGTAGGATTTTTTTTCTAATTTTTTGGGTCAAAAACCGGTCTTAGAGACCCCCCACCTTTTAATTTTTAATTAAAAAATTTAAAATTAAGAATTTAATTTTCAGTTTTAAATTTTAAATTGAAGACAAAGATTCTAAAAGGTCTCGAGCGCTCGAAAACGGCTCGAAACCCCTTGCACGCTGGATTTGTCGGATCATTGCTCGAATTCGAATTTTGACCATTGCTTCTTGTGGATTATTCGATAGCACATCTTTTTTGTATTTAAAGTATGTCCCGAGCAGTTTTCCTTTTTGAGTTATTTAACAAAAACGCCATTTTTTACCTGAAATTTTTTTTATTACTTTTTTCACTTCAACCTGTCGAATTTTTTACGTGCTTCAATATTTCACTTCGAAATTTTTATAGAACATTCTTCAATACAAAAGTATTTCAGAGCCGTATAATGAATTTTTGAAAAAAAATTTCTCGGAAATATGAATGTATTGATTTATGAATAAAGTTCTGTGACGTTTTTTCGAACTGAGAATACTTACAGCGTGAAAGTTGTTCCTTATGAGTCAAGGAAGTTTTCTAAAAAAGTTTTAGCCCTTTAGCGATTATCTAACAAAAGTTAGAGTGATTTGAAAATTCGGAAAAAGCTTCGCTCGACTTGGCGGCCCGGCCGGCCGTGTATTACCAGCGCTGCTGCGTGCCGTTGCACATATATTGAATATATGTAAAGTTTCGCAAAATTGTTTATCACAGTGCATATACAAAAACCGCGCCTGTATTTACAATGAACAGCACAGGGACAGAATTCCAGTATGGAAAGTTTCTAAATATGCTTATATTAACTATTTGGATTTTAGTTTTTATAATTATAACCATTATATTATAGTATATGGATAAAGCCGGATTCCTTAAAAAGCTAATTGAAAAGTGCATGTTTGTATCCCAAGATTAAAAAAAATCTGATAGTCAGTGCGAGCTACGCTCCAAAGATATTTACGTAGCATATTGTATACATTTTATTTCTACTAAAGTAACGCGCAGTATTAGTATATGTGTACAAAGACAAACGTCTTACTTTTGAACTTGTGTTTATGTTGAACAATAACACTCGACTAACATTCCGTATTGTATAAGGTGAAGAGGAACGAAATATATCATTCGGATGCAGACCGTTCTCACGACAGCGGCAATCGTATGTCGTTGGCTGTTGTTCAGTACAGTTCAGTGAAAGTAGAGGTTTCTATTGTTATCAATAAATTAGAAGTAATTGGTGTCTTGTAATTATATACGAATACGAAGTTGTGTTATTATTTTTTTACTCAACCTTTAATTTTCGAGTAATCTAACAGGTGAGTATGCCAATTATATTTTTTATATTTATAATACTATTTTGTTTTTGTAAAGGAAAACAAATTTTAATATAAGAACTAACGTGACGGCAGCTAAGCGTTAAAAAATTAAATTTCCACAAAAAACACCTGTTTTGCGCACAAGTTGCACAATCTACGGTTAAGTGATTCAAAAAATAAAAATTAAAACTTCAATTACGTATTACATTTTTTTCATGGTATAAAGTTTAGTAAATTAATGAAATCTTTTATACACAAAATGTGTACCAAAAATAAAGTAAAAAATAATAAAATAAAAAATGAAAATATTTCGTAACCTATTTATAAGGAATTTTTACGCATAGAAGAACTTATGCATTCATTTTTTTGCTTCAATATTTCCATATTTTCAATGCACTTGTAGAATAACTTAATTTTTTAAATATTAATCAACATTATAATATAATAGCTAACGTATTGTATACACAAATTGAAATAATGATAATACTCATATATTCGTAACAATAAATAACAACGTAATATTCCTATGATTAAAAATTTTATTTTTAAATTTTGGATATTACTTATTATATATTTTTAGTGAAATTTAATTCCAATAGTATGGACATCGATGAAGAAGATACAAATGATGCATTAGAATCGTTTTCGTCAATAAATGTCTCAGAAAAATCTGAGCTATCGGGCTATGATGCAGACGTTAGTCAGGATAACAAAAATACACGTACTGAGTCTATCGAAACGCAGACAAGCTCTATATCTTCCAAAAATGAAACCAATGGTACAGAATCTAGTGAGGATAATGGTGATAAACATAACGTTTCTGCTGAAACTAAAGACGAATTATCATTGACTAAAAAAAATTTACAGAATAAGTGTGATAAATTGGCGTGGTTGGATGGCACTTTTTTCATTGTTGATTACTTAGAATCAACTCAAGAGTCTGTGACTGCGCACTGCACTACTGGTAAAAAGAAGGTTAAAGGGTGCTTAAAAGTTTCATCTAACTTTTTTTCACATTTAAAGACCGTGAATTTTTTGTGTACAATATTTGATTAAAAGAAATAAAAATACTATTAATAATAATAATTTTAAACAGCGATGAATTAAAAATTAAAAATTATCATTTAGTATTATCAATTAAAATATCAGAAATTTTTATTACAAAACATACTTTTTTCTTCTTTGCTTTTAACTGTTTTGTCAAAATGAGTAAAATTTAAATAAGAATTTGTAACATTGTAATTAATAAATTTATTAATTTAGATTATTTAGATATATGTTATAAACAAAAATTTACATTCAAAATGTTATTTTATTTATATTACATTTATATTAAACTAGTATATTCAGAGTAATACTAACACGCACGCACGCACGCACACACGCGCACATACACACAGATAGGCACACGTTCTTACAGATATTTTCTAAAACTAGTGTATTTTGATTCATAATATCTTAAAACAGGTATTTTTAATGATATTAGCACAACTTTTTTTTACCATTACAAAGTTTTCGATATGAGAAAGCAGAAGTCTCCATTACTTTGACAGATTTTTCTCTTTTAAAGTTTAAAGTTAACGATGTCCAATTTTACAATAACAGAATTTAGATAAATACATTTTTTTTAGTTTGACAAAAACATTCATAATATACCTACTTTCATATCATTATGCACGATTAAATTGTAAGAAATGTTGGTTTTTATGACATATATCTACACATACAACCTGTTTAAAAAAGCATTTTAATTTTAAGTTGTATACATACAAAATGGATGCTTTTAATAAAAGATATATGATAGCATGATTAAAATGTTAATTTCTGATTATCTTTTTGTAGAAACACCCGGAAAAAGAATCCCTTTACCAGGCCCACAAAATAACAAAGCGTGCCAAGTTAAGCTAATATGAGGAACAAATTAATCGACGAGTCACATGCCGTTTCAACCAGTACAAGTTTGAAGAAAATATTACCGACTGCATACTGGATAATATGTTGTCACATCGAATAGTCGAATCCACAACATTTAGAAGAATATTTGAAGGTAATTAGTTTTCAGTGTATATACATCTATCGTTAGTAATCACTTATTTGAGTATAGTGGAGGTGAAGGGGTCATCATGAACAAAATTATCGATAAAAAGCAAAAGTAGTAATATCATTGAAGCTAAAAACCTAAACCTTTGACATTTTAGGGTCTATTCTTGAATAGTATAGTAAACTGTGGCCGTATTATATGAAAGTTTTTAAAACAAAATTATCTGTAGAATATGGAGCTAATTATAAAAATGTTGACCCATATTCTATTAATATACCTTACATATAATTAATTAACAACCGATCATTTTGACGATAAATTTAACCAATTAATTTTATCAAAATATACAGTTGTAAACTACCACACTGAGAAAACCATATCGTAAACTATTACGATATTCATATCATAAAACTTTCCTAATAAATTTTCTTTCAAGTTAATGTAATTTTGAAATATGCCTATTTACAAAATTTTAATTTTATGATATTTCATATCGTATATTTTACGATATATATTGTAAATTCTACGATATATATAGTGTCAGTTGCGATGTACTTTTCTCAGTGCAATATGTAAAGTTTTATAGACTAAATATTTTTTTATTATACTAACTATTGTTTAATTGTAAAACCGCTCTTTTTACAACCACTACTCTGGTAATTAGTCGTCATAATAAAAGATAATACTTTCATACATAAAACCATTTCATTAAATTACATATCATTTTATTTTGTCTTGAATTAAAAAACTTAAAATATATTCAATCACAATATTTGAGCAGTGTCACTTTACTATTTTAGATTTAAATATAAAAATGGAAAAAAAGCGTTAAAGCATATGAATCGTTATTCAATTGCCAAAAAGTCAAAACAGATGTGTGAAAACAGAAGAAAGAGATTAAGGAAGCTTTAGCAAAAGTGTGACAAATTGACGTGGTTGGATGGCACTTTTTTCATTGTTGATTTTTAAAGGTTACGGATGTCTGTACAACGGCAGATGTATGGAGTTCATCGAAACGTAGTTTTATGGGCGTTACTGCACATTGGGTAATGATTAAAACTACTTTTTCATATGAATTAAATTACTTAATTTTTTATATTTATATATGTATAAAATATTAATTATACTTATTATTCTTTACATATGCAGATTGACGCAAAAAACGCTGCAAAGAAAATCTGCTGCTTTAGCGTGTAAACGGTTTCCTAGAAAACATTCATTTAGCAACATTGCGGATTTATTGGAGGAAATTCACTCAGATTATGGATTAGACAATGTCAAGATCGTTGAAACTGTTACCGATAACGGTTCCAACTTCGTAAAAGCATTTCGAGAATTTTGATTTTTTTTGGATGGAATTAACTGATGCACGATGATTTGAAGAAGATAAATTCGTTTTTCTTCCAAAAACTTTAATTACAAGAGAAGATAAGAAAAACTTAATTTTATAGAAGGAAACTTATGTAAAATGATAAAAAGGTAAACTTATGTTTAAAATTTAGATTTAAGTTAGCAATTCATTTAATAAATTTTCAAATTATATGTCTCTAAAATTTCTTCACTGCAGGAAAAATTGATAAGATAATATTGTGCAACAAGAATTAAATCTAAAAAATCGATAGTTTTTCTTTACCGAAGATGACTGCAAATCTATTTTTCTAAATATAATCCAAAAATTACATTTTTGCCTTTAAGGACCATTTTGGATTATACAAATATTTTGTTTTAAATTTTATTTTTTAATACGTTGAATTAACTAGAGAATCATGTTTCTGTTTTTGTCATTTTTTAGGAAGTATTAGACTTCATACTACTGTATTGCTTTCTTTTAAATTATTTTTATTTATTTTTATATTGTGTCATTGACTAATTATATCACAAATTAATTTAAATTTAGTAAAAATTTAAATTTAGTATAAATATGTGTAACACTAACAAAGCTTGCGTAGCAGCTAGAAGTCGAGTTTCTTATATAGGTTCTCCTACGATGACGGTTCAAAAACATCGAATTTTTTACCGTTGCATAATAAGTTATCGGTTTCAAACTACAGCGGTGCGTAATTAAAAACTCAAGCGTAAAGGGACTTTAAGGAGGTTCTATCGTCATATTGACCTCATAATACAACAAATTTTCTACAATAAATATATATATATATAATTTAATCACTCCTAATGATATTGAAGTCAATATATTATAAAACAAAGTATCGTCATCTACCTAAAAAAACTTTATTGAAATTTTGTTAATGCAAAAGCAGTCATGTGCAACTAAAGAAAGATTTGACAAAACAATAGACTTTTTTGTTTGTTATCAGATCGAAATTTTGACGGTGTCATTTCCTTCCTTGAAAAATTTCAGGGGGACTTACCCATATAAAAATATGTAAGTCCCCCTGAACTTTATCATGGAACAAAATGAAACCTTCAAAATTGAAATCGAATAACAAACAAAAATGTCTCCACTGTTTTGTTGAATCTTACTTTAGTTGTCAATAACTACTTTTGCAATAACAGAATTTTAATAAAAATTGTCTTTTAGTTTAACAAAAAACTGCTTGATTTATAATATATTGACTTTCATATAATGCGAGATTAAATTGCATTAAAAAATGTTTGTTTTTTATGACATATATGTATGCAATAGAACAGCTTTAAGGGGGTACCAAAGTCAATGTAAAATTCAGATTTTGCGCCACAAAATTACCGACTGAGAAGCAACTATTTTAGCTGTATTTAAAAATAGAAACCGAATTACGGAAAACGATGAGATACGTGCCCTCCGTTATGTTTTATAACTTACCATTTAACAAATTTCTTAGTTAAAATCTTAATATCTCGAAGAATAAAGTTTGAAAAATGTCTATAACACTTCGTTCAAACTTATTTATTCATCAAGTTTAACTTTTTATTCGTCGAGCTATTGAAATTTTCACTTGAAAATTTGTAATAGGATAAATTATAACACAACAGAGAGCAAGTATCTCGTCAATTTTTTTAATTTAATTTCTATCATTAATTACAGCTAAAAGTGTTGTGTCTCAGTCGATAATTTTTTGGTGCGAAATTTGAATTTTAAATTGACTTTGGTAACCCCTTATAAGCGGTTTTCTCAAAATCACTTTACTTAAACAACAAAAAAATCGTAAAAATATTTCAACATATGATTTAAAATTTGGCAAGTATACTGAGTAGATTTATACTTCTCGGCCCTACTCGAATAAGTTTGATATTGATATATACAGAATAACTCCTATAATTTACAATGCAACTTTTTTAAATAATTTTGTCATGTTAATGTATATTAATAAATGTAAAAAAGCTTTTAATTAATGTATAGTTTATGCTACAAAAATCACGGAATTTTATTGATTTTTTGAGGCTTCACAGTGGAGAGACCGCTTAAACAATATCAAATTATTTTTTAAGATTATAGCTTAGGTGGTTCGGACTACCCGCACTATCCCCTATTTGTTTCTTAATAGCTGCCAAATTTTACTGTATTACTAACTCGAAATACTAAGATAAATTTTTATATAGAATATTTTTCTTTTAGATGAAAATAAAATTAATAAAAAGTTAATCACACAACAAAAACTGAATGTTTCCAAAGCTGATAGCGAAGTAGAAGAAGTTGATATGACCGATATGTATGATCATAATTCTAATTGCAGTGAAGAAGTGGTGGACATGGACGAAGATTTTTCCTCTTGTATGATCGATGATGACCTTTATGACTCGATTTTATTTCGGCATTTTCGGTGTGCAAGCCATACCTTAAATTTAATTTCTACTACAGACACAAATAAATCTATAGAGGAAAATAGAGAATTAAAAAACATGCACAACAATGTAATTAAAAAATGCCAAGATTTATGGGCATGCTTGAGATCTACGCAAAAGAGGGAAACAATAACCAAGCATTTAGGAACATGTTTAAAACGGCCAGTTGTGACAAGATGGAACTCTTTATATGACTCGCTGGAACAGATTTATTACTTGAGAGAAAAGCTAATAGAATGCGGAGAGGTGTGCGATTCTTTTCAGAAACCGAACAATCGACTTACTCACGAAGATTTTGAATATATCAAAGAATATTTGAAAATAATGAAACCGTTAGCTATTTCTCTTGATAATCTCCAAGGTGAAGAAAACTGTCACTACGGCTGTTTACTGCCAACATTAATCAGCTTAAAGAGAAAGTGGAACATCTTATTAGACGATTCCAATATTGAGATTTGCGACACTATTAAATATGCCAAATATGAATAGACTAACAGATGCTCAGTTTGAGACAAGAGTATTATATAAAGCCAATTCATAAAAAAAATATGTATAAAAATAAAATAATATTACTATAAATAGTTCTTCCAAGCGACTTTTACTTCTGCCCGTTCTAAAAATACGTAATTTCTATTAATTTTTTAATAATAATGTATGTGACTTACGGTGCAAAAACTTTTCAGTCTATATTTATTCTATTCTTATTATTCTTATTATTAATATTATTATTTATTAATTTTTTAAGCATTTTGATACAGGAAAAAAATTTTCTTAAACACAGACATGAAAAAAGTATGTGTAATCGATAAAAACCTTTTTGAAGTCGGCGCCGTATTTCAAAGTATATTATATCACAAAATGCATTTTTGTTGAATTAATACA
Source organism: Gastracanthus pulcherrimus (assembly GCA_949152435.1). Taxonomy (NCBI): domain Eukaryota; kingdom Metazoa; phylum Arthropoda; class Insecta; order Hymenoptera; family Pteromalidae; genus Gastracanthus; species Gastracanthus pulcherrimus. The sequence continues at coordinate 149,201,483 of OX424572.1, read as the reverse complement.
AATTTATAGATATTTGAATAATTTGTATTCGTGAGCAAGATTCTATAAATCAGTTTGAAATACGGCGCCGACTTCAAAAAGGTTTTTATTGATTATTCATATTTTTTATTATCAATTATTTTATACTTTTTAGTGCGTTTTTAAAAGTCGGTTCTTTTTTTTTTTTTAAATTGTATTCCAGACGTTTTAGTTGTTATGACCGAGTTTCATTCCATTAAGGGGCAACACCAGTTTCTCAATTTCAAAAAATCGATTTTTTTGATTGAATTTTTCGATAGTTAATCATTAATATAATAATGTCCCAAAGTATTAGAGTCGGATCTGAAATATTTAAAAAATGACAGGCTGCTGAAGCGCAGATGCTCGGCAACCTGTAACTCCGGCTCTGACGTCATAGTAAACTGACTCGAGAGGTATGAATGTGAGTCTCGCAGTTGTCTGAACTCTCAATATAGCCTTTGTGTTCATTCATAATACTTAGTCGACGTAGGTATAAGAAACCGTGCGTACGAAAGTGTAAGAGACCGGCTACTTCAGTCCGCTTTGAGCAGCCGCTTCGAGCAGACGTTTAGAGCACATCGTAGCCACAATTTAATTTTGAAAATGAGTGAAAATAATCCATACGTACATCAAAAAGGAACGAAAGAAACTAGAGTGCGCGGATCTGCAAGGAAGAAGAGAAGGTTCAGCGGAAATCAACACACGTTGGAGCAATCAACCGAATTCACCAGTACGACTGCTGAAAAATTGTTGCGCGACGAAGATGAGGAGATTATTGTTGATCAAGCGCACGGTTACCGTATACTTCAGTTTTGTGTTGTTTTTACTGCGATAAGTAATTTAGTAGCTTGCAAAGATTGCAAAACAAATATAACATTCAATGAAGCAAGTCCAACCGCCTTGGGATTCAAAATTTCTCTAACGTGTTAGTGTGGTGTCGCGTATATCAATTCTGGTCCTAGGATTAGTAAAGCATTCGAAATTAATCGGCGTATAGTGCTTGTGATGCGGCTTTTGAGGATCGGGCATGAGGGCCTGAATCTTTTTTGTGGCTTGATGGATATGACGACATTTTACACAAATACTTTCATCGGATGTTTTCAAAATGTTTCGACAGCTATAGAAGCGGTTTATAAATTGCCGGTGAATAAAGCTGTAAAAGAAGAAAGAGAAAAAACTCTAGAAAAAGAAGGTTCATATACGAATTTGACAACTTCCGGAGATGGTACGTGGAAAAAACGTGGGCTCACTTCGCGTTTCGGCGTTACGATACTCGCGGGAAAGTATAGTAAAAAGATCATCGACACGTCAGTAAAATCATCTTACTGCAACGGGTGTGAATTCTGGGAAAAAAAAAAGAAGAAGATCCAGAAGCCTATGCAGAATGGCTCTTAAATCACGATTGGCAAGCTAATCACGAAAGTTCGACTGCGACAATGGAGGTCGAGAGCGTAAAAGAAATCTTTGGTCGCTCGTTTGCAAATTACAATGTGAAATATACGCGCTATATCGGCGACGGCGATAGTGTTACTTTCAAGAATATTTTACATATGAATCCATACGATGTACAAGTAGAAAAACTGGAATGCTATCTACACGTCAAGAAAATAATGGGAACGCGATGTCGTAATGAAAAGAAGAAAGTAAAAGGTTTAGGAGGAAGAAATAAGCTCACGATCAAATTAACTGACAAAGTAACAAATAAGCTTCAAAAATACTATGATTTAGCTATTATTAGACATCAAGATAATATAGTTGAAATGGAAGATGCGATTTTAGCTACATACTTTCATATGGGTTCGACCGACAAAAACTCGCAGCACCAAAAGTGCCCGGCCGGCGTCGACAGCTGGTGTAAGTATCGCCGAGCAGAAGTTGAAGGTTTTGATATGATAAAGTTCAATCATGATTATCTTCCTCTAGACCCAGAAGTTTTAAAGGTTTTGGAACCAATTTACAAGGATTTAAGTAGGCATGAATTATGAAACAGATGCAAAGGAGGCAACACTCAAAATAACAATAAAAGTTACAATGGTTTGTTATTTCACTTTGCTCCAAAACACCTTCACAGTGGCCTGAAAACTATTCAACTTGCTAATTATTTTGCTACTGGAATTTTTAATGAAGAAATTGTTGAAAAATGTGATAAAGAATATGTAAATAAGCGCGACATGAAGCGCATGCAGCTAGTGGCGCTAAGGCTACAGGCAGCTTCAAAAGAGGGTCGGACAGTTCGTAGGGCAGCTGCATCGGCTGAACAAAAGTTTTTTAAGCAAGAGGAAGGTTAATTATATGGGCTTGAAATAGCAGACTAATTGTAAGTATGATAAATTTAATTTTATTACATAGAAATCAGTAGTTGGAACTTCAAACGAGTTTTTATCAAAACAGCCTTTTTCAAAATGGCTGCAGTTCTAACTCACGAACAAACTGATGAATCGATTCGAAATTATACGGTATACTCAGCACATGTTTTTACATACCATGAACCACGGAATTTTCGGTCCGTTGCAAAATGTAAATTTGCAATGCTAAAAACGGACTTTTTTTTTTGGCTAAATATGTAACTTTTTTTCAAAACACCTTCATTTTGTCAATTTTAACTATTTTTATAGACCTCTAAGGCATGAGTTATATATCGGCTATTACGCCATATTTTATTGTGAAATAATTTGTACAACTTTATTAAATGATGCTAAATATAGTCCCAAAACTTTATAACATTTGACCATATAGTTTTTTTAGAAGAAACTGGTGTTGCCTCTTAACATGAAAATATGTCGGCCCAAAAAAATGCCGCGCGTATGAAGCAAAACTGTTTGCCTGAAACGCAAGAGTTAAAATCCTAGCGCTTTCCTCGAGGCATTCCCAACAGAATGGAGGAAAAATATTCATTTATTACTCCCCACGAATACTTTTGCCAGTACTGACTCAGTACTGGCTTGATACTGGTTCATACATCTCATACTATCCAGTATTTAATGTATCATTACTGGATCATTTACAGCTTTTTGTTATATCTCGTCAAATCGTATAATGTCGATCCAAGTACCAGAATTCTCAGTATGACTAGCCTAGTACTGGGTCAGTACCGGCTAATTGCGAGACTAGTAATCGCGTTAGAACTGCCAGATACCAGTAGTATTATACACGTAATGTTCAGCAATGTCCAAGTTTGTATATATACGCAATTCAGTACAGGTATCAGAGTTGGCAGCGGCCGAAAAGTACGGAAAAATATCTAGAAAAAACTAAATTACTGGCCAGGTACTGGAACAATCATTACAAAAATAAAATGATACAACCATAAGATAATTCTCTTTCAAACATTTCATCCGAATCGGTCGAATAGTTTCGGAATAATTGCTGGGTAAATATATATTACCAATAAAAAACCACTGCCAGTTCATTGGCACTTAGCTTCCTCAAACTAAATAAATTGTTCAAATATGAATTTCTTTATTCTTATATATTACTTTAAATCGCTATATTTCTTTCTTGTAATAGTTCAAAAGGGTGGGTTTTTTATCATCGATTGTTGTCAAAAGATAAATTACAAAAAATGATAAGCTTGTAATGATAGATCAATTTATGATTATCAAGCATCGATTTCAAAATATCATAAAATAGAAAAATCGTTATAAAACTAAAACGAATCTACGAATATTTAATTTTGTTTCTGATTGTATATGTTCATAAAGAAAATCTAGACTATTGTGATCGAGCAACTAAGTTTCGTGATTATAATACGAAACAGTTATTTTTACCATCTCTCTGTACACATGTTTATTTTATTCTGAAAATTATGTAGGAGATAAAAATAGATTATCTGAAATTTACGGTTGTAAAAGATAGTTAATTTTGTGCTCTTTGTAATGAATTTACAATAGATTTATCATAATATTTCCATCATACAAAAAAAATTAAAATCTCAAAAATGGATAAACCTAAAAATCAAACAAGTCGATGAATCATGAAATATCTTTTGAATAAGAAATCTAATTTTGAGAAAAAAGTGTACGATCATTTTTTGTTTAAAATAAAGTACGAAATCTAAAAAAAATGTTTTTAAACCCTTTTGTGATATTTTGTGATCTCATGCATTGTGATATATTGTGATAAGATTCTAGAAAATCGTCACAAATTTTTTCAAAATAATAAATCTTAAAATTTAGTTTTTCATATTTCCTTTAATTTTAGACTTGTTAGAATATGGTCTTAAGGGGTAACACCAGTCTAAAATTTTCAAATAATCGATTTTTTTTTCGGCTTAAACGTTACTTTGGACCCTTAAAAATCATATCCAATTGGTTTTATACAGAAATAAAATTTGTAAGAGGTCCAATTCTCGATTTTGCCGCAGCACCTCGGAGCGCGCCGTGACGGATGAATCAGCCACCACGTCGCGCTCTGATTTATCGACTATGTCCAGTGCTCCTACCTGTCCAAATTCTATTGCTTATGGTCATTGTGGTTCCTCAGAAGTCCACCAGGGTGTACTAACACTGAATAGAAGTGTGTGTGTGTGAACTAGTACACCTGCCAAGCGACGCCGTCCAGACGCTTTATTTTCTTTCCATACATTTTCGTTCAAATGTTAATAACGTGTTTGTTATTGTAAAAGTTTTCGAATAAACAATATGAGTTCGAGAAAAGTCGTGTATTGTGACAAAAAACCGGCCAAGAAGGAAGGAGTAGTGCAAAAAGACCTAAAATATCAAACCGACGGCCGCAAAACCGTTACGAGCTGGAGAAGCCAAGCCTGAAAAAATGCAAATCCGATGTAACGTTCACCGAAACTGGAAAGCAAGGCTTGGGTTTCAAAATTGTGATTTCCTGTAAAAACTGTGATCAGATTACTATTCTTAGTTGTCCATTTATTGAGAAAGGATATGATATTAATCGCAGAATTGTTCTTGCCATGCGATTACTAGGAATAGGATTGAATGGCATTATAAAGTTTTGCGCCTTCTTGGATCTCCCGCGGCCAATTTTGCAGTCGTTTTACGATACGGTTGTTAAGAAAATTGCCATTGAAGCAGAAGCTGTTTGTAAGCTCAGTATGAAAACTGCAGTTAAAAAAGAACGAGAAAAAACTGACGATCCAAATGGCATTACTGTATCTGGTGATGGTTCGTGGAGGAAGCGTGGTTTTTCATCTCTTTACGGGTTGGTTTCACTTATCGGCTGGTATACTGGCAAAGTAGTTTATAAAGCGATTTCGCCAATTTATAAAGAGTTAAGTAGTGACGATCTACTTACGCGTTGCTTAGGCGGCTTCGCACAAAATAGCAACGAAAGTTTCAATGCGACTGTCTGGTCTATGGCTCCAAAATCTTTCTCTAGTCGCATCAAGTTTTCCGAGAGATCCCTAACAGACGATGCCAGAGAGGCCCGGATGTCCTTAAAATCAGCCAGGAAGGAAGAGGAGGAGTCAGACATTAATAGAGATGGCCAAATGTACGGAGGATTTAAATGCTCCGAAAACTTTAAACGCGTTTTTCTCGAAACGAGTTTTTTCAAACTGGGCGCACTCATAGCTTCAACACCATTGCATCGATCAACTTGCAATTTTTACAGTAGCTTCACAAATATATTCTCCATCGAAGTACGTAGCCGTTTTTTGTTATTTTGAAAATTACTTGTTTTATTAACAATTTACTACTCTTTTTTTAGTCGAAAATTCATACGTTTTGTTCAGAAGTGCACAGTTTCTACAAAAATTGGAATAAAAAAAGAATCCTACGTACTTCGATAGCTATTAGTATGTAGCTTCAGAAGGTTTTTTGTTCCAGCTCTCACGGTTTTCGAGGAATTGGTGCGCCCGTGGAGCACCTTCAAAAAAATCTTTTTCCGCAGATCTGCTGTACTGCCGCCATTTTGTACAAAAATCATAATAAAAATTTTTTTTTTCATACATCAACATATGTTAAATGAACCATCTAAATATGAATACTATTCCTTTTCCCATAATCCCAGAATAAATTGTCAAAATTAGGCCTTTTTTTCGGCCTCCTGAGTGGTGTTATCCCTTAAGCTGAATATAATTTTTGCAGAATATTTAAATAGCGCACTTTTTTCGGTATTTTCATTGTGTGACTGTTTACAAAAAGACGGCATTTAATAGCTCTGCAGGAATTATATTTAGCTTGAGATCATTTTGTACAAGATCTAGTAGGAATATTGACATGATATATTAAATTGTAAGATGTTTTGCTTTGAGAAAGACGATGGCGATCAGCTAGAATTTACATATTACAATTTTTCACAATGCATGAGTTTATAAAGAACAAATACCGAAAAAAAGTGCTGTATTTAAAAATTCTACAAAAGTTATATTTAGCTTAAGATCATATTCTAACAAATCTAGAATTAAAGAAAACATGAAAAAATAAATTTTAAGATTTTTTTTTTAAATTCTGGCGATTTTCTAGAATCATAATATTACAATATATTATGGGTACCTATACCAACATTATTGTAGAATTTCAGACATTTTTATTTTTGGACATGCTCACTTCACATGGAACCACCCATGGTGGAAGATAGTTGGTGCCAGATGTGTTCGCGATTGGATTGAACAAGTGGACAGCCATTTTTAGTTCATAAGAAATATATGGGAATAAAAACGGCTGTCCACTTGTTCTATATATATATGTGGTTCCATGGTGGAAGAAAGATACAAAGTGTCCTCGTGATGGGATTGAAAAAGTGGATTGAACAAGTATATATATATATATCACACACACCCACATATATATGTGTGTGTGTGTGTGTGTGTATGTGTGTGTACCATCAACCATCGGCCATCAGCCATAGTCCATTGCTCATTAATCATCAACCATCGTCCATTATCCATAGTCCACCGCCCATCATTCATAATCCATCCCCCATCAACTATCACCCAATATCCATTGCCCATCGCTAATTACGTATAATCAGTTCCATAATAATTCAACAATTTAAATTTAAAAATTAAAAATTAAAATTTAAAGATTAAAAATTTAAATTTAAAAATTAAAAATTAAAAAAATTAAAAATTTAAATTTAAAAATTAACAATTAAAAAAATTAAAAATTAAAAATTATTTTTAATTCTTAATTTGGAAATTTTTAATTATAAATAGAAAATTTGATTTTTAGTTGGATTATTTTCAATTAAAAATTAAATTTTAATTCTTAATTTGGAAATTTTTAATTAAAAATTAAAAATTTAATTTTTAGTTGAATTAATTTGAATTAAATTTTAATTCTTAATTTGAGAATTTTTAATTAGAAATTAAAATTTAATTGTTAATTAAAAGAAAATTTAATTAAAAATTAACGTATAATTTTTAATTAAATTTTAATTAAATGAAAGGTTTAAAATGAACTATCTGCAACCCTGGCATAGAGTGAACATCGAGGTTTAGGTTTTAAAAGTGTTATATCTTATATGTGCAGTCGAAGAGAAATCAATTCAGGACCGTTGATAAATGCAGGTGGCGAAATAGACGGATCGTGTTCGTTATATGGCTTCTTAGTGTTGAACGTGAAGGCATCAATCTGTTTTATGGTCTCATCGATCTGTGTCAATGTTTGTCGAAATCAACATACAATAAGATAGTGTAGCATCTTCATTCAACGTCGGAATCGATGTTCAAAATTGTCAGTAAGAAACCTGTCAAAGAGGAGCGAGAAAATAATGTAGAAAATGGGAGAACCGAAACTCTTTTGAAAGTATCCGGCGATGGATCCTGGAGAAAACGTGGCTTTACTTTACAACTCTCATTGCGTACTACTGTGGCAAAGTAGTCGACATCATCGTGAAAAATGCATACTGTCACTCTTGTACCCTAAAAAAGAAAACATTAGACGACGACGACTTTGAAGAATGGTATAAAGAACATGAAGAGTCATGCTTCTCAAATCACGAAGGTTCAGCAGGGAAGATGGAGATGGATTCTATCGTGGAAATGTTTTCGAGGTCCGAAGAAAAGTTTGGCGTGAATTATACAAATTACATTGGCGATGGCGATTCTAAAACTGTTGCGGGTATTCTGAAGATAAATCCATATGGTGTCGATTGTCCTGTTACAAAAAATGAGTGCGTGGTATACGTACAAAAACGTATGCCATAAAGATCTATTATGGCTTGGTAATTAGAAGAAATATTTATTCTGACCAAGAGATGTACAGAGCTATAATAGCAACGTTGGATCATTATTGTTCGACAGATAAATTATGGCGCAATGGATAATAATCCCATCGTGTACGTTTTGTGATTTACCGATAGATATTAGGAAAAATAAAATTCCAGCAACCTTCAAGAGCATGGTTCGAATGAGGAGTACTTAACAGATACCTATTTGCTAATCTTCGCGAATTATCAAAAAAGGCAAGATCAATTTATACGCGAGGACATAAAAAAGTAAATTTATTGAAACAAGTCATCGCACGTAAAGTTATAAAATTTGGATGAAGGCGAACGTTTCCATCATTTGATCGATTGTTCGAAGCAATATAAATGTGCTCTAAACGAAGCAAAAAAGTTAAAAAATGGCCCCTTAATATATGCAAAGACAATGTACATACGGATAATATAAATACTTAGGAACACCTTAGAAATATTGGATACTCTAAGTTATATACGCACGTACGGAGTTTATCCTTCGGACTAATTACCGAAGGTGTAGACACCACCTGCATTCTTGTTACTAACGCTGAAAATCATACAAAACCTGGAAATTATTGGGTAGCAATTTATGTGAATGAATTAGGAAGGGGCTATTTCTTCGATAGTTTCAGATGAGCTCCGATAATACCAGATCACATTGAACACCTTACAAAAAATTATAAGCATTTTAGGTGGAACACTAAGAAAATGCAGAGTAAAGACTCATATCTTTCCGGTCAATTTTGTGTAATGTTTTCCCATTTTCTGGTTAATGCTTTCAGTATGCGTAGATATTGTAATTTATTCACGACAGATTATAAGAATAAGAGTCAAATAGTATCAGAGTTTTACAATAATCTAATTACAATAACTAATAGAAAAATTAAGACAAAGTTTGGAACGAGAAGAAAAATCTGTTTGTAGATATTATAAAAAAATATATCATTAATAACAACTTTTAAATATTTTATGTATCGTCTCTGCTCAGCAATTTGTAAGGTCATTCATGCCACACGTGCATCCCAATGAATTTGTGTTCATAGCTCTCCACCTCTTGCAAAGCACAAGTGAGATTTAATAAAAAATTACTGGTTTGCCATGTTGAAATGACTTAAACTCCGAATGAGATACATGACCTAGTATTTCTATAACAAATCCATTTAAATTCAAAATGTCTGAACGTGGATTATCAAAGCAATATTTCTTTAATTCAGCGTACAATTTAAATAATAGTAAATCAAAATCGATTACTATTTATGCACAATAAAATCAAGCAAGTGGAAACGTCGTATCACTTGGTGTAATATCACAAGAGATTAATTTATCATGTGAAGAGTTGGATCATCTAAACGAAAATTTTTAAGTAATTTCAACTTTTCTAAATCACGGAGGCAAACCTGTCATCATGGGAAAGTGGTTAGAAGATCATAGTGAAAATCGAAGTGCTGATAGAGACGAAGTACCAGAGAAAAAATTGATATCAAAATCTGTCAAGTGCGACATTTGTGCGAAAGCATTAAATTAGAATGTTTATTAAATAAAGTCATTAATGGTAAAGATACTTTAAAAAAATGTAAGTGTTAAAATCCCAAAATGACGAAATTGTAACAAATGACATTGTACTTAATCACATATTTGACGAACTGTATCTATTTGTATGATTCTGATTTGGTTTTCTCTTAACCATAGAACAAATAAAATGGTTAAGAGCAATAAACGGATTTAAATATAAATAATTATTAACTTTATTTCTTCACCTTTCCCATTTACCATTTACCATTTACCTATAATTTAAAATTATAATATTTAAACAAATTTGCATAATTTAAAAACTTATCACATTAAATAATATATTAGTTGAATTAAAAATAAGAATATTTAATACGTAGTATTAGTGTAAACTTTCAATGCTGTATACTCACTAGGAGAGAATCATACCTCTGGATCACAAATTTTGATGAGGATATGTCTTTTGGTACCTAGAAAAGACGACTTTGACTAGTAAGAGTGATCACCGCGGTCCTAATCTCGACATAATACTAAAGACAATAACCTCGGTAGAATATTTATATATACAATATGTTTAACGTTGTGTATACGGATAATACTAACTTACTTAACGTTAGTCACTCTTACTATGCATCATAAGACATATCCTAAAGCCTTATCAAAATCCGAGTTAGTTTGTCGTTCAGCCAACTCAGCTGTTATAGAATGAATTTATTATATAATGATTAGTTTTATGGTTTTTGGGTAATGAACTATTTTCGGTTCACTTGTTAGTATTTTTGCAGTTCAATGTCAACCACTATACTCGGTATTGGTAAGTTATAAATATGATGATAATGATATAATTTACACGATGAAGCTTGCAATCAGAAATGTTTCCATTATTACTTCCTAGTCCCTATGGGACCTGTAGGACCCATACCAGAGATCTATTATTTCATGAATTTTTTATGTTCAAACCGGTTTATACGAGGGTAGTTCAATAAGTCTTTAGAATAAAGTATAAAAACAATTTTTTTTGGGTAAATTTTTTTTTATTTTTCAACATAATCTCCTTGGAGCTCTATACACTTGGTCAATCGCTTTTTAAGTTTTTTTAATCCTTCAGAAAAGTGCGTTTTCGGAAGTTCCTCAAAATAAGCACTTACAGAGGCAATGACGTCTTCGTTGTCCGTAAATCTCTGTCCACCGAGCCATTTTTTCAAGTTTGGAAATAAGAAAAAGTCACTGGGGGCTAAATCTGGTGAATACGGTGGGTGTTCGACCAATTCGAATTTTAGTTCTTCAATTTTAGCCATTGAAACGAAGCATGTGTGAACTCGGGCGTTGTCGTGATGAAAGAGAATTTTTATTCTCGCCAAATGTGGTCGTTTTTTTTAATTTCTTCTTTCAGCTGCTCTAATAATGATGCATAATACTCACCAGTAATTGTTTGACCCTTTTCCAAGTAGTCAATAAGTATAATTCCACGTGCATCCCAAAAAACTGTAGCCATAACCTTACCAGCTGACTTTACGGTCTTTGCCTTCTTTGGAGCTGGTTCGCCTGTGGAAATCCACTGTTTGGATTGTTCCTTTGTCTCAGGAGTGTAGTGGTGTATCCATGTTTCATCCACAGTCACAAATCGACGAAAAAATTCCTCAGGATTCCGACTTATGCGCGCCAAAAGAGCCTCAGAGGCGACCACTCTATTGCGTTTATTCTCAGCTGAGAGCAAACGCGGCACCCATCTTGCCGATAGCTTTTTCATGCCTAATTTTTCATGTAGAATTGAAACAACTGCACCTATAGATATCCTTGTGGCCTCAGCTAACTCACGCACTTTTAATCTTCTATCCTTCAACACCATATCGTGGATTTTATTGATGATTTCGGGAGTAGTTGCTTCTACGGGCCTTCCTGAACGTGGTTCGTCACTTATTGATGTACGACCACGCTTAAATTCATTTACCCAGTTATAAACCGTTGCTAAGGCAGGGGCAGATGTGCCATGAACTGAGTCCAATTCATTTTTTATCTCATATGGAGTTAAACCCTTTAAATGAAAATGTTTAATTACCGCTCTGAACTCGTTTTTTTCCATTTTTCTTAACAAGCAATTTTTTATTTTTCAATTGGTTATAAAAACACGTAAACTCAGAAGATGTGGACTGTGACTGCACCATATATCTAGTCGGGAGTGGTGCTGACTGAAAATAGATGATTTGGAGCGATTCGCGCGCCATCTGTTGGTCATTCTAAAGACTTATTGAACTACCCTCGTATTCCAATCTGAAGCATAAAACAGATGATTCAACCTATCGACGAATATTTACGACCACTTTTAAGTTAATTTTTAATTGTATTAACAATCGAAGCTAAACTTAATAAGAGATTTGCAGACTCATCAGCTGTTTCATTTCCAGCCGCAATATTTTGACTAGATGCTTAGCTGCTGTTCATAATTTGAGCCAGGTCCTTGCTGAATACTTCGTTATTTTTACCTGAAGGCAAGATTTCATTCTCACCACTAGACTCTGTTTCATCGTTCGTTTTCTCATGAGAGGATTTTCTACAGCACATCTTAAAGCGACCATATCGGAGCCAGTATGATATTCCGTATGATACTTACCGACATTTTCGTATTTTACATTATTCTTGTTCGATTTATAATTATTATTGATTATCTCAGTCATCCGATGTTCCTTAAGGTGTTATAAACACCGGATGACCAAGATCATTAATGAAAATAAAATGTTGAGTTAGAATAACGATAAATACGATGTAAGAATTTGCATTTGGCAACGACATCCCCTTAAGAGGAATCCGTATCTACTGTCCGTGTCTAATCACGTTTTTGTTATTTATTCAAATTGCAGTTTGTTAATTGAAAAACTAAAAGTTGGCCCCAATTGGTATTTAAATAAGGAATATTTTGAGACCTTAAAAAGTGTCTAACATTATTTCCTTTTCGAGAAAACTTCTAAACGGGAAAATTGATGTTAGCTTTTCCGTTCCGAAGTTTCTCGAAAAGGAAATAATATTAGATACTTTTTAAGGTCTCAAAATATTCCTTATTTTAATACCAATTCGGGCCAACTTTTAGTTTTTCAAATAACAAACTACAATTTAAATAAATAGCAAAAACGTGATTAGACAAGGACAGAAGATACTGCCTCCTCTTAACCCGCTTCCTCCTGAAATGGCATAAAATTTATCCTTTCTTCATCTCCGTAGATTTTGTATTAAATCGCGATAAATTTCAACAAGACTTGGTATACTATTGTTTTCGAGGGTGCTCTTTCAGAATACGACCTTATGTTTTCACAATATCCAGTAGAAAATCCAATATGGCGGTTAAAAGCTAAAAAAATCGAAAAAATCTTAGATTTCTTTGGCTTTAAATACCATTTTGACAAAGAATCCGTTTGTGAATTTGGCTAATTTTGTATGTTCGGTGACATACAGATCTGTACTTTTAGATACTATTTTGAGAAATATGAGTTTGTAATTTTTTTATGAAAGATGGCGATGTTTTTCCAAAAATGTTCGTATTTTGTCATTTTTATATAATTTTCAGTATATGGCTGAGAATGGTCGTCAAAAACTTACCAAGATTACATTGTTCGGATCAGAGAATTTACTACGTGAATACCAATCGGAATGATATCAACGTAACCTCAAAATATCGTAAAAACATTTTTATTTGCAAATTTCGTGGTTACAATATAAATTTTTAGTATTTTAGCGCTATAATGATTGCTTTTGCATTATAGAATATTACTAGATAAGTGCTTATTATAATAGGGTCAACCTAATCTCAAAATATTGCAAAACCATATGATCTTCGAAAATTTCGTGGTCAAAATATGTGTTTTTCGTATTTTCTGCGTTATGATTATTGTATCGGCATCAAAGAATATTACTAGATAAGAAGTAACCGTAATAGTGTCAACAAAACCTCAAAATATCATAAAAAACACTAATTTTTTATTCAAATTTCGTGATAAAAAATGTTTTCTTGGTATTTTACGTGTTGTAGTTATTGTTTTTGCATTAAAGAATGTTACTAGATTAATACTAATGGTAATAGTATTGGTATAACCTGAAAACATCGGAAATACACTGTCTGTTTTGAAATTTCGTGGTTATAATATAAATTTTCGGTATTTTGTATGTTGTAGTTATTGTTTATGCATCAGAGAATGTTACTAGAAGAGTACTAATCGTAATTTTATACATCTAACAGCAGTATATCACAAAAACATGTATTTCGTTGCAAATACGTAGTAACAATATAAATTTTATGTATATTCTGTGTTGCAATTGTTTTCTTTTTTAAGATTTTCATCACTCTATACACAAACACACACGTACCCATATACGGACGCACTCGCGTACACACATACTAGAAGATAGATCCTGTCATTTTCTGAGCTTTGGTTCATACTATGACGATTTGAACGTATAAGAATATTCGAATTGCATGTATAAAAAGCAAACGTTAAATAAAATAGTTCAAGATATTGCACCGTTGGTCAGCCGCATTTACACTGCATACCAACTTATATATAATAGTCATCCTTTACTTCACCATGCTACTTATTGTTTTTGAGGGTTGTGACCTTGCTTGAAATACGATACGCAGTAATATGAATTACAAGTATAAAACTTAGTTGTTCTTATAGTACAACCAGCTTGAAAACATGTACCTGTTATTGCTTAAATCTTTTTTTAGATCCCTAGCTCAGTTTTGCTTTCTCAAAGAGAAAGCTTTGTAACGATGATTTTTTTGAAAACCAAGATTTTGATGAATTTAGATGTTTTTGAGGTCACTGAATCAGAATATGTAAGTTTTTCAAAATGTCTGACCGAGTGTGTGTGTGTGCGTGTGTGTGTGCGTGTGTATGTGTGTGCGTGCGTGTGTGGGTCGCTTATCCGCGTTCGTATCTTCCGCGGTAAAACTTTGCCAAACTTGGCATGCATGTTTGTTATACATGTCTAAGAGTAGCTTTGAAATTTTGCAACCATATTCCAAAATTTGAAAATTTTTGTATGAAGAAATCTTTTTTTAGAAGCGAATTTATTTCACAGTAAGGTACTTATAGAATCCTTCAATTTGAGACCCATAAAAATTCGAAATATACCTTTTTAATTTGTTATACTGCGTGTTTGTAATTTCTTTAACCTTCTATAACTCACAAATTAATTAATGAAATTCAATGAAATTTTTACTGAATATTAGTTTTATATAGAACTATAATTCTGATAATTTTAAAATCACAAGATTTATGGTTTCTTCAGAAAGAAAATAAAATATTTTCAAGTTGTTTATATACTGCATATTGTTTATTGACGTCTTCCTTTAATTTCGCTATAAGTACACGTGGATCGTTTGAGGTTAGGTCAATACTGCTATATTCATCACGCTCTACCATTGAGCCAGTTATGTATTTTCCATGCTTTTTTTTTATTAAAATCACTTTTATGAAACGCACTATCACGTAGTATACAAATTACAAAACCAACTGTTTGTGTAGGATGGCACTTTGTTATGTGTTCTGTCCGAATCGAGAGGTAAATGCTATACGTTCGTTGGCGATCGGCTCTTGTCGGATTGTGGAGCGGAGGCTTTCGAGCGGGCTGATTGGTGCTTCAGAAAGACGGCGCGAGCAGGGGGAAAGGGGACGAGCGTGTCAGTACAGCAGGGCGATAATCACTCGTCGGCGTGCGAAGGGAGCTTAATCGAAGCTATCGAAGCGTTTTCCTGCCGGCAGCAGCCACGTTTGTCCGCGGTCACAAAAGGGACCCGCGTTTTGATTCATGGCTAGCGAGACGTCGTTTCGCCCTTCACGTAAGTGCTCTATCAAACGCGAATCGGGATACGTAAGCCCAGAATCGAGGTAATGTCATAATTGACCGAGTCAGGGTAGGGTTGGGAATGGAAGGTTGTGTTCGCATCTTTTCCAGGAAATTGTCTTTTGTTGTTCGATCGCAATACACACAAGCAGAGTGCGTTCCCGCGACACACATTCGTTGCATTTTTGATGCATACCCGTTTGCGGAGTAGGTTCCTGCCACACACATTCGTTGCATTTTTTAATGTATAATCGTTTGCGGAATACGTTCCCGCCCCAGACATTCGTTGCATTTGATCCGGCTAACGTTTATGATAAGCGTCACGGAGTGAAGTACGTTCAAACAATGACCGTGGTATTCGATATGTGTTTAACTAAAGATACTTATAAGGATAGATAATAATTTGTATTAAGATTTAGAAATGAAAAATAAATTGCCATTCTTGTCATTTACACTAATTTCTTTTTATTTCAAATTAAGGATAAATATTGACGTAGAGTCTTTGAAGGTGAATGAATTATCTCAACTAAATAAAGAAATATTGCAATGTTTTACGGGCTTAGGTAGGAGATAGAAAAGGCAATAATAGACTAATTATTATTCGAACTGTGCAGGTTTACCAGAAGTCTCGGAAGCTTGTGATTGCACAAAACACGGTGCCTCCTGTGAGGTCTAAACTACATCAACATTGACGACAATAACAATATCTATCATCGACGCATCGACACGACGGGAATACGCAGAGCTCACATACACTCGACTTGCAGTCTTCACGTCGACCATCATTTCTTCGAATCGCCGCCTCGCGTACGGAACTGTTTACCTCCTCCTTTACCGGGGGCGCTGCGTTAAGCGATCTCAGCTTGTAGATCGTAAACTCCAAATCGTCGATCGCTTATTATTATTATTTATTTCGTAGCAACTAAGTTATAATTAGAAAAATTTATATATCGGGGTGTTTTTCAGGTGATCGGACGACCGAGAGTGAGACGGCTACGAGTCACGCAATATCTTGCAATTGAAGGTTGACCCATTCGAATTAATCATGCGGGAAAGCGTGCGCTCGGTGGTGGAGTTTAAGGCGAAGGTCTTGAAGGGTCATATAACCCAACTCGACAAAATGCTCGCGTTAGACATAGTCGATAAGGCAGAGATATTGATACGTTTCGATGATGTATCCCTCTCGTTACGTAAATACGAAGAAGAATACGAAAGTCTATGTATACTCGAAAAGAGGGATACCGACTTAGCAGAATGGGAAGAGATACACGCGTTATACTATCCAGTCGCGGGTAAGGTCACAAAAATAAAAAATTCGGACGCGTCTTCAGCCACTGAAGCGTCACTCCCCGGTGGAGCGTTCGCAAACTCGACTTTACTCGATAAAGGCAGACTTCCAAAGCTTCCGAAAGCGGATATACCTAAATTTAACGGTGATTATAGTACTTGGTTATCATTTAAAAATGCATTCGTGAGTGTAATAGACGCGCAGCCCGTAGATGATGTAGTTAAACTCATGTATTTGAAGGGTTTACTCGAAGACGAAGCATTGAAAAAAATAAGCATTTGTGACATTTGGGGAGAGAATTGTCTAAGGCTTGGCGAACCCTGGTAGATACTTACGAAAGGAGACGTGTTCTCGTATCGTAACATGTAAATGCAATTTTAGACATAGCTCTGTTAAGGGAATCGTCGTCGAAGGAAGTGTCAAAATTAGTTGAGGAAGTCATGCAACACCTTTATATGCTCGAAACGCTTAAGGTCAAGGTCGATTGTCGTATTGTGCTCTGTTTGCATCGAAAGATCCCTGACATCGGATATACGAGAGAAGTGGGAGGAGTCTTTGACTCTGGGCGAATTACTAGGTCGCGATAAATTCTACAAATTTGTGAACGAAACCGTGTTCCGATTATCTACCGTAGAGTCAGATCTTGCTCGCGAAAGGGACAACGGAGGTATCAAACGAACGGTCGAGACATTGCGTTTTACGAAGGCTAGAAGGGGAAACAACAATGCGCGCACGTTGGTAACGAGTGTCAATCAGACATGCTTACAATGCAATGCATCCCACTCGCTCTATCAATGCCAGAGATTCAAGGAATTGACGGTATCTCAGCGATGGGACTTCGCGAGAGCTCACAAGCTCTGTTTTAATTGCTTACGACGTCATGAAAACAAGTGCGGCATGGGTTATTGTCGGATGTGCACTCATTATCATAACGCACTTCTTCATTCAGACGTGAAGTCCACAACCACGCGATCGCCAGCGCCGTCGGCATCTACGCCAGCTGCTCAAGTTGTTAATGATCAATCGGCATGACTGGGACTCGAAATATTCAATCTTAACGCGCGTTTGATTCATTCTCAATTGATGATGAGTGCTGTTGTACGTGCCCGACGGACCGATGGACGGTTCATTGACGCTCGCGTTTTGTTGGATACGTGCTCTGCCACTCATTTTATCACAACCGAGTTTGCTAAGAAATTAAATCTATCGATTCAATCAGCCTCAGTGTCAGTAGGAGCGGTAAACGGGATAGAAACCGAAGCACAGGGAATAGTAGAAGTGACGATCAAATCACGTATAACAAATCTCCAGAAAACGTTGTGTTGCTTGGCAGTTTCGAAAATATCTGAGTTTGCGCCGAATACGGTATTTCCAAGGGAGTCCATTAACATCCCGAGCCATGTACACCTCGCCGATCCGCAATTTCATATTCCGCGACCAGTCGACCTTCTGCTCAATGCCGGGATTTCACTAACCTTGATGTCAATCGGACAGATTAGGTTGTCACGGCAAGGCGATTTATGCTTACAGAAAACGCAACTAGGCTGGGTAATCGTTGGCGGGATAGATGAAAACGCTGAGGGATCTATATTTTGTAATCTGATTGACGTAAATAAACAAATTGTCAAGTTTTGAGAGGTAGAAGAATGCACGAAAACGTCCAACCGGAATCAGGAACATCTGCAATGCAAGGATCATTATACCAAACATGTTAGACGCGATGATGAGGACAGACACATCGTCAGATTGCCATTCAAGGATGACGAAGTTAAGTTAGGAAGCTCTAAGCCACAAGCGCTCCGCAGATTTCACTCATTACATCGCAGATTTCATACCGATCACAATTTACAGATAGAATACTCGAGGGTCACTCAAGAGTACATTGATAAAGGTCATATGTCACTCGTAGATTCGGAGGTACCAGGAGGGTATTTCTTACCCCATCACCCTGTTTTCAAACCGTCAAGCACCACTACCAAGGTTCGCATCGTTTTCGACCCCTCCACGGAGGATGAGTTTAAAAGGCGCTTAACAAAGCCTTGCACATCGGATCTACCATTCAACCGAAATTATTCGAACACCTCTTAAGATTTCGTACTTATAAATACGTGCTAACGGCGGACATTGAACAGATGTATTGGCAGATTTGGATAGACCCGCGTGACCGCAAGTATCAAAATATATTTTGGCAATCGGATGATAAAATCCAGGTCTTTCAATTAAATACGGTAACATTCGGAGTCTCGGCAGCCTCGTATTTAGCAATCAGAACATTGCATTAATTAGTGGAAGACGAACAAACCGATTTTCCTCGTGCTAGTGCTATCGTGAAGCGCGATTTTTACGTCGACGATTTGATCACCGGAGCCGACACTCTCGATGAAATATTATCCTTACGCAACTAGATCATCGCTCTACTTCACAGGAGGGGTTTTAATATTCCCAAGTGGGCGTCTAACCATCGACACGCACTAGATAATCTTGATCAAAAGATTTTGAATCTCTAGCTCTAGACGAGTCGGTTACGGCCCGTAAAACATTAGGAGTTGTTTGGAAAGCATCGTCGGACAAGCTGGCTTATTCAGTGAAGTGCATCAATGAGACGAAGACGGTTACTAAACGACACCTGTGATATTGGCCTTAAAGGTCATCATACAAGAAGGTTGGAAGTTAACAATCGATTGGGATGAGTCAGTTCCTCAGGCATTGTACACAAAATGGCAATTGTTCACCAATCAATTAGAGTTATTGAGCGAACTTATGATTCCACGAAATTTATTAATAACCGGCCATATCCAAGTGCAAATTCACGGATTTAGCGATGCTAGCATGTTAGGCTACGGGGCCTGCTTGTATTTGCGATCCGTGAGCGCGGAGGTCAAGTTCTTGTACGATTAGCTTGTGCTAAATCACGCATCTCCCCGGTCAAGCAAATAACTATACCCCGTTTAGAGCTCAGCGGTGCCTTGTTGTTGACGCGATTGTTTAGTGAAGCTCGCAACGCTTTCAATTTCCCTTTGCATCGGAGATCGTGCTGTGATGGCTAAAGAAATCACCGCAATCTTTAAAGGTGTTCGAGGGTAATCGCGTTGCTGAAATTCAAGGGGTGTCAGAATCTGCCGAATGGCGTCATGTTCGTAGCAAAGACAACCCGGCGGACGCTTTGTCTCGAGGCCAGACCCAAGCTGAGTTCATGCGGAATAATACGTGGTTCGAAGGCATTCCGTGGTTGTGGCAACCCGAGCAAACCTGGCCGGCTACCAAACGCGCACTAGTAACTGATAGATCCGGGTTGCGAACTACAGCCTGCTTGCTAACATCTTACGAACCACCCTTCTATGAGAGGTTCTCGTCATATTCAAATTTAGTCAATGTCCTCGCTTATTGCTTGCGTCCCTTGAATCATCATCGGTATTCGGATCTAATGCTGTCAAGAGCTAAAAAAGACGAAGCAGAACGAAGGCTTTTGAAACTTGTTCAACATGAACAATAAGCGAAGGAAATAAAGCGAATCTTAGAAAACGGTACTGCAAAGAGTACTAAGCTAGCGGCTCTCGACCCATTCATCGATGAATCAGGACTGTTACGAGTAGGGGGAAGGTTGCGCCACTCATAATTACCCGAGAGTCAGAAGCACCCCATTCTTTTACCGTCATATCATTATGTGTCCGATTTGATCATACGCGAAACACATCATAATACATTACACGCTGGCGTTCTAGGAACGTTGTACACTGTAAGACACCGGTTCTGGTTACTGGACGGCAAAAATCAGGTTCGAAAAATAGTTCGACGGTGCAACGATTGCATAAGACATCGTTCGACGCCTTTACATAGTAAGATGAGCGATCTTCCGCCATCACGCGTCAATCAAAATCCGGTTTTTAGTCATGTCGACGTCGATTTTTTCGGACCTGTGACGCTGAAGGAAAGGGAACATAAAAATCGAGTTATGATAAAGGGGTACGGCTGTGTGTTTATTTGCATGGCGACGAAGGCGATTCATATCGAAATCGTAGGGGATCTTTCGACCAAACGTTTTCTAGGAGCGTTGAGGAGATACGTAGGACGTAGAGCAATACCGTCACACATCTATTCCAATAACGGGACAAACTTTGTCGGTGCGAATAAACAATTACACGAACTGTACGATCTCCATTGCTCATAACCATTCTGCAAGGCTGTAAATAATTATTCGTCTCATCTTGGTATTACCTGGCACTTCAATCCACCACTGTCGCCGCATTTCGGGGGTATATAGGAAGCCGCCGTGAAGTCATTTAAACATCACTTTAATCGCGTAACGGGTGGAAGATCTCTCACATTCTAACTTTGGACCACTTTGGCCACGGAGATTGAAGCTATCGCGTTCGCGAATTCGCGTCCGATCGCTGCTATGTCAACGGACCCAAATGATCCAGCTGCTCACACTCCGGCTCACTTCCTCATCGGTCGTCCGCTCACCATGATACCACAACCTAACTGTACCACAAATTCGGACAATCGCCTCACAATTTGGCGTTATGTCACTAAGGCATGTCAAGACTTTTGGAAGACGTGGCACTTAGAGTACCTCAGCAAATTACAGCGGCGGCAGAAGTGGACAAGGGGGGGATGTGAAATAACTAAGGGCTCAGTGGTTATCCTAATCGAAAAAGACCATCACTGTAGCCGATGGCCGTTAGTGGTTGTGACCGAAACCCTCCCGGGATCAAATGGCGTTGTCCGAATCATAAAAATCAAAACAGCGCATGGCGAATACACTCGAAACGTTACAAGTTTATGTTCTCTCCCGCACGTTACAGAGTCCGTCAATAGCTAGTTAAATTACGTATGTTAACAATATACACTAAACTCTACTAATGTCAGAGCATTCTTATGTATTCACTAAATCATACACTCGATGCGTGTGAATGTTCATTGTACAAAAAATTCTTTTTTTTGTGAAGGGATTGCAAAACGAAATGTTTGCATGTTGTATATTGTAATTATATCAATAGGATCATTGCTCGTGCACCCTCGCAACGATGGGAAAGATGTTCTGTCGGAATCGTGAGGTAAATGGTATACGTTCGGTAGCGATCGGCTCTTGTCGGATTGTGGAGCGGAGGCTTTTGAGCGGGCTGATTGGTGCTTCGGAAAGACGGCGCGAGCAGGGGGAAAGGGGACGAGCGTGTCAGTACAGCAGGGCGATAATCACTCGTCGGCGCACGAAGGGAGCTGCATCGAAGCTATCGAAGCGTTTTCCTGCCGGCAGCAGCCACGTTTGTCCGCGGTCACAAAAGGGACCCTCGTTTTGATTCATGGTCATCGAAAAAACAACAGCGTAAAGTGAACAATGGGAAAACCACCAAGTAGGGACAGCGAGCAGCTTCGCTGCTAGGTGAGAAAGTGCTTACGAATCAGTCTATAGTTGACAGTCGGGAATTAAGTGGTCTACCGAATTTAGACGCTCAAAAAAAAGGCTATTTTCATGAATTTTTTTGATAGGTTTATATTATACTTTTCTCCGCAATCGCAAGTAATGCAAAGTTTAAAGCCGAGTCCTCGCTGTCCGTATTTCGTGAATGAAACATCTTTATCACAAACTTTACACTACACGTACTGTTGTAACGTAGAAAAGACCAGAAAAAAATGAATAATACTGTATCCTGTCGTTGGATCGACGTGTAAATAGAAACCTGTATCTTTCGATTTTTTTAATTTCTCTGTAGACACACTAGCATAACTTGTATTTGCCTCATGGGCATGTGGAAGCACTCCTTGAAATTTTCGCTTTTTGGTTTTCGAATCTGGACGTCTGCATGAAGATTTTTGTTGCGAGGACTTTTTATCCATTGTAACAATCACGAGCGCAGAGATGTTGCCGTTTCGAAGTTTCAAACTCGACTGATGTTGAAAGAGCGGTATAGCGATATATATATATATATATATATATATATATATATATATATATATATATATATATATATGTGCTGTTATACTTCATCTACTCTATGTATAATATCTCTATGATACAAGTTCAATTCGAAGAATATGGGATGATAAATAAATAGACTTAAGCAGGGATACTAGATTTATAAAAGGTAGCAGCTGCTCAAGTGTACAAAGCCAGGTAGGCGGAACCCCTCCGAGCGGAGAAGATGAACGCGCTCAGGTAGTAATGTAGAGGTCGTACAAAAATACAGTTAGGCTTCTCCGATCTTTATAAAATTTTAGTATAATACTTTTGGATATGTATACTTTCGAAAAATGTAATAAAAAAATCGATTTTTTCAAAATTGTAAATAGGGTAGACCCCTTAACAGTCAAATTGTAATAATCTACTTCCAATAGACAACTGTATTGTTTGTTATTATATTATTATTGAATACTAAAAATACAATCATTAACTTTATTATTGTCTTAAAGCACAATTTATTTAATAGTTCTTCGTTTTCTAAAAATCTAATACACACTTGTATCAGCCAAGCAGTTAGCAGTCCGAACGCATCGTACTTTCGGTTAGCCAAACAATCTTAGCCACGCAACCAATAGTAAGTTAAATAAATAAATATACGTAACAATTCCATTAATCAATGTCCGGATAAACCCGTTGGGAGAATAAATAGGAAATCCACTTTTATTATTTTATCGTAGTAATCCGCGACATAACAACTCAATGTATATATCTGGAGGAATCGCCTCAGGTGGCAATCCCCTGTCCGCAATCTTATGTTTTTAAATTATTAACATACTAATCAATATTAATATTGTTAAAATTAAAAAATATTACATTTATTTTATTTCTTTGTTCTTATTCGAAATAAAATTTATTATAAATTCATATAATTATTACTTCCTCGCCACTTAGCAGTAGTAATACAGTGTATTTTTTTATAAAAAATGTTGTTTTCCTTCCTACCCGTATGCCCTAGCACGTTTTTACAGGATACACCCACCACTTCTGTGTGGAGGTATTTGATCATAACAAGCCCATCCCCCTTCCCCGCACTGTTCCCGCATTCCCCCAAGTTACCGAGAGTGGCATGTTTCTACCCAGGTCGCCAACCTGCGACGGAGAGAAAACCCGTAGGAAAAAACCTCCGCCAAAATGCGTGGCGCTAAGAAAGTCAACTTGCTAGTCAAGTATCCTTTCTTACCTACTAGAGAAGGCCACCTTTGTTATTGCCCTTGGTTGTGCGGGTGGTCACCCATCCAAGCGACCCCCCACGCAAAAACTGACCCCACCACTTATGCCGGCTGCCTGCCACCAAGGTCTTAAGCACTTAACAAATTTTTCTTGCGAAAAAAAGGCAGAGGTGCCGGCAGTGGGAATCGAACCCCGGCCCGACGCGCGGCAGGCCGACACTCTACCCACTATGCCACCGAGGGGCCAGTGTATTTTTTTTATATTTAAGTACTTTAAAGTGGTATTCCCCATAGGCCTAATCAACTTTTTATTTGTTATAACAAATCTATGGATTAATGTGTATTTGGTACGTTGTAATTTTTTTTCGTTACTCATTTAGATTGTTAAAATTATAATAACAAGTGTAATTTAAATAATAGTATATTGTACAACTAGGGGAGTAAGAGGGCCATTTCTAGCGAGGATGAACTGATTCTAACACGAGTCACAGTCGAGGGTGTCGAAGGCCGAAGGCGCCCGAGACGGAGACGAGTGCTAAAATCTTCACCCGAGCTAGAAATTGCCCTCCCCCTTGTTACACCGTAGTTTTTTTGACAAGCGCATGTAAGGCCCTTTTTTAAGCATATAGGGCGAATGGGGAGTTGCGCATTTTGAGTCGTGCGTCATTTACTTACAGAATTAAATTATAATTTCATCTTCAAAATAACAATTTTCCAAAATTTTCTACAAATTTGAAAAATTTTATTTAGGACTGGGACCTCCAATTACCTAATCATTACCTTCCGCTCCGGCGAAAACGCTCGAAATCCTCAAGTTGCCATTCGCTTTAGATGGATGGAAAACAGCGTATTACATGCACGTATTAAGAAAAATACATTATTATACGGATTCATTTGTTGTAATATATTTACTTGAATATAAAACTGCGCCAAAATTGAATTAGAAATAATATATTTCTACAAAGCGCGATACTATCCCCTTCGTATTTTTACGAGGAACCTTCAGTCAAATTTTCAAAAGCTTTCATTATTAACTCTCGGAGAAAAATGCGTTAGAAAATATACAACTGTAGTTAAATTCTCAAACGCAATAGTCTCCGAGAGTTAATAATGCAAGCTTTTGAAAATTTAACTGAAGGTTCCCGATAAGAATATAAAGGGGATAGTATCGCGATTTTTTAGAAATGTTTATTTATTGCAGAGAAAAAAATATAAATGTGATTCCGGTAAGGTAGGGATTTTAAGATCACTTTCATGTCACCTTTATAAAAAAAAAGTAATCATAATAAGTGAATAAATAAATAAATATTTTTTTAAATTGTAAGATATATATATATATATCTTACAATTAAAGAAAATATTTATTTATTCATTCACTTATTATGATTACAATTTTTATATATATACCACAATACTATATATATATTCATATACCACAATTACTAAAAGTAGCTCTTTATTATTTATATTAATTTTCATGATGCACTAAGATAGTGGACCCGGTTCTCGATAGGTACTCTGTTGTCGATAACTCGAAGTAATAATACGATTTTAGATATATTTTAAACCATTTTTCGGTACGAAAATATTATTTTTATCTTAAGAATATATCACTGAACAAATCTTTTGAATTATAAAAACTCAGTTAGCGCTACTTGTTAAATACAAATTCGTACTTCTTGGCACTCTCAGATTTGAAGCGTTTCTCGACGTTAAACACAACCGCAACAAGAAGTAAACTTTAAAGTCACATTTTTGTAATAAATTAAACATTTTAAAAAACTTAAAGCCAAGATTAGCTTTAAATTCAACAATATAAACGAAATCAAAAAGTTAAATTTTGATTTATTTGCTTATAGCTACTTTAATTCTTATATCGAAAACACCGTCTTAATTACCCGTATGTACCCAGGTGTCGATTGTCAAATAATATACGCAAAATACAAATAAATTTTTCTTACATGTTATTTCAATGCTTAAAATTACTTAAAATGAGGGGCCTGCGGCGGCTCAGTCGGTAGAGTGTCGGATTCCCACGCCGGTGACCCGGGTTCGAATCCTAGTCTCTGCCGATTGATACAAGCACCACTGTAAAAATGACATGTGCTTTGTTTACAAACACACCGCAGACCCCCGTCGTCGATTAGCACCACATGGAAGCAGAAACATGGCGACGTTAAAAAAAAAAAAAAATTATGTAATTATAATAATCGAAATGTGTATGTTATTCAATCAAGTTTTTACATAATCTAGAACCTAACCTTCATAATGGGCCTGTTGGTATATTGAGAACTGGGTCTTTTGTACCTATCGAGAATTGTTCCGACTCGTAAAATAGTTATCGACAACTGCTCCCTCGGATTTTTTTTGGTTTATTGAATTTGAAAGTAAATATTACGTTAAAATTTCGTTTTTTTCTAGTTATTTGTTAAATAAAAATATTAATTAATTATTAGTTGAAATCAAAAAATTAAATTTTTTTTCAAAATGAAGTATTTTTTATAGCGAAATAAGTTGAGTCTGTTACTAAACTATCGAGAACTGGGGCAACTACCTTATCTATATCTGTAAATTTTAAATTTATAAAAATTGAAGCGGTTATGGCTCACGTAGTAAAATGCTTGCTTTCTAAGACAAGGCCATTCTGAGGGCGCATGTTCCCCGTCAGTCCGATTTTTCGGCGATGAAAATCTCTTGTCCATCCAGATTTATCGGTGTCAAAGATCAAACTCAAGCTTGATCAAGATTGAAATGTTGTGTAATTAAAGTTAAGGAGCACCAGTGCCCGTATAAAAAAATATTTGTTCTTATATTTATATATTTTTTTAGAATTGTAATGCTGAATTAGTAGTAGCTGATTTTGCAGCACGTGTGGCTATACTTGCGTCTGAGTCACAGTCATCATCAATTGCTGAAATAGAAAGTCCTGCCATAAGTTCGCAAGTTACAAAACAAACTGCAACTAGTGTACAGACAACGTCAACAGATTGTACTAAAAACTGTCAATACGATAATGAATCTTCGAATCTTAAAGAAAGTATGTGTATATCAACGTCGGATATTAAGAAGTTTAATGTGTTCGATAAAGGTACTGTTAAGCATCCGAATACTTTTTTCTTAATTTCATATATAATGCTATCTCTAAATTTATTTAAAAATTTTCCAATATATGTTTATTCATCCTTTTAAAAAATTAAAATATTTTATTCTTTTGCGAAAAAGAGTTTTTAATGCACTGGATGTAAAATTCAATTTTACACCTCGTTTTGCGACCGTAAAATGCGATTTTATTCCCGACTCAACCGTAATGGGCACTTTATTAACCTGAAAAGTGAGACAAAAGTAGCATATGATCCCCGTAAAAGAAGATTTGCGGAAAAAAGTATAAAAAATTTTTCCCGCAAAAGCTTTCTCTCTTTTTTTAAATTTTGAGCTATTTCTTTTTTTTTCTGTGGGTCCCACTCTTTAAATCAATAAAGTGGCCACAGTTAAGTTGGAAATAATGTTCTGTATGTAACACGGTAATAAAGTCGACTTTATTTCCGTGTTGCTAATTGGACTATTATGCATCGTATTTTACGAAAGCTGTACGGACACACAATGCATAGAATTTGTAAAATGTCATTAATTAGTACTTACTGTATCAATAACAACAATTTGCTTAAAATTCAATGTTATTCTGTTGATTTATAAAGTATGATGAGGGATCTGATAACCATATCAGGAGCGTGTGTCGCTCTCCTAACCAGCGACCTACATGATAATGAAACAGGTAATCCATTACTAAAATCGTCTTAATGTGCTCTATTTAAATAAACAAATTAGAAAATTTGCTCCATTTTTTGTAAATAAAAGTTCATGTTAATCATTATATAAACCACAATTAATTTCTCTGTTTATTTAAAACAAAATGTACTCTACAATAGGGTGTCCGTTATTTCTCAAACTAAAAGCCTTGTAGCCTTTTTAAAAAAAATTAGTTCAGCATCTCGAATTTTCTTTTTTTCTAACCTCTACTTTTAAGGCAGTATTCTACTTTGAACGCTTAAAATAAAAGGTATTTTTGAGAATTTTTTTGAGATTATTTTAAACATATTAATATAGGATTTGTAAAGCATAAAAATACACTTTTTAAATAAACTAAACAATTTTTTTTTATTCATTTTATGCACTTTTTATATTCGAAAACTGCAGTTAAAGTCAACGCCTCAACGTTAAAGTTAACGAAATCTCGATAATGGTTGATCTGAAACAGAAAAATCAAATAGTTTTAGATTCAGTATAACTCCAGCAACCCATGGTACTAGAATTATTAATATACATGTAAAAATAACAAAATGGTGGCTTAAAAGAATCGTGTTTTTTTCGCTATTTTTGGAAAAAAATATAGTTAAAATGAAAATTTTTATATAATTCTAGTTCCATGGGTTAATATAAGTGTACAAAATATGTGTTTAAAATTTCATAAGAATCGGTTCAGTAGTTTTTGAGATTTCGTTAACACGGGGTGTAAAAACGTTGTTTTGAGAAAAACGCGATTAAAGTTTTTTTAAGTCGGTTTAGCTCGCTCAGGTAGATACGTTCGAAGGCTGGAAAAGTAAAGTTAGACTGCTCGGATCGTCTTGAAATTTTAGTATGATATTCTTACATACATATACTTTTGAAAAATGTAAAAAAAAATGATTTTTTGAAAGTTCCGAAGTAGAATACTGCCTTAAGCATCGATATTTCCCATTTAAACAATATGGGGATTTGATTTTGGTAACATATTTTTCTTTAGCACGTAAATCTACAAATAAAATGTGGAAAAAATTAAGAAACTTCGTTTTACATGTACGTATGTGTATACTTTTTTTACATCCTAAGATTTTTCTTCGTCCCCCTGTAAAATGCTTGAACATTATGCTTTTTACCTATTGTCGTAATATTGAATCTATTTTTTTTGGCACTTGCATCTATAATAGAATTCTGAAATAAAAAAAAAACTTCTTATTACATGTGCGTATGTAAAAAATTTTTTTTAAATCCCTACCTCATTTTTGCTACTTCAAAGATAAAGCTTTGTAACGATGACTTTTTTTAAAACGAAGATTTTGATGAATTTCGATGTTTTTCGATGTTTTTGAGGTCGCTGAATAAGAATTTGAAAATTTTTCAAAATGCGTTCTAAACGTACTGCTTATTTTTAAAAATATTTAATTTAAAAGAAATTTTAAACAACAATAAATTATTCTTTATTGTTTTATGCCCTAGACACGTAAAAAATATGCATAAATTCGTAAAGTAGATATAATTTCCTTTCGACTGGTGTATCTTACAATGTCCTGAAAGTTTATTTTGTTAAAGAATTGCGATGTTGAATATTTAAAATTTGTAAAAGTTTGAAAAATAGTGCATTATGCAACAAGGGAATAGTCGACTTTGTTCCCGTGTTGCATATAGAGCTTTTTTATTTCCGAATAAACTGAGGCCACTTTATTGACTAAATTTGGAAATTTATATTAATATTAATATAAATATAAAATTGAAAAAATATAGAGGTAGCGAGAGAAACTGAGAATTTACTTCATTCCCGCAAATGCGAATAAAATAGGAATAAAGTAAATTTTCGGGAATAAGTTCATGTAATTTACTTTCGAATTGTGTAACTTACAATTACTTTTAAGTTCTTTTTGAATTTTTTAAATTTGTTAAAATAGGAAAAAATCATTTTTGTCAAAAAAATGCATATATCCATAAGACTCACTTTCCTTCCTATTAGTATATCTTACAGTCACTTTATAAATATAAATAACATTTCAATTCATATTTATTGAGCTATTTTTTACATTATTTATAAAATAAGATTATGTCTACATGCATACATTTTATATTAGTCTAGTATATGTGTATATATATATATATATATATATATATATATATATATATATATATATATATATATATATATATATATATATATATATATATATATATATATATATATATATATATATATATATATATATATATATATATATATATATATATATATATATATATATATACATTTAAAAGAAAAGTATATTTTTATTATTTAACAAATATTTTATTGCGGTAAATACTATTTGTTACAAAAAATAGTGTAGATTTTAACTGATAATGTGCAAAAACGGTAAAATTTATCAACATTCAGACAATGTATAAAAATGTCTTTCTTTATTAATGGTATATAAACAGATGGGCGAAAATCAATATTGGCATGAGATCAGGTTCCTTGCGGTACCCCAATTTAAAAAGAACGTTCGTTTTTGTCCAGTAGTTTCCGAGATACAGCTTGATACAGCTACTTGGTTCATTTTGAAGTAGGAGCTTAGAGTTTCTGCGCCGCGCGAAAAGAGAGCGCGACGGCGGCGCGGTCATGCACCAAGTGCCCGCTGGCCCGTGCCGCGCTAACTTTCGCTCTTATTATGTCGCTCATCAGATTGCACAAGAACAATTGGACTATTTTTTACTTAAACCTTAAATCTTTCTTAAGATATTCTGAAAGTTTTAAATTGAAATATGATATGGTTTATTGATATTTTTGTTAAAAAAAAGCTTACTTCGTCTCTAATTATCGGAATTTAAAATTTTGGGGCTTTAAATTTTCACAAAAATGAGCACAGTCAATATGCCAAAGTCCCGTTTTAATGACTTTTTAAGGAGAAAACTTATTGCATTTGTTTATTAATTTTTCTTCACATATATTTAATGCACCATAGGACCCCTTAATTTTAAAAATTCCGAGTTTTTACGGGTCCATATAATTTTTTAACGTAAAAAGTTACTATGAATTCTTGGGTAACTATTTGAAGACCGTCAAATGGATAACTAATACATGCAGACAAATTTTTTTAATTAACAATTGAATATCTTGTAAGCTCGGCTTACTCCATTTATCGACTTAGCACACTTCAAAAATAGATTTTTAAAGGAATTTTATTCCATTGAGGCTCGTGCGGAGACTAAAAATAATTGGAGCATGCGCAAGTTCAAACCATCTGACGGGTCGTTGGTAGAATATTTTACCGAGCAACGGTGTATTGCAAAATATTTCGATCCACAGATGGTTACGTATAAGATAAATTATTATATCGTGAAGCAATTACCGACTCGTGCTCGTGATGTATTGGCGGTGATCGATTATGTGGACACGGACCGTATTTAGCAATCGCTTGAGCGGCTAGATTCGTCTTATAAAGATAATTCAGAGAATAAGTTGACGGGGCAGACGAATGTAAGAAATAGTGCACCGCCGTATCGTGGTCCGGCGCACCAGCAGTGTCAAAGACCTTCGATTAACTACATTCGAGAAGCACATTGTGGCGACGATCATCCTTCTCAACAATCCCGCAATAATTATCGGGGTAATCGGACCGCACAGCGTGAGTATAATCAGCAGGGCGTATACGAAAATTGGTGTGAGCGAAATTCGTCGAGTAATGCTCGCGAAGTTTGTTTATCCGACGTATCGAGACCCCCGCCTAATATATCTAACTCGTCGTCCGAAGACAGGCGCGTCGAAAATATACAGGACTTGAACGAGCAGGGCGAACACCTGTGTTTACAAACACTATACGGGCGCTAGAGCGTTCGGAATTTATTCGTGATCTATGTTTTGATGTGGAACGAAACGATGGTCCAGTCGATTGGGATAATGACTCGCGCGTGATTAGTCCACGCGTTCAAGCTGAGGCTTTGTCGCACCCAGTACCCATTTTAATTAATTCGGGCAGCGAAATAACATGTATTTCGGATTCCTTTTACAGTAGCCTAAAGAGAGAAAACAATATTCCTGAGTTGCCTGTGAGTAATCTAGCGATTCATGTAGCTGTGGGACGAAAAATTATTAAAGTCGATCGAAAGGCATATACATAACATACATAACAATTAAAATATGGAAATTTAACTTTGAGTATACGTTTATTGTGGTTCCAGGTTTATCTGCGGATGTTATTGTCGGTGCTGATTTTTTAAAAAAATTTGGTGGAGTAATTAATTTTAAAAATGAGACAGTTGAAGTAATGAATGAAGTAATACCTACGAATTTAGTAACTTTTCGGCCTATTTCAACGGAAAATAATCAACTTGAACCTACGTGTTACAATTTAAAAATATTTAACTTGGATATTGTTGAGTCTTTAGAAGAGTATTCTGAAATGGGGGGTGTGTCTAAGGATCTAAGGACTGGAACGCAAATAGATTTTGATCGATCGCAGGATGATGACGAATCATGCTCTGAAAAATGTTCGATGGAAGAAAAAATTGATTCTTATGTAGATAAAATCGATAATTTAACACCTAATGAAAAAGTTTCTGCGAAGGAACTTTTATTAAAACATAAAGAGGTTTTTTCAAATGAACTGGGCTGTACGAATGTATACGAGCATGAAATTCGACCTATCGTTGATAAGCCATTTATTAAAAAATCGTACCCCGTTCCGATTCGTCATCAACCCGCGGTTGATCGAGCGATTAAAAAAATGTTAAAACAAAAAATCATTGAGCGCTCGTGCAGCGAATATTGCAATCCGATTAGAATTGTTCTAAAAAAATGGAGAGGTACGAGTATGCCTTGATGCGCGACATCTAAATAAGGTGATTTCTTCCGACAATGAGTTTCCATTGCGCATTGAGGAGCTGATACAAAAATACGAAGAGGCAAAATATTTTTCGACAACGGACGCCGTAAAGGGATATTGGCAAATTTTGTTTACCCAAGGTTCACGTAAATTTACCGCATTTTGGTACAAAGGCGTGTTATACCAATTTCTAAGGGTTCCGTTTGGGGTGAAAACAGCTGGCGCGGCGTTTATCCGTGCATTGACGCGAGCGTTGCAAAGAGCATCACATTTCGTTACTGCATATATCGATGATATGCTGGTAGCTTCGAAAACATTCATGGAGCATCTCTATCATTTGGATGTGTTATTTACACTGTTGCGCAAAGCTGGTTTTACACTAAGCCTGGATAAATCCTTTTTCTTCCGTAGGAGTGTTCAATTTTTAGGATATATCTTAGACGCACAGGGGGTTCGAGCAGACCCAAAACACCTCGAAAAGATAAGGGATTTTCTATGTCCAATAAATAAGCAGCAGCTCCAGGGTTTTCTCGTCGTGTGCGGATATTACCGACGTTTTAGTATACGTCACGCGAATTATGTCGATCCTTTTCGAAATCTATTACAGACGGGAAATTCGTGGAATTGGACTAACGAACATACACGGGCATTTGCAGCTCTTAAAGAAAATTTTGGTCGAGCAGTAATTTTGAGCCATTATATAATTGACTCTAAATTTTACTTATAAACAGATGCCTCGGATATTGGAATTTCCGCAATATTATATCAGATTGATACGGAAGAAAATATCCGTGTGATTTCACTCGTTAGTCGAGTTCTCACGAAGTTCGAAAGTCGTTATACTACTACGGAGAAAGAATTGTTAGCTATCGTGTACTCTGCTTTAAAATTCCGGTATTATTTGATAGGTGATGAGTTTGACATTGTAACAGATCATATATCTTTAACATTTTTATTGTCGTCACCGTTTCATAGCGAGCGATTAGTTCGTTGGATCTTGGCTCTCTAAGAGTATGATTTTATTATTCGCCATTGCAAGGGTTCAGACAATATTGTCGCAGACTTTTTTAACACTCATAATAATCAATTTCTAATGGTCGAGCAAATTCAAACAAAGAAAGATCAATTTTTTAACGCTTTACTATAGTCAACATCGTCGTTCGCATAATCGCTAGCTTCAACGATTTTGCTTTCTCTTTGAGAAAGCATTGTTTCGATTAAAATTTCTTTTATGATTTTTTAGCGTAGAAACATAGTATATGACTTGGTAACTCGGAATTTACTACTCCCAAAAAATGTTCGTTCATGTGTGTAGGTGGGTGTGTGCATTCATGCGTGCATGCGTGCGTGCGTACGTGTGTGAGTGCGTGTGTGTCTGTGGGTGGGTGTGCGTGTGTGTGTGTACATGCGTGCGTGCGTGCGTGTATGTGAGTGTGTGTGTATCTGTGTGTGTGTGTATGTGTGTGTGGGTGTGTGTTGTGTGCGTGTACATGCGTGCATGCGTGCGTGTATATGAGTGTGTGTGTGAAATCGCTTATAGCATTATTAACGAAGGGTGAATTATTTGGAGAAATGAAATGTTACATGTATTCTGTTGAATGGCAGAAGCGAGGTTTACCTCACATACATATTTTATTGTGGCTTAAACTACGTTTCACTCCAGATCAGATAGATGATATTATTAGCGCAGAAATACCAGACCCAGCCGAAGATCCTCTTCTTTATGAAATCGTCAAGGCCAACATGATCCACGGACCTTGCGGTAGCTTAAATAACAGGTCGCCTTGCATGAAAGAAGGTTGTTGCAGCAAAAAATTTCCTAAAGAATTTCTGCAAGAAACTCAAACAGGAGATGATGGATACCCAAAATATCGACGTAGGAAACCGGAAGATGGTGGTTTTCTTGTTGAAATCAATGGCATCACCATTGATAACCGCTGGGTCGTACCATACAATCCTGTTCTTTCGCGGATTTTTGAAGCTCATATCAATGTGGAATACTGCAACTCTGTTAAATCGATAAAGTATGTTTGTAAATATATCACCAAAGGCTGTATTCGCTATAGAAGATAAAAAAGACGAAGTTAAAATTTATGAAAGTGGTCGATATATCAGTAGTTCCGAGGCAGTATGGAGAATCTTAAGTTTCCCTATTCATGAAAGATTTCCAACAGTCTTTCACATCGCTGTTCATTTAGAAAATGGTCAACGCGTCTACTTCGATCAAAAAGATTCTAATCGCTTGAGGAATATCATAAATCATCCTCCTAAAACTACACTTCTTGCATTTTTTTAATTATGCCAGGTAGATAGTTTTGCAAGAACGCTTCTTTACGTTGAAGTTCCTTATTACACATGGAAGAAAAATAAATTTGAAAGAAGAAACCGTGGGGATGATGTCAGTGGCTGGCCTGAAGTAAAGAAAGATACGGCTCTAGGTAGAGTATATACCATCCACCCTAATAACTCTGAGTGTTATTATCTACGCCTTTTGCTTCACGAAGTTCGAGGTCCAAAATCTTTTTTGGAATTGAAAACTGTTGATGGCATTGTACAACCTACATTTCAGGCAGCGTGTAAAGCCTTAGGTTTATTAGAAGACGAAAAGCACTGGGATGCAACTTTGGAAGAAGCAGTACTTTGTGACTCTCCACTCAGATTGCGAAATTTGTTTGCGGTTATGTTATTATTTTGTCATTTATCTGATGCTTCAAGTCTTTGGGAAAAGTACAAAGATCATCTTTCAGAAGATATTCGGCGTGAAATGGAAGCTCACTTACAAGATGGGATCATCATCTCAATGTTGAGTAAAATTTATAATAAATGCTTAGTTTGTCTGGAAGATAGTTTGTTGTCAATGGGTGGTCAATGTCTGCAGCAATATGGTCTGCCTCAGCCATCTAGAGATGAATTATCTCTACAAAACAGATACTATATTCGAGAAATCAGTTACGATACGAATGCTCTGGAACAAATTATAACTGATAGCGAAATTTTACTGAACGATGAACAGTCTCACGTTTACAGAATAATTTTAGAAAGCGTCGAGAAAAGTAGCGGTCAAATGTTTTTCTTTGATGCTTCTGGAGGAACCGGTAAAACATTCCTCATTAATCTTTTACTTTCGAAAATAAGAAAACACAACCGTATAGCCTTAGCTGTTGCTTCTTCAGGAATTGCAGCTACATTGCTGCAAGGAGGTAAAACGGCTCATTCTACTTTTAAATTACCTTTGAACTTAAATAAACTCCAGACACCAATTTGTAACATTTCAAAACAGTCTAATATGGCACAAGTTTTGAAAGAGTGTAAGTTAATAGTTTGGGATGAATGCACAATGGCCCATAAAGGTGGATTTGAGGCTCTCAATAGAACATTGCAAGATATAAGGGGAAATGATAGATTGATGGGGGGAGTCACTATTTTATTAGCTGGAGATTTCCTGCAAACATTGCCTGTTGTACCTAGAGGTACCCGTGCGGATGAAGTGAATTCTTGCATAAAGAAGTCATATTTATGACCTCATATTCAAAAACTTTCTCTGCACACAAATATGAGAGTTTATTTAAATAATGATGAATCTGCCGGAATTTTCGCAGAAACACTACTCCAAATAGGCAACGGAACTTTCCCGTCCGTAGAAGATGAGATTGTTATTCCATCAAATTTATGTACGGTAGTCACCACATTATCAGAACTTATTTCAAAGATATATCCTGATGTGAATAATATAAAAGATAAACCCATAGATTGGTTGTGCGAGCGAGCTATTTTAACACCAAAAAATGATAAAGCAGCTACCATTAATAAGCTACTCTTGAATGCTTTTGAAGAACAGATTGCTGAATATAAATCATTTAATTCTGTTATTGAAACCGATGATGCTGTCCACTACCCTGTTTAATTTTTAAATAGTTTCATTCCACCCGGGTTTCCACCTTATAGATTGAACCTCAAAGTTGGAGCGCCTATAATGTTGCTGAGAAATCTTTGTCCTCCTAAATTGTGTAACGGAACTAGACTACAAATAAAAACTCTTCGTAAAAATGTTATAGAAGCTACAATAATCACTGGAAGTGCTCGCGGAGAATCAGTTCTTATTTCTGCGAATACCTCTAATCCCATCAGACTATCCGTTTGAGTTTAAGAGAATACAGTTTCCAATCAAGTTGTGCTTTGCCATGACCATCAACAAATCTCAAGGGCAGTCGTTGAAAATGGCTGGCATCGACTTGATAGAAAACTGTTTCTCTCACGGACAGTTTTATGTAAGACTAGCGTCCCCTGTCGCGGCTTCGACCGCGATTTGAGTGTCTGGAATTCATTTGTTAATAGAATTCATTCAATCATATAATTATGATTTTCTGTTTCATTTGTAATAATAAATCAATAAAAAATGTCTTAGTCTAAAACTTCTCTGTAAACTACGTTAGCGACGTTGCCTTTTGCAGCTAATATTACCAGATTACTGGCGGAGCCTACCCTAGAACATCTTACATAAAACTGTCCGTGAGAGAAACAGTTTTCTATCAAGTCGATGCCAGCCATTTTCCATGACTGCCCTTGAGATTTGTTGATGGTCATGGTAAAGCACAACTTGATTGGAAACTGTATTCTCTTAAACTCAAACGGATAGTCTGATGGGATTAGAGGTATTCGCGGAATAAGAACTGATTCCCCGCGAGCACTTCCAGTGATTATTGTAGCTTCTATAACATTTTTACGAAGAGTTTTTATTTGTAGTCTAGTTCCGTTACACAATTTAGGAGGACAAAGATTTCTCAGCAACATTATAGGCGCTCCAACTTTGAGGTTCAATCTATAAGGTGGAAACCCGGGTGGAATCAAACTATTAAAAATTCAACAGGGTAGTGGATAGCATCATAGCATACAAAACGTTTTATAATAGATAATGGTACATAAGAGGTACGTAAGTACACAAATTTAAGGAACTGTGCTTAAGTACTGAACTTAGAAATCTGTACTTATATGAATATACTTAAGGGGGCACATCACCTTTAAAATGTGAAACAAAAAAATTGATTAGGAATTTTTATTTTGATATTTATTTTAATAAGGGTTTTTTTACCTGAAAGTATACATAAAAACCTACCAATTTGTATATTTTTTACCTTCGTTGGACCTTCTATGCCTCCATGGCAAACCAGACTGTTTTCGAAGACTTTAAGCACTGTCCGTAAGATTCCAAGTCTACGCATGGATGGATTGGGCTAAAAATTTATGGAGATACTCATTATAGTAGTACTTTTCATATGAGAGTAGGGATTTTAATTTGAACGAGTAGAAGTATTTTTTTATATGAACATTGTCAATATAACACTTATTTTTTAATAATTTTATCACTTTTATAGATGTAAAAAATTTTCTACTCGTTCAAATCAAAATCCCTACGCTCATATGAAAAGTACTACTATAATGAGTATCTCCATAAATTTTGAGCCCAATCTGTCCATGCGTTCACTTCACGGAATCTTACGGACAGTAAGTTGAAATTGATAAAAACAACATTTAGAGTTATTTAACAATTAAGTTACAAGTTCTAATAGATATAATTTAT
Organism: Gastracanthus pulcherrimus; assembly: GCA_949152435.1. Lineage (NCBI taxonomy): Eukaryota > Metazoa > Arthropoda > Insecta > Hymenoptera > Pteromalidae > Gastracanthus > Gastracanthus pulcherrimus. Next base: position 149,163,382 of record OX424572.1, on the reverse strand, counting down.
ACTCATCTTATCAATTGCAACTACTTTTTTCTTCTTTTCAACGTAGCAGACAAACATCTGCAGCAGTGTACATCAATATTTTCTGGTGCGTGGAGTCCCATGAGTCTTCCTCCTCCTTGAATAACCTGAAATGAAAAAAAAACACAAATGAATAAATTGAGTAAACTGTACTTATCATACTAAACTCTTGAGCGACACTTTCACACACTTCCCTCAACTGCTTATTTATTTCATCAAAAGCCGATTGAGCAACTGGCTTGCATAGGTCCATAATCCCACAAAAAGTTGAAAGGCCAGCGTGTCCATGTCCAAGTACACGAGCAGACAGCACAGATCTTCTGTTCACTTCATATGCATTTCCTTTGGGTCCTACTTTGTTGCTGGAGTTGATCGCTGCTATTTCACCACACTTTGAGCACACAATATCTACTTTGAAACCAAGACCCTGCCCACCAGTAATAACAAGTTACTTACTAGTAGTAATTGCAAGTTGCTTACTACTATTAGTAGCAAGTTACTCATAGTAACTTGAGTATACAAAGCATTCATATAGTTAAAGGGATAATATAAAGTAAAGACCAAAGGGGCAATTCATAAATTACGTCTCGCTGTTTTTGACAATTTTGACAATCCTTCTCCTTGTTGTTGTTTTTCGATGTTTTTTTTGTTTTTATAGCGGTTTTTCGATTATTGAGTTTTAGTTTTTCGGATCTTTTGGTATGTTTGAAATAATATTATCGATTTTTTTTTGCATTAAAAAGAGCATGGAATTACCAATCTTTTCCGACCCTAAATTTTAAGAGGTTATTCGCAGTCAGTAGACCGAAAAAAAGCGATTTTTCAATAATTTTTTCTGTTGAGACATTTTAATTTATTAACGTAGAAATTTGTATGCATATTTTGGTAACTTATAATTTTAGTCTCATATTTTTTATTTGTAAAAATAATGATTTTAAAGCTGCTATAGCCGATCTCCAGTAGCTCCTCTAAAAAGGGGCGTCTTGCGGTGCCCACGATATCTCTAGACTGGATTATCTGAAATGAAGAAAATAAATATGATTTCGTTAATATAAGGTATTATCTGGTAATTAATCGAAGAAATAAGCAAAATATTAATTTTTAACTAAATGACGGCTTCTCAAAACAAATTTTGATTTTCGATAAACATTTTGGCCTTAAATTGTTTATAAAATGGAAACTATTTATCGGCGAGAAATAACCTTCGATTAATCACTAAAATTCTATTTTTAAAGCTTGTGTAAAGACTGATCGGTTCTGCCGTTTCCGAGAAATCTTGGTCACTGACTTTAAAAAGACAGTTTTGAGAAAAGCGCGTTCAAAGTTTCAAAAGCACTTTACACACAGTAAAAAAAATTCTTTTTCAGCTTACACCGAGTCGTCTATTCCAGGACTATATAATAAACCCTTCATTCCTTCGGCAGCATCTAATAATTTGATTTGGTGTTATCTGCGGACCATTCTTCCCTCTCGTGTGCTCTCGTGCACTCTTCGGTCGGAGATCCTGACGCGCTCTGCATCCTCCTGTTCGGCATATAAATGCGCATTGGGCCCAAGGGAAAGTCCTATTGCACTCATACAATACAAGACTGATGCTGTACCTTCATTGAATATGCCGGCAGCGATGTATGCAGACATTTTCACAATTTTGGAGACACACGGAACGATTTTCGGAGTGATTTTCCATATGAGTTGATTGTAGCTTTCGTTGTTGTTTTTGTTTGTTGGATAAGTTTCTCGGTGGCTGTTTGTATACAGGAATGTATATTACTTATAATCATATCGTAAGTATTTATCGTTATAAAATCTGGCATATCCATTAATCCACAGAATTTTTCTGCGCCTTTGAATCCTAATCCAAGAACTCTCATGACAAATAAAAAACGTCCATTTATCGCATAAGAATGCCCAACAAATGGACTAGAATATATGGTACGAGTTGCACACTTATCACACAACGAAACAATCTTAAAACCAAGTTCTCGTTCAGAAGAAGTTTCAAACTTCACCTTTCCGTCACAGATTTTACACTTCACATATTCAGAAATTGCTGCAAACGCTGTAATAAAGTTCAACATTCCATATTCAACAGACAAATAGTGCGAAACAAAGATCTCTTGCATTTTTTATTTTTTCGCAGAGGCACTAAAACTACTTTTGTTCGTCTCTGCTGTTTTGAGATTAGAAACATTTTTTCTTTTCTTTGATCTCGACTTACACATCTTCAAAAGTGCTCTCTTTTCTTTGCTACACTTCATTTTCAGGAAGAAATCACAACAGAGGGTATAAACTTTACTACTTGGCTTGGCTTTTTAGACTGACTACTCTTCAATATTTGCCGGTTTGTGAACAGAAACGGTTGAATTTAGCTCGCAGGTATAACAAGAATACTACTACACTGCCAATCAATGTATCTGAATACAATAAGAAGGTGAATAGAGCAGCGTTCTAGGTAGGCAGCTGCCACTCGGGTCTCTGCCCCGCCTACTTTCAAACACTTCGAGGCGTCTTTACAAATGTGCGTGTATCTTCGAGAATATTTGTCGGATCAACATGAATTTTTCTGTGTATATACTTAAATATATATACATTACGAAAATTAAATAAAAAAATCAATTTTTTTGAAAATCCTGATTGCGTATAACCCCTTAAATAAGCTACAGATCTCGCGCACTGTTAAGGGGTCACTCAACGATCTCAGCAATAATTTTCAATAATTTTTTTTTAAAGAAAAATTTATTTAAAATATTCAAACTTCTTACACATAAAAGAAGAGGTTTCACACTTATAAAATATGTTTTTTATTTTTGTTTTGTATGTAAAATCTGGCTGGTCCGGCTGCCTGAAGTTAACCCTACTACAATCTGGTAGACGTGATATCTCCACATTGAAGAGCCTGAAAGCAAAAAAGTGGACGGGTTATTAAAAAATAAGCTTTTTGCTATAGCGGGTAGCTCAATAAACAAAATTAGATGACAAATAACAAAATGGCGGACATTTGAAATTTTCGACCTTTTTTGCAATTGCCATTTTGTTATTTTTCATCAAATTTTGTTTATTGAGCTACCGGCTATAGCGAAAAGCTTATTTTTTAATAACCCGTCCATTTTTTTGCTTTCAAGCTCTTCAACGTGGAGATATCACGTCAACCATATTGTAGTAGAGTCATCTTCAGGCAGCCGGACCAGCCAGATTTTACATACAAAACAAAAATAAAAAATATATTTTATAAGTGTGAAACCTCTTCTTCTATGTGTAAAAAGTTTGAATATTTTAAATAAATTTTTTTATGAAAAAAAAATGATTAAAAATTATTGCTGAGATTGTAGAGTGACCCCTTAACTCGCGCACTGCTAACCCCTGCGCACTGTTACGGTTCAATGCCTTTGCACTGTTACAATATAATTCCATAGCCAGGAATGTATCAAGCTCACGGGGCCCCTCGAAAAATTTTCTTCATTTTAACATTATACATTGAATAAAGCTTGTTTTCATTGTAGAATATGAAAATTTTTATTATTTATGTTTCTGAATTGAGGATAGTTACTGGAGTTTTACTGTTGTAAATATATGATTCGTAAATTTTAGTATGATGAACCTGTATACAATTTTCTATTTATACAATAATAATTTGTATGTGTTGTTCAGATCAATATTGTTGAGTCTGTGATTCCTCAAATTTATATAATTTATATTTACAGAATTTTTTCTAACGTTGCATAGATTTTGTAATTTATTTCATATACCTGTTACGGACAGGAAAGCTGCCGTGCGTGGGTGTGGGGAAAGGATGGGAGACTTGCGTTATTTATACGTACCAATTAAGATATGTAAGTCTTTGGTGGTTCGAGTGCTTAGAAAGACAAGACAAGGAGTTTAACTAATGATTGTTCTTTATTTGCGTTTTAGAGAGAGAGGTATGTCATGGGTTTCAGCTAAAGCCGAACTGTCGTGAGATACGCCAGCCGTGGGTCGCGAAGCCGTCACGAAAAACCGAGTATGCAGCATAAGCACACAGGCATTCATACGCGTTCTTATCTTGCTGGCATAGAATACCTGAGTCAGCGAGCACGACGCTAGGCTTCGTCTGTGACACGTTCGTAGATCACACGTCGACGCCACGGCGACGCCAAATATACGTGTATGAAAAATATTCCTATAAATCCGTATAAAAACATAAAGAACTCGAAAATTTGAAATTCTAAGGTTAAAACTTAAAAATTGAATTTAATATTATTTTACTAATTTTTTGAGAACTATGTTAGAAAACGTTTGTTGGGATAAGACTTAAATTTAAACGACAATGCGAATGTTTGTATGTGTATTGTTGTTTAGTATCTTGCTAAGTGTATAACAGATAAATGTATGTCTCTCTTTTTTTTAAACTTACAACGTAGATATTCCTTAAAATAAATACTCACATATGAGGTGAGATATTTTCATTAACGATAAGATTAAAATTATAAAAACTGATTATGTATTACAATGTAGAGATTATTATTAACATACGTATGGTTGGAGTAGCTAATTTATCAAAATATTTTAGAATGAGTTATTAGTCCAGAGTAAATGAAATTGAAAATTGGCACTTAATCTTGAATTAGATATTGATCTTAAGCGATCAGATAAGAAATGAATATTTTTTAAAATATTGTAGCAGAATAAATGTATCTGTAAAAGTCATTCTAATGTTTGCACTGCTTGTGCTTGATCATTTCGCTTCTTCTTCATATCCGATGATAAGCTGCTGTCGTACTGGACACCTGTCTGGAGGCGGGGGAGACTCTTGTGATCTCTCCTTGCGGCCTCGCTGCCTCTGCGGAGCTGGCTGGGGGCGGAGGAGACTTTCTTAGTCTCTCCTCGCAACTTACTGCTACTGCGCCGATCGCCTTGTTGGGGGGTGGGGAGACTCCTACGGTCTCTCCTCGCTGTCTCGCTGCAGCTGCGTCGGTGGCCTTGCTGGGGGCGGGGGACACTTCCTTAGTCTCTCCCCGCAACTTACTGCTGTTGCGGAGCTGGTTTCAGCGCATTCCTTTATCGGCAGCGCGACTCTCGGTGCGAAGCCCAGCTCCTCCATCCAGCCGGTCTCGCTGCCCCTGTAATCTTTCTACATCGAGTGAAATATCCGGACCCCCCGGTAAAAATAAATATACCTATTGCCAATGCTACGACAACCAAGCCTATTGTCAAATAGGAGAAGGTCATAGCCGTATCGCGCACTGAACTGACTGTTGCCCAGTGACCTATATTATTTCTATAATATTTTTTCCTGACTTGAACGCCTCGCTGTGGACACCATGCAAGTTTTTTGCTTTTCTTTCGATATCTTCTTTGATTACTTTATCCACGAGATGTAACAAATTTTGTGTGTTGGAGAAATTTGCTAATATTGCGCGCACGTCCAAATTTATTTTCGCGAACGCTATCTCTGACGACAGCACCCTAATCTCTCGTGTGTCGATACTCTAACATTGTTGGTATTCGCTGTGCATCCCGGATTTAATCTCAGTATTCCTATCCCTTTTATCTCGAACGTATTCTGTACCGCCCTGTGGCACTGTACAAAAATTGTGTATACTCCGGAGGTCGAAAAGACCCAAGTATTGGCTTCGTGTAACCTCATTCAGTAGGTGTCGTTTAACTACGTTATTTTAATATTACAGTCAGCTATATTTATTGATTTATAATTAATCGTAAATTTGATCTTGCAAGCAGCATTTTCTTTCATCTCGCGAACCGGTTCTGAATCTTTGGAAACATACAAATTATAAGGAGTTTTACACTCGTTTAACTTTTGGACCGACGTCGACATGAATGTTTAGCCGTGCTTATCGCTTAATAATGCGATTCCGGCCAAATGTACGCAAATGTATTAGTATTATTTATCGCGTTCTGCCTAATTGGAATTGCCGATGCTTTATGTAAAATAAAGTCCTGCAAGTCCAACAAGGGTATGAATAAATGATATATTAACTTATAGCTAGAAAAGAAATATAGAGAGATTTGAAATTTTGATAATTTTTTAATTGAATTAGGTTTATCTGTTTCCGGGAATCGTGCGTCAATAACCATCACTTTCACAAGGATAGCCGAATTCCTGATTAAACTAGGCGGCATAAAGCGCGAATTTATGATGCCTTGTGAAGCGAAGAAAATCACATCGGTTCACCGAAAGAAATTTGTTACGCCTATCGCATCAAACGACGTGCTTTAATCGTTCGCTCTTGTTTTATACAAAGTTAGTACAAGAGTAAGGCCAGTAGTGTATTAAAATCATGCTTTAGCTATACGCTAGTACTCGACGCCAAAAAAGCACGACGATCTTGCGCTTACCGCCTCGAGTCAATGCGCTATTGTCGTGAAAGAGATACCAGAAAAGTATCGTGTACGGGCGTGCGTCGTTCGCATGTCTTTTTTACCCTCGTGGTATGAGCTCTCTTGCGATCAGCGATTAGGCCACGCCCCCTTGCGGGAACTCGCCGCTCGGAGATTTTCGCGCGCATTCTGCGTTGTTGTTCACTTGGTGTATAGAGAAAATTTACCATGATATTCGCTGGAGTTTTGTAAATTCATGCATTTGTCGTTTTTCCTATAGGATGTATACATCTGCTCACAGCTGAATTCTCAAGGGGGCGTGGCCTAACTACTTTTTGCAAGGGAGCTCGTACCACGATGGCAAGACATTCATGCGAATGTCGCGCGATAGTTTTCGATGCTTTTCTCGTAGCGCATTCGCGGTAACAGCGCATCGACTCGTGCCGGTAAGCGCAAGATCGTCGGGTTTATTTTGCGCTGATTACTGTCATGCGAGTAATGCTTGAGTACCTGCGTGAATAAAAACACATATACGTTGCTTAAAGTGCATCGCTCACGTCCATACTATAGCCGTAACAAATTTCTTTCCATGTTATTATCTCTGTTTCTAATTTGTGCTGTAGAATAACTTCAGCAGTTCAATGGCTGAGCTTATCAGTGCATTCACAGTAGCGAGCGAACGAGGCAAATTTTTGGTTGCATCTCGGACCCACGGGTATCGCAAGTCTAACTCGGAAGTTACATCCGCGCACTAGCATTGGCACTGGCATTGGACGAGTATATCAAAAATTTGCTTGCATCCTAGGGGCCACCGTGGACGCGCGCAAAAATTCCAGATACATGCAGAGACTCGCGACACCAGTGGGCTGAAGTAGACGCGAGTAGTTTACTCGCACACGCATGAACAGTTAAGTCTGTTCAAAAGTTTTTTAAAATCACCCGTGTCCCCCTGGTTACCCTTGAACACAGGTGAACTCACCTCTGTCAAGGCCAATAGTTGCTCACGATCCGAGTGCTACCGAGGACACGAGACATTAACGCGAGTTTGCTTGCCTCCTCGTGTTGCACGCACAGTGCCCGAAAGTAGCCAAGGCAGACTGTTTTACCGACATATATCATTGTCGCCTTCGGGCAACTCTTGCGCGTAGGCCTCTAGCCCGAGGGTCCCCTCGGGCTGCCTCGGGTTCCCTTGGGTGCTCGTGTTTCGCTCGGGTACGAGAGGTACGCTAGCGGTTCGCTAAGAGACGAGGACAACGCTAGCGGTCCGCTCGGGTACGAGAGAACGCTAGCGGTCCGCTAGTTTGCGCGGGGAACGCTAGTATAGTAGTATACCCTAAGGGAACTCGAGCGATCCGCTAGGGCGCAAGGGAATCGCTTGTGCGAGCGAGGGATACTCATGCCCCGAGGTTGGCCATGGGTTTGTTCCGAATTTCTTTTGAAATTTTATTGTTGAAAATGGTCATGAACAGTATGTAGAACAATAATATTTGCAAGAAACCCACCAATTATGTAAGCTAACTTTTTTATAAACAATTAAAGTTCGATTTCGGCACTTTTTTTCACTTTCCCTCTGCGGTTTGAAAAATATTGATTTTAGCAGGAAAAGTTTCAAGTAAAAGTTGTTCATTATTGAATTATCTACATAATAGTCAGCGAGAGTACCCCTCTAAGTCTATTAGTCTACTTGCAAATTGGAAAAAACCACAAAATTCGTCAAAATCGAAAATTGTTAATAACTATTGAAAAAATTACTTTATTACATTGATACTTTAGGAAAATGTACTACTCTATAGTCCAAAATAGCTTGCCAAATTTCAAGCTTCTATCAATTACAGTTTTTGTTTCATAAATTTCTATATTTCGAAATTTTTTTTTTTCACAATACGATTTCGATGTGAAAAAATTATTCAGATTAGGCGTCGTGACTTCAGATTAAAGTGAAAGAGTTATATTTTAATAAACTATTTAGAAAACCACGATATTTTAATTAGAAGAGCCCCTGGATGCTAATGTTTATGAGGTGCCTAATTAACTTTTTTCTCGAAGACAAGATTTAAGTTCAGTCAAAATCGAATAAATTCCATTGAAAAGTACTGATTTTTATTTAATTTAAAAAAAAGACGTTTGTCTATGAGCATTAGGAGCCAAGTTACGTTTTTTTTATAGCAAGCCATTGCTCCGTGAATAAACAAGATATCGTCATGTTTGAAATCGGAAAATGCAGTTAAAGACTTGTAGTTTATGCATAATTATCAGTTGTTGATCTCATATGGATTTTCGATTGTGAAAACTATAACGGAAAAAAGTGATCGGACAGTTACGCGCAACGGCGCCGTGGAAGACGGAGTGGGGGTGGGCTCTCGCGTTCACAGCTCGAAACTGAAAAGTAAGTTTCAAATCAGGACGCTCGGAAAAAAATGGCGTAATTTAGCCAAAAATGCTTCTTTCTTGCTCTTTCTTTTTTTAATTTAGGGTAATTAACTAAAAAATAACTTTAGCGTAGTCAGATATTAAATTTTAATTTACTTAAACAATCAAAAATTAGTACTTTTCAATTTTTCATGTTCGCGTGCAATTTTTTTTTATTTATTGCTATTGTTAAATTTTATTAATTTACACAATATTCCATTTTATACGAAAAATAATTATTATCAATATTAATGTATCTATAGACTATTTTTATTATGTTATTCACTGAAAATGATATCAAATAGTGTTGTTATGAGGTAATACAAAATTCGCAAAATTATAATTTATAGTCTTTCAAAATTGATAAGTATAATCAAAAAGTCTTCTGTGATTTTTAAATATGCATTATTTTGATAATAGACAATCAAAATTCAATCGTGTTGATATCAACTACTTAAATATTATGAGTACAGTTTACTTATTGAAGGTATATAAATTGACACCGAGGTGCTCCACCCATCATTACACGCCCACACGACAGTAACTGTACACAGTCACCTTAATGACCACAAACAGGCTCCTGTCAGGACTTTTATGATAGGGTCAACGTCGTAAGAGCTATGAAATTCCAGACGGGTCCACCCATGGCGCCAAAAGTCCCAGTCCCCGGATCGTACTAAATGTACAACTTTACTGGAAGTAATATATGTGAACATCTGCTCCGTATATAAAGCAATATGTTAGTATAGTGGGGGTAGGACCCCAGGTATAAAAATTCTGCAGGGTCAACAGCATAGCACAGACGATTTTCGTCAGTTGTAGCGTAGTGTTGAAGCAAGGAGCAGTGAATTTTCGTGTTGTGAATATTTCTTCAAATATCTATATTGTAAGTTCAAGTGTTAATTTCTATATTTTTAAATAAAGTGAATTTGTGTGCTGTGAATATTTATTCAAAAGACCAATACATCACTTTTATTTGGTGTATTTTTCAACAAGTAACGTAAGTAATAATTATTAATACAATATTACCTTTATTAATATACAATAGCAAATTTCTTGTTATACATTTTATTTAATGTACTAATTTCGCATGTTTATTTTTTATAGCTAAATCAGTTTCAAGCAAAGTACAAATCAATATCAAAAGTAAACTTGTTAATTCAGATTTTTATTTTACACTAATTTTATGAAGTTATTTTCATTTGCATTTTACGTATTTATAAAATTTAATTGATTCAACATTTAGTTTTAAATTGTATTAAAATTTGTACGACTATTATAAGTTATCCCAGTGTATTAATCGTTTTATTGTGATTGTATTTTACAGATAAATTTGAAGCACAATGGCCACATTGAAGTGCGAAATTTGTGACTTGGATTTGTTGTATGTCACCTACAATCGGGAAAGAAGTATCGCCGATGTAAATAAATAGATGCAATCTACACCTTCGACCTCAAGACGGTCATCAAGGAAATGTCATTGAATTCATTAACGTATTTATTGTTTAAAAAATCATCGATAAAAGCATCTTTTAAACTTGAAGTATTACCTCCGACTGAAGCTGCAAGTGCTCAATATTCATATAGAATACATTTACAAATTCAACAGTGGCTGGGTAATTCTATAGAACCTACGAAATGGGGATGGAAAGCAACAACAATGGGCCTTGAACCAGTTTACATAACCGATGATCTTATTCCACAAAATTTATTACAATATATTTCATGCAAATGCACAACGGGTTGAACACAATGAATTGCAGTTGTAATAATAAAAATCAGTACTTTTCAATGGACTTTATTCGATTTTGACTGAACTTAAATCTTGTCTTCGAGAAAAAAGTTAATTAGGCACCTCATAAACATTAGCATCCAGGGGCTCTTCTAATTAAAATATCGTGGTTTTCTAAATAGTTTATTAAAATATAACTCTTTCACTTTAATCTGAAGTCACGACGCCTAATCTGAATAATTTTTTCACATCGAAATCGTATTGTGAAAAAAAAAAATTTCGAAATATAGAAATTTATGAAACAAAAACTGTAATTGATAGAAGCTTGAAATTTGGCATGCTATTTTGGACTATAGAGTAGTACATTTTCCTAAAGTATCAATGTAATAAAGTAATTTTTTCAATAGTTATTAACAATTTTCGATTTTGACGAATTTTGTGGTTTTTTCCAACTTGCAAGCAAACTAATAGAGTTGGAGGGGTGCTCTCGCTGACTTTTATGTAGATAATTGAATAATGAACAACTTTTACTTGAAACCTTTCCCGCTAAAATCAATACTTTTCAAACCGCAGAGGGAAATGTGAAAAAAAGTGCCGAAATCGAACTTTAATTGTTTATAAAAAAGTTAGCGTACACAATTGGTGGCTTTCTTGCAAATATTATTGTTCTACATACTGTTCCTGACCATTTCCAACAATAAAATTGCTATCAGAAATTCTTGCAGCGTAAAAACCTAATTTGACTGGCCTAATACTGGATTACGAGAGAGCGTATCTGCATTGGCATTTTTCACTCCCTTCTTGTACACGACATCGAATTTATAGCCGCGCCGAGCTGCTTTCAGTCTATTGAACCTGAAATCTGGCTTCTTGGATGTGTGAAAATGCTTTAGAGCTAAGTGATCCTTGACCACTGTGAATTTTCGGCCGTAAAGGTAATTCCTCAATTGTTCTTTGCCGAATACGAACTGGAGCAACTCCTTATCTGCTCTCTCTCTCTCTCTCTCTCTCTCTCTCTCTCTCTCTCTCTCTCTCTCTCTCTCTCTCTCTCTCGTGGTTCTTCTTGACCTGTCAGGGGAGCTCCAGACACAACTACAACGTCTACAGAATGCATGTGTGAGATACATATGTGGTGTTAGGCGAGATGAGCATATCTCCGCCTACAGGAAAAAACTGGACTGGTTAGATCTGAAGGTGAGGAGGGAGTATTTTATGGGGCTGCTGCTTTACAAAGCGGTTGTCATGCGGCAGCCACCGTATCTAACTGCCCTCTTTGAAAAAAACCAGGCCAGGACTTCAAGTAGGGGTGGTATGAAAGAGCTCTCGGTTCCGGGGTCGCGCACCGATAAGGGCCTTTTCTCATTTAGAGTTCAAGGTGCGCACCTTTGGAATTCGCTCCCGAGCAGTGTGAGGTGCCTGCCATCTTTTTGTAAATTTAAAACGGCGTTTAGCAGGCACCTTAAGCAATTACATGGTGAAGAGAATGTACAGAGGTGAGTCGAATATTTATTTAAGCTTTTTATTTATTTTGAATTATTTATTTATTTAATTTATTTATTTATTTAAATTTATTTATTTATTTATTTATTTAATTTATTTATTTATTTAAATTTATTTATTTATTTATTTAATTTATTTATTTATTTAAATTTATTTATTTATTTATTTAATTTATTTATTTATTTAAATTTATTTATTTATTTATTTAATTTAATTATTTATCTGGTTTATTTATTTATTCGACGTATTTATTTATTAATTTATTTATTTATTTATTAAATATGTTTAGTGTTAGTTAGGTGTGAATGTATTTATTAGCGTGATTGTTAAAGTGTCATGAATGAGTGTGTTTTAAATTTAGACGTGATAGTATACGCAAAAATTTAGCAAAGTATGTGTATGTATTCTTTTATATTTATATGTTATCTCTATTGTATTTATTTTTTATTCTATGTATTATTTTTTGACGAAGCGTTTTCTGTGATATCTGACTGTGACTAGTTCATTACATTTAAATATTGTAAACTGACGAACTGATAAAGTGAATTATTATTTTAATAAGAAATGCAATAAGTGAAAGTTAAGATAACAATTATATTAAATCGACTGATATTTTTAATTATAACTACATGTACATGAAATTGTAAGATTTTGTCTTTTGATGAATAAAAAGTATATCTATCTATCTATCTATCTATCACTCTTCTTCTCCCCTCTCCCTTCCTCGCTCAGAATGTGAAGTAACACATGAATCTTAAGGTCCGAAATGCCGACACTCGTGATTGAGTTGTAAATGTAAAACTACATTAAGCTGTGTTAATTATGAGGAAGGAAAACTCAAACCGGCCAGTCAGACTTTGATAGAGCAAAATACCCTATCTTGCGAGCGAGAATAGAACGCAATCTGCCAGAATTAACTATGGCACGAAATGACGCATCTCATCAACAGCATGATATTATCTTATACAGGTCCTTGTTTTTCGTCACAAATCCTTAGTTTTGGGGATTAGTGAATCGTTCTTAAACTTATTGCAGAATACGTATTTTTCATGCATATCGTTTAAATAAGAACGGAGGAGGGGTTGCTCTGTACGTGCACAAATCTGCTGGAACCAAAGTAGTGGGAGTATCGGAGCGGATACCCATTTGCCGCAAACGACCCGAATTTCTCCTTGTTGAAATCTCCCTTTGCAGATTAAAATCCCCCGAAATCGGTATTCTGGGGCGATATTGAGGACGCCATTCTTAACTGAAAATCCACGTACGATCAATTTGTCCTTATGGACGATTTCAATATAGAATAGCATGCTAATTCTACTAGACGCGACATTCTCTCTTAATCCATGCAGACGTTAGGAATAACACCTAGAGTAGAGTCTACTCATGCCCCTTTACGTACTCTCGTTGCCAAGAAAGAGTCATCTCCTTGAATGACTGCTTTTCTCCGATCTCTCATCTCGCCCCGTAATAATGCTTGGCGTGATTTTAAGCGTAATAAATGCCCAATTAAAGAGATTCATTATAAGCAGATAAGTAACAGAGTTAAGGCGGAAGTCAGAAATATCACGAATTCTTACTATCGTAGCAAAGTACGAGATTGCAGAAATAGCATGGAAACTTGGAAGATAGTTAATGATTTTGAAGTCCATTCGAGTACAGAAAAATAAATAGAGCTTCTCGCTTCACTTGACGATCTCAATAGGTAATTCGTTGGCTCCGACGTACCTACGGCCCGCATATCTCCCGATGATCGTTTCTATTTTAGTCATATTACGGTCGACTAGATACTCTAAGCAATTAGCTCAGCTTGTTCTGACACTGAATCGGTGGCGAGACAGATCATGCACTTCAATCTCTAGTAGGAACCTTTTCAATCCGTTTCAATACGGATTTCGTAAAGCATACAGTACTCATACTGCAGTAGTATATATCGTTGACGATATCCGAAATGCGATTGACGAAGGAAAAATCACATTGTTGGTCTCGATTGACCAAACGCGTGCTTTTGATCTCGTTAATTTTCGTTTGCTGGCGGAAAAACTTTGTTTTTGTAAGGTTCGTCATTGTATAAAATATCACTTCGATTTTGCCAGGTACATAAAATAAAAATTGCACATAAGTCATATGCATTAAAATTCGCACATCAGTTATCGTATAAATCTATCATGTCAAGATTTAAAAATATTTATAAAAATTACATACACATTTACACAATTCGAATCATTCATCTATGCATATATTATAAATACACTCATACTCATAATATTTAAAACTTTAGGTCAGTGCATGAGTGAGTTAGTGAGTATGTGAGTGAGTGAGTGAGTGAGCAAGTAAGTGAATGTGAGTGTGAGTAAAAGTTAATGAGTGCATGAGCGAGTTACTGCGTGAGTAAGTGATTGGATGAGTTAAGTCGACAAATCATCAAAAGAAAAAAACGCTGCCAACTGTTTTTGAACTCAGCTTTCAGCTCCAAGAGGCATCAGTTATGTTATATAGTATATTATATTATATCCCTATTGAAAATTCACGCATGATATCCTATGTGTGATATCACATCAGAAATCAGATGAGAAAACAAGAAATTGTGACCGATAGTCACATCTGATATTTCACGTGTTTCCACGTATAATTTATCAGGTGAAAATTGAAAAAAATTATATAAACGATAAATATATATATGTGAGTGCGTATATATTACATATAATGAATAAGTGTGTGTATGTATATGTATGTGTGTGTGTGAGTGTGTGTGTGCGTGTGTGTGTCTATGGGTGTGTATCTGTCAGGTTTGCGTGTGTATATCACTGTTTGTGTATGTGTCACTGTTTGGATGTGTATATGTTTGTATATGTGTGTATATATGTGGACGCGTGTGTGCGCACGTGTGTATGTGTGTATGCGTGCACAGGAGGTTGGTTAAAATATTTCTCGATTTTTTAATTTTCTCATCATTTAAAACAGTGAAAAATATAGAAAAAATCAATATCCAGTTACCGTTTTCTTCTTAGGCAATTTTAGCAGATATGTATTTAAATCTTATGCTGCTAAAACTCGTTTCTTTAAATCGAACTAGCCATCTTCAAACGATGTTAAAGTGCATTTGTCGAAATTGAATAATATTGATTGTACTTTTTAAGATGGTTACTCGAAGAAAAATAAAAGGTTTAGATGCTTTTATTTAAAGTTCTCAATGTCAGCTTTTATATAAAATTTAAAAAATTACATGCAGTAAATTACATCAACCTATAACCGAAGCCATTTAAAATGTTGATAAAGCTATAAATCTCTTAGAGTGGAATAACGTATATATTTTAATATCTTAATATTTGCCAATTTTTCTGCAGGTTCTATTCCATACATAAATTCAAAATAGTTTTCGTTTTTGATAAATGATTAAATACTGACCTGATAAAAGATGTTTCAATATAGCTGGTTTTAGGTAAAAATTTAACATATATGTCTGTTCTCTTGAACAAAGAAAATATTCTGGTGTCAAGAACGCACTTGATTCTCTTTTATGGAGCTATGAATAGTCAAAAACTTTTCTCTCTTGTTTAAATCATTTTTAGTCATTTTTTCCCAATACATCAGAATACATATGCAAACACATACACAATTAGGAACACGCTCAACTACACATAAACACACACATGTAATCAGACACGTATACACTAACACATTAATTTAATCACATACACATACATACTCATACATACTCTCAAAACATACCCTCACGACATTCACACACATTCACACATTTACATATGGGTGATTCCACGTCAAGTGAGCAAGTACAAAATTTTAAAACTCTGAAACTTTAAGAAAATGATGTGTCTCGTACCCAAAATATGTAAGAAAAATTTTCAAATCCTTACCTCTATTGGTTCAGGATTTATGTCAAACTGAAAAAACATGATTATTTGCATTATTTTTAATGTCTCACAATGTATGTATTTTTATCTCAAAAACTATAAATGATAAAGTACTTGAGATAAAGTCCGTGTGTTTTGGAAACAGAATTTGATGCAGAATATGATAGTATTTTTTGCATCACCAAATTTGATGATTTTGATTGGTCCAAATTTCTGCCAAGACACTGATAGAATTTTAAGCTGAGTGCCACAAGCTATTTTGTTGACAAAAATTTCAATGATAGTTTTAGATATATATTTTAAGATAAAACAAGATTTAGAATGGTACTTATAACTCACTTACGAGCGAAAAATAAAAGAAATTGGCTTATTTTATCACAAACAGATTTACATGTTAAATCCCAGAGTCTAACTTTGGCAAAATAAGCCAATTTCTTTTATTTTTTTCTCGTAACTAAGTTATAGTTCTAAATCTTCTAAATTATCTTAAAATTCTAAATCTAATTCTGCATCAAATTCTCTTTCCAAAACACACTGACTAAAGTACTGTATCTTTTATAGCTCTCGAGATAAAAATACATAAATTTTGAGAAAAATTAAAATAATGCAAATGATCATGTTTCCCAGCTTTGCATATATCCTGAACCAATAGAGGTAAGGGTATGAAAATTTTTAATTGCTCACTTGACGTGGAATCGCTCATATGCACGTACACATATATAGAACCGCACACAATGATACACGCACACAAACAGTGACATACACACGCAAATGCTGACATACGAGGTCTGTCCCAAAAGTATCCGACCTACGTTCATATCTTCGCGCGGAGAGACTCAGGCGACCTCTAGAGGGTACGAACGTCACCAGCAACTCCTAACCTTCTCATCAGTAGCCTGAGATACCGATGAAACGCCTTAGTTCCTGCGCAGCGTGTATTTGTTTACAACGACTTTTTTGCGTTCGTCGCAATTTGCTTATTGCTAAAAATGGCAGAACGAACCGAACAGCGAATTTGCATAAAATTTTGCTTTAATCTCGGTAAAAGTTGTGCGGGAACTATTGAAATGTTGCAAAAGGCCTTTAAAGATGAGTGTATGGGCAAAACACAAATAAAAGAGTGGTATAGGCGGTTCAAAAGTGGCCGCACATCTGTTGACAATGATCCTCGTTCATCAAGTCAATGTTGATTGTTTTTTTCGATTATGAGGGCGTTGTGCACCACGAATATGCCCCTACAGGCCAGACAATCAATAAAGAGTACTACGTTGAAGTTTTGTAAAGATTACGTAATGCAATCAGGAGAAAACGACCGCAACTTTGGGAAACCGGTGACTGGCTTCTTCATCACGACAATGCTCCAGCACACGCATCAAACCTTGTGCAGCAGTATTTATTGAAATACAGTGTTACGCAGCTCCGCCAGCCTCCATACAGTCCTGATATAACTCCCTGCGACTTTTGGCTGTTTCCTCGATTGAAAATGCCACTTAAAGGACATATATTCGACAATAAACAGACTGTTGAAACTAATGCGACGAATACAGTAAAAGCGATTCCGAAGTCTGACTTTCAAGAGTGCTTTAATAAGTGGAAACATCGATATGAGCGTCTTGTTCAATCAAATGGGGACTACTTTGAAGGATGCCACCCCCCGGATGATGAAGAATAAATCAAGCGCCGAGAAATCGAGGTAGGTCGGATACTTTTGGGACAGACCTCGTACACACAAACCTGACACACACGAACATACACAGACAGTCATTCAATTCGATATGAGTGTCTGGTTGGATAGGATACAAGAAACGATCGCAGCGCACGAGTTGACAAATAGTGGAAATAGAGGAGGAACTGTAAAATATTACTATATGTATAATATATATATATACACGGTGACCCATTTTAATCACCGCACCCGGATTTCTCGGAACCTAAGCCAGATAGGGAAAAACGGTTCAGACAAAAGTTGTAGGATACAAAGGGGGCCACACAATGGCGCTAACGTCTTTGACCTTGAACTTGACCTTTGAGGTTATTTCAAAGTCAAAGTGGTTTGTTCATATTGAAACACCTAGTTTTGACCCCGGATTCGGAAAAAGCGGGAAATTTTACGTTCAAAATCATATTGAGAAAAAAAATTTCATGGTCATTTCAAGGTCAAATCAAGGTCTAACTCCGAAAAGTCCGTTTAAAATTGTTTTTTTCCATGAACCACAGGCTAAGCTGGTTCAAATTGATCGTAGGCTGTAAATACATTTTTTAAATTGTTTATTTTTTTATGATTTCTAGGCAAAAACAATCCGAAGTGAAGTCAATTTGACCTTGAGATTAAAATGGAAACCCACAAATTCTAACTCACAAATCCTAACCCCACAAATCTCAAAACCAAAAAAATTCGATCCGCAAACTTTAAACTCACGCATCCTTAACCAACATTTTCCTACCTCACACACCCTAAACCCACACACCCCAAACTCATTATTATTCTTTTTTGCTTCTACAATTATCTTACTCGGATCCTAATTTTTTGGATTATGAGCTGTCAAAAAATGTGATTTTTTTACAAAGAAAAACTCATAACTTCCTAAAAAATAAAGATACAACATTTCTGTTTTGTACAAAAAGCATCGTAGCTTAATATTTTGGGAATCGAACTATTAAAAAAAAACTTAATATTAAAAATGGGCGGAAAATCTTAAAATCGGTGAGCAGTTCAGATTTAATTAAAATAATCGTCAAAACATTAAAGGTATTCAATAAAGCATTATTTCTTATTTTGATTGCAAATAAAACTAAAACTTCCTTTTATTTTTTTGTTTTATGTAAATAATGTGAATTAAATCTTTTTTTAATAGTTCGATTCTAAAAAAAATAGCTACGATGCTTTTTGTACAAAACAGAAATGTTGTATCTTTATTTTTTAAGAAGTTATGAGTTTTTTTTTTGTAAAAAAAATCACATTTTTTGACAGCTCATAATTAAAAAAATTAGAATCCGAGTAAGATAATTGTAGAAGCAAAAAAAAAAAATTAATAAAAAATGCAAATACATAGTCAAAATTTAAATTAAAGAAAAAAATAGGATATGTGAGTTCGGGGTGTGTGGGTTTAGGGTGTGTGAGGTAGGAAAATGTTGGTTAAGGATGCGTGAGTTTAAAGTTTGCGGATCGAATGTTTTTGGTTTTGAGATTTGTGGGGTTAGGATTTGTGAGTTGGAATTTGTGGGTTTCCATTTTAATCTCAAGGTCAAATTGACTTCACTTCGAATTGTTTTTGCCTAGAAATCATAAAAAAATAAACAATTTAAAAAATGTATTTACAGCCTACGATCAATTTGAACCAGCTTAGCCTGTGGTTCATGGAAAAAAACGATTTTAAACGGACTTTTCGGAGTTAGACCTTGATTTGACCTTGAAATGACCTTGAAATTTTTTTTCTCATTATGATTTTGAACGTAAAATTTCTCGCTTTTTCCGAATCCGGGGTCAAAACTAGGTGTTCCCATATGAAAAAACCACTTTGACCTTGAAATAACCTGAAAGGTCAAGTTCAAGGTCAAAGACGTTAGCGCTATTGTGTGGCCTCCTTTGCCCCCTACAACTTTTGTCTGAACCGTTTTGCCCTATTTGGCTTAGGTTCCGAGAAATCCGGGTGCGGCGATTAAAATGGGTCACCGTGTATATTAGCGTGACGGGTAAAGAAACAGGAACCTTAGATCTGCCAGATAGCCCTAGTTCTTCGATTCCACATTTCTCGTGCATTTTAGCATTGTGAGAGTTTGACACGGTAGTAAGCATGCTTTGCAATTCTTATGCATAATTTAACACAATTACGAAGGTGTTTATATGCTACTAGGTCGGTATCTCTCAAATAACGTTTAAATTCACGCCAAGCTTTATTTCGTTGTGAGATGAGACTCTTAACCTGTATAAAGCACCATGTGGTTGATTTTTTTTAATAACTTTTGTATGAAATAGGGCATGTTAATCATAGATTTGAAGTAGGGCAGTGGTAAAAAAGTCTACTTTTTGATTCACGTCAAGGAAGTATTCTATGAGAGATCAATTAATTTTCTGCAAATTGATCAGCCCTCGATTAATATTGAAGTTTCTAAAACATCTTGTTGTGATTAATTTAGCCTGCGTCTGTTCATAGTGGGAAACTTTACTCATATTACTCACACACATGTAATCTATGCCAGTACGGGTATTTCTCCTATGAAAAGTTGCTTGAAAGGGTATGCGTTCAAGGTTGAACATAGAGAGCGAATCAGCGAGAATAGCACGAGGCGTCGATCGTCGAGCCCAATCAATAAGTCCCCAAAAAGAATAGTAAAGTCATATGCACAAGAGCAGTTTAAAAATGCTTCATCTACCTCGTACCAATACCCTGCTTTTGGAGGATTATATACCAAAGCGAGGAGTATTTTGAGGTTATTCAGCTGGATTTAAAAAAAAAACTCTGGTCTAAGTAACTACTTAGCTTGTTGACTAAAATGACATTCTACTTTAGCATTGATAGAGTGGTGAATATTAAAAGTAACTTCACCGCAGTTTTTGCCAAACCTATCAGGTATAGTGTATACTCCGGGATATTTACGGGAGCTGAGACTATTTTCAGTTTCAGCCACGATTGACTAATTGCTAGAACGTGTGCTCTTTTTTTTTTAATAATTGCGCTGATATCATGCAGATGTGGCTCAATCGATTGAGTATTGAGGTATCCAACAGTGAATGTATTTTGCACCGTACAAGACGTTTTGTTTCTATTATCCAGAATTGATAAAGGAGGTTTTTCCATCTTTTTGAAGCGTAGCGCGGGGCATTTTAATTTGTCAAAAGCCGAATGGTTAGTATTTGCTTGTTTACTAACCTTGCATGTAGAGCAGCAAAGGGATTTTTTAGATTTGCAATCATTAAAAGAGTGCTCGCCAGCACAGAAAGCACATTTAACTTTGCCCGTACAACTATTAGCAACGTATCCAAATTTCAAACACTTGTAGCATTGTAAAATCGAGACATGATCTGCCACTCGACAAGAAGAAAGGCCTATATAAGCGCGTTGGGAACTACACATCGAATTTCTACATTCTGGAGTTGTTTCAATAATGCACGATCTAAATTTCTTCTCGCGGCTCGGATATAGGTAAATAATATTGAAATTATCGAGTGTGAGGTTAGGAAAGTTTTGTTTAACAATAGATTCCTTGATATCATCTTTAGTGTGTTGAACCACAATGTCATGAATAATTACTCGCGCAGAGAGACAGAGAGATAGAGAGAGAGAGAGAGAGAGAGAGAGAGAGCGGTTGGAGGGAGGGATGGAGAGAGACAGAGATTGATATAAATTTATTTTTGATAAACTACTTTTTGGTAAAACACTATTTGGCCCATGTACAGGTACATGGTGAGCTTAATTACACTTTCGTAATAAGTAATTTGATTTACAGGCAAGTACATATATACAAAATAATTTAAGAAGTAACGCTTATAAATTAAAAATAATTGAAGTAATAAAGTAATCGCTGCTCATCTTTACTATAAGTAAGTGGCAGAACGCAAGATAGAAAATATAAAGTGTAACTAGAAAAAATAGAGAATAACTCAGTATCAATAATAAAAAATACAATGTTTATAAATCATATTCGAAAAAATCCTTACATATAGGCAGAAGATATGCAAATGTCCTCGTTTCGTACCCTGAGATCCCAGTCTTGTTTGTTACGCAAAAGAAGAGGGAGCTTTTAAACGCATATAAGTCGGGCTTGAATTCCGGTGGGGAAAGGGTATTAATAAGCGCGGAAGCCATAATTCCGAATGACTTTGTCAGTAACTCTGCACGCGGAGAAGGATACGGAGGAGACTCAGTCGGGAGACTTGGCGATCATCGTACTGTGACATAACTGTTTATGAGTGTGAATCTGATAGCCAGCGCAGTTCTAGTCTATGCAGGGTAACATGGCCCACTCTGAGAATAGTTCCATGCACAAAACGCACGTAAGTGTTGAGAAGTCTCTGTATCTTGAGCGTTTGCGTGGCATCTAGATCGTGATAAACCGTGCACGTGTAATCTAAGTGCGGGAAGATACGTGACTCGACGAAAGTCTTTCTAATTTCACATGAAAGTGCTTGCCGATGGTGCTTCAAGATAAAAGGCGTTCTGTGATTTTTCAGCGAGAAACTGTTTAGATGTTTCTCCCAATTTAAGATGAGAGAGATCCGGACACCTAGACTACGATCTTATTTGATGTATTCAAGGGGAGAATTGTCAAGCAATAGGTTTGAAAGTACATTAAAGTCCAGTTATAATGTATAGAACGAACTTCTAAGGAACATGACCTTTGTCTTCGCGGCGTTAAGGCTAAGACCATTTGTCTGGGCCCACTCGGTTACTGCAATTATGTCCCTGTTTATATCCGCAAATAATTAAATTAAATAATATTTTATTAAATGTAAATGTGTAGTCTGTTTGGCTTACTGATAGCTTTTTCAGCTCACATAAAACTTAATTGATCTAGGTAAGATAAATTAATGAAGAAATAAAAACGTTTTCAATGCTAATATTCACTTTTCTTTTATATCTTGGTACAAAAGAAACAATCTTGTAATAAATTTTTTAAGTATGGATGAAATTGCTGATATTCCTAGTGACTCTGAATCTATTGATGGGTTATGTGATTCTGATGTTGAAGATATTTCAAGTGTAGAAGGTTAAGGTGATTCCGAATCGGAGTGTTTTTATGCGAATGAAGAGTGGAAAAACCAGAAATACTTTTCCATTCACTGAAACTTTCGGTCCAAAAATTCAGGACAATGTAACCACACATTTGGATATACTTTTATGTTTGTTTCCTAATGATCTATTAGATTTAATTGTTGAACAAACGAACCTTTATTCACTGCGAAAGAAAAATAAAGTTAAACTAATAACCAAAGACGAATTATTTACTTTCATTTGCTATTAATATTTTATTATATTATAAAAATTTAAAATTTATACGCTTCATTTGCGAAGAATGAAAGATCTTCAATAGTATTGATTGATACACTGGACACAAAACGTAATTAATTTAAAATTCAGTAATATTTAAATTCTTAGCCGCCATCTTGGATTCGCCATTTTGAATTTTCAAAATCTTAGTTCAGATTCGTAATCAGGGACCCCGAGAACCCCAGTATACACATCCTTAGGCCAATCCAATTAACCATTTTCCTGCGACTGCAATTTTTTATAAAAATGACGATTCTTATTTGTTTATTTACTTATACAACAAAATATTAAATAAATATTGACTCAAATGTAATGTTTAACGCTTCTTCAACTCCCACTTAAATTGGATTAAAAAAAATCCTAGCAAAAATAAACTATTTAGCCTTCAAAAAACTCAAAATTTCAAGGGCATTCCCGTGGTCACTATAGTAGCCACCGAGCTACAAATGGTTAAAAGAAGTTATTTAAAAAATCACAATTAGAAATGTAAAATAATTTTCTGAAATTTACAAAAATTGAAAAAGGAAACTTCGTTTGAAAAAAGTTATTACAAAATAACAATCCGAATTTTAAAATAATTTTCTTAAATATAAAAATTAAAAATCATTCAAACAAAGTTATTTTTAAGAAGAAAATCACAATAAAAATTTTAATATATTTTTCTAAAATCTAAAGAAATTGAAAAATCAAAATCCACTCGAAAAGAAGTTATTTCAAAATAAAATCAGAGATTTAATATAATTTTCTGAAATCCAAAAATTAAAAAAGTCAAAATTCACTTGGCCAAAAAGTTTACGCTAATAACGTACTTACTACAGCTTATTAAAATCAATTATCTAAACTCTTAATCAAATTGTATGAAATGTGACTTCAATGTTTACAAATATAATAATTTATTTTAATACAAAATATTTTGTGCAAAAATCAGATTGTCTAAATTTCATATGAAAATTTTAATATTTACAAACGAAAACACATTCCACTTTTAAAAATTAATGAGGCAACGTGAGAGTTTAAACTACTATCAACTTTTAAAGTACCAAAATGTTGACTTTATATTCAATGAAGTGTAACGAAATGAGGGCCATGTACCGGCGTAGGTCAGCACTATAGGCGACGCGCGCGCGCAGCACGGTAGTTACCCAAAGAGAACGCGACTGGGGGCGCGGCGCTGGCCGCGCTGACGCCTCGAGCGCGTCACTATCGATTAGGAGTTCGATCCGCGCGCGTCAAAATTTTCTTTAACGTATTTTTTATTATTCTTTCAAAATATGTATTGCTCCCAGGTCGATTCTTGGTGACTCACTCAAGAAAAATCATTCAATATTTCTAAGAATTTTTATCGATGCTTAAGGTGGGTCTACATTAATTTTTTCAAAGGCGATAAACATCCAGAATTTTATTTAAAAATTTTAATATGTTATTAGTAACCAAAAAGGAAGAATATATACGAATTTTGAGGAATTTTCACTTTCCTAATTCAAATTCATTGAATTAAATGCACTTTTTTGAAGTAAAAACAGAGGTTATATTTCAAAATTTTCCTTGTGTATTGAAGTTTGACAATATCAACCTAATAAATTCTCACTTACTTTAGAAGGCGTAACAAACACAAGTAAGTATTTTTTATTTTAATTTTCTACATAAATAGTTTGAAAAAAGTATACCTTCATTTTAAATAAATATATGAATAAATACCACATTTTTATACATATTAAATCGGCAAACAATTTTATATACACACTTCTTGAAAAAAAAAAAATACTATCTTTTTTAGATAATCATACAGGAATATTAGTTGCAAGTTATAGCCAGGTTCGTGGACTCTAATTGTACGAGCAACGTTTTGAAGCTAGAAAAGTACGTTTCGAGAAATAGGCATTTAAATATTCAGTTCTACATAAGAATCAATGTTAATTATTTTCTTTGAATGGTTATTACTCTGTTGATTATGAAAATTTTTTATTCTATGAAGTCTCAGAATGTTCTTACAAATTTAGAGCTTAAAAAAGTTTCATACATTTTTTTCAATTTTTTGTTTTAAAATCAATGTAGCCCCATGTGATGGTTTCATTGCCTATGCAATTATTATTGCACTTTCTTCTAACGTCACAACGCCTCTTCGGGCGGAAGTCAAATTCAAAATGAAATGAGAAAAGAAGATCCTCCTATTTGTCAGTGACAGGTCGCTTTAGCATCACCTTAATATATCAGTGAGTAATTTGAGTGCAATCAATGTGACTGATTCTAATGCGTAAGAAATCTTTTAATCGATTAAAAATAGTCATTGATCTTGGCCAATTAGATTTTTCACATCTATATGCATGGCGCGCTCCGATCAAGTTTAAATAAAAAGATCTTGCACCTCGCGAGTTTTTTTATAAATCATTCCTGGGATATCTTCCGATGATTTTAAGCCTAAAATGAAAATAATCCCTAGAGGGATTTTCAAATAAACTCGATATTTGATCTTTTTCGTAGGTTATCGTGACTATTTTCTATATTCCATCTTGTATTTAGATTTCTTAGCTTTTAAAAATATATTTCAACATCAGAAATAAGTTTATAAATGCTTAATAGGTATTAAAAATTTTAAATTCATAAAAATTTTCAAGCCCGTATTCGAATTTTCAAACTTTGCGATCATTTTATTACATTAAAAAAATATCTTTATTATGTACAATAATTAAAATGAATGTAAACTATTATATTCACATAAAGCACGTTGCAACCTCTCTGCATATTCTGGATGGTTCTTAAAAACTTTATATTTCTCCCACACAGATTTGAAATCAGCATGGACAGATTCCATAGCCTGTTCACTATAAAATCCAAGTCCCGTCTGAACTTCTTCGCAAAAGTCAGGCACATGAAAAAATACTGCATGAATTTTAGGCGTTATTGGTACATTTAAATGTAAATAACTTTGCTTTGAAGGCATTAATCTTATCTTTGAAAGATGGGTCAAGATTTTTTCCAAAACAGGCATGTACAACATTTTTGAAATGCTCAAAAGCATTTACATATTTCAAACATCCCAAATTGTGATTTCGTGAACGCAGGAAATCAAGTTTGTCTAATAATATCTTGCACGAATTGCCGTTAAAACTTGTATTACCCTGACGTATATCGCGAGTGACATGGCATGATTGTGCCCATAGAAGAGCGTCTTTCTCGAATTCAGCCAATAAGTGTCTATATAATGTATTTACTACACCTAGCATCAAATGAAGTTCAGGTGGAGGTATTATCTGAAGAAATGTTTTGTCTACATCAGTTGATAAAAGAGACGGATGAATACAATTTTTATGATTCTTCGCATCTTTTTTGACAGATCCGGCTTGATGCCAGTTTATATAATTTTGAAACGTATTATTTATTGTCCTCGGTATTCCGCAGCTACTTAAATCATTTTTCGATGCGAAACACCAAGTGCAGGGGTAAAAGCTGCTATGCGACATGATGCGAACCATAATATTAGCAAGTTTTAAATCTGTCGCAATAGTTCCCTGAAAGTTGTTTATTTTTAATGCAGACCACAGCTGCGATACATTTTCATAATTTTCTTGAGAACTGTTTGCTAATGCTAGTATCAGTAATTTCTTAACACCTGAATCTTTAAACCGTTTAGCAGAAATACCATCTTCGAACTTTTGCCGGTGTCTATTTAGCTTTTCATTTTCTGAAGTAGATTGAATGGATAAATATATCTTCAGAAAACCCCCTCCCCGTCAATACCAAACTTCAAGTAAAATTCAGACAATGAGCATTTTTCTTTAATGTGTTGTATTAAACCATCAAGATTTGTGCAGTAAGCGACTGTTTCGGCTGCAGATGAAACTTTATCAGCCTTGACGTGAAAAAAGTCAAAGTTTTTAGTACCAAAATAATCATCAACACAGTGACTTTTAATTGATAGTTTTTTTTTCAAATGCGGTTCCACGACCTCAGCATTTTTCGTAGCTACTCGTAAAGCTGTAGCAATCGCAAGTGTCTTCGTTTGGCTCAAATGTAAACTCGTCTGGATTTATAAAAAATCGTCTGCAGAAAAAAGCTCAGGTTTGCTTAAAGCTTTGTTATTTTGTGAACCAATAGCAACTTTAAGAGGCTTACCGCGTGTTTGAGAAAGTGATAGAGTTGTAGTATTTTGTGTATTTTCTGTAATCATTTTGCGTTTAAGCAAAGACGAAATTACTTGATCTGTAGCTCTTGGGCTTGTTTGCATAATGTTTTCAGTCAAATTCTCCAAGCGTACAGTAAAGTTACATTTATGAGATTTTCCTTTTCCCAACAAAGAAAAGCAGTAACTACACCGGCTTTCAACGAAAGGTGATTTTCTTTCATCTAGATTAAAATTGTATTATTATATTGTAGTTATTATAACTAGAAAAAGATATGTTTTAATAGCTTACTTGGAACTTTTATATTTGTCACATCAACAAGTATTCCATGTCGCTGAGGCATAACATTATTCTTTGCAAAGTTTGAAAATTTTCCAGGAGGGGGTTTTCTCGCAAGCTCACAAATATGACAAGCACATAAAACATCGTCGCTTGATCTAGTAGATTTCTTCAAAGGTTGAAGATCAGAAAATTTTGGTAGATTCACACTTATATCTTCATCGTTTCTAATTCTGTATAAATCTCTTTTGCAACTACTGCATAGAACGAGAGGTAATCGGTCATCACTAGTATCGTACTCAAACTGTTTTTCAACAAGCACTTTTAATTCTCCTTTTACAGGAATCATTACTTTAGTTTTTCCAAAGCAAAGTAAACAAATTTGATGACGATTTTCATCGTGTGTTCTTGCCTTCGGCATTTTTACTAACCGTAAAATCAGCATAAGTTTATTTATCGCAGCCATGGCAACGGAATACCAAATTTATCCTCGATGAAAGAAAAAAAAAAGAAACTTCGAGCGCACAGAAAAATATTTGAAATAAGAAGTTAAAAAATTTAATTTTTGAGCAGTATTTAAAAAAATTTATATGAATTTTAAAAGTTTAATGAGTATTAAGAATTTATAAACTTATTTCTAATATTGAAATATATTTTTAAAGCCTAAGAAATCTAAATACAAGATGCAATATAGAAAATAGTCACGATAACCTACGAAAATGATCAAATATCGAGTTTATTTAAAAATCCCTCTAGGGATTATTTTCATTTTAGGCTTAAAATCATCGGAAGATATTCCAGGAATGATTTATAAAAAAACTCGCGAGGTGCAAGATCTTTTTATTTAAACTTGATCGGAGCGCGCCGTGTATGACCAATACTATTGTAGAAAAATAGGAGAATTTCGGAGGACTTCATCTTCAGTTTTCTCCAAATGTTTGAAATTTACTTAAAATAATACCAAATAATAAGGTCTGATTCTTTTGACAAGTATTTAATTATTTATATATGTTGCTACAATATATTATGAATTTTATTTATTAAGAAATTTCCAGTTTTTAAATTTTCCACTTTGGAAAGTTACGTAACCAACCGCTAGATGGCGAAGTCGAAACCACATACAAAATAACAACTTTTAAGGATCATTTAGGGGTGCATCAAACCGAAAAATTTACAATTTTCGCGCATGCAATGAGTAAACAAAGTAAAAAAGTGTTAACTGGATCTAAAAATCACTGTCCGATTTTGTATCCCTCTCAAGCTTTAACTGAAACTCAGTTATCTACCATTGATGATGTTCTGAGATATTGTGATGTATTGAAGAACTGATAAATAATTCTGAACGTCAACACTTAAAAAAGAATTTAACTAAAAACCCATCTAAAAGAAATATAAATATATTTAAAAAGAAATGCCGAAAATTATTTGACATATGTACTTGTAAATGTCAAATGTAAATGTAAATTGTAAATGACTTGATTTTTCAAACTGTCAATGTTCACGAGATAGAATAGCGTATGTAGAAAATAAATTATTTTTAACTGATCAAGGAAGTGACAGGAAAATTATAATCGGTAAGGTGGACAAAATTGCGACAAAAAGAACGCATGAACAAATTAAAATGAATAACACCGAAAGTTGATAAGGAAAATAAATATTTTTCTGATATCCCTTCAACCTCTATATCTAATCTGAATAGTGGCCAAATTACACCATCAAGTTCTGAAAACTCCCAAAAACTCAAAACTGACGAATCTTTTAAGCTGAAATAAGCGCAATCTCAAAAGCGTATAAATATTTCCTCAACAGCCATGATAAGTGACAGATTCAACGTATCTGATCGAGTAACTGTGGCTATTACTTCAGCAGTTTTATATGATATTAGAATAATCGATGAGAAAATACATCGAAAGTAGTGGATAAGTATAAGATTAAACGAGTATGACATTTAAGAAGAGAAAAGATTCGTATTCTCAATGCCGAAGAAATTAAATTACAAGGTCTATTTTTCGATGGCCGGAAAGATGATACATTACATTTTGAAACGATAAGATGTAAAAAAAAAATAATAAAGGAAGAGCTTGTCACTATTGTAAGTGAACCTGTATCCAAATACCTCTGACATATTAGTGCTCAGCACGGTGATGTGATGTCAAAACTGTGACTACACGGAAAAACCCTTGGGCGTGATGCGTCACCAACTAGTGCTCGTGCAACACCAAACGTTGAGAGCGACGCGTGACATTGCCTCGGGAGCGCGGCTTTCTCCTTTTGGGTGAGCAGCCGCCCCAATGCTGGAGCCACCACGGTGCGCTGCTGTTGGTGTTTCAGCGTTTCCACCGGTAGGGGCCGCGGAGTATTGCGCGTGCGTTAGTCGTCCGACTTGGTGGTTGGCGCGAGGAATTTTGGCGCGTGTCGTGTTTCATCAGCAAACCGCCGAATGTCTGCGTGAATTTGACGGTGTTTTAGAAGAAATTGTGCATGATTTGAGTGCAGTGTCCATGCCTATATAGTAGTTTCAAACACCGCTTCACGCAGATTTATACAATTCACAAATTTACCACTTATTTTACCTTGTGCATCTGCAGTTGTACACAATACACATTATATTGTCACTCGGTATGACTTATACGGTTATTGTAACCATTTTATTATAATTAATGTAATTATTGTATTATAATAATAAACACATAAATATTGTATAATTGTCTTATTTATTATTTTTCTGTTTAATGTTTAAGAACAGAAACTTTAAAAAATAGTTTAAGAATCAGTTCAATTATTCAATATAGCTTCATGTTTAGAGCGCTCAGTTCCCTTTTTTAGAGCTACATCGTGACTGTATGGGGGGCAGCAGCTCGCCGCGCGTTTAGGTGAGCTGCGCACCCAAAAATGTTGCTGCCGCAGCACCAAAAGCTTGGTGGCGCCGCGCTGCGGCCATTGATTCCGCATCTCGCTCAAGGGTTTTTCCGTGTAGTGATATTTTTGGCTTTTTAAAAGTCAATAATATTGACTATCAAGAGCTTACAGCGATTGGATGTGACGGTTTTAATACCAACACCGAAGTTCATAAAAGTACGAGTATAATAAGAAATCTTGAGATGTATTTACAAAAACCGTTACAATGGCTTATTTGTCAGCTACATTGTGGTGCACTTCTTCTAAAACACGTTATTGATCACATTGATGGTAAATCAAGTGGACTCGAATCATAAATTTACCTGTTGAGTTTATGACAATAATTTTGGCTATTAAAACCAAGATTATTGCGCCGCACATGCAGTCTTTAACATTATATTTATTCGAGGCTTTAAATAAAGTACTACACAGGAAATTAGGATAAAAACATGAACACTTGAGGTTTATTCAAATTAAAGTAAAAAGGTGTTGAGCACTAGCTGCGCGAACTCGCAGCACGATGTTGCAAGTGTTCGATTGACACATAGAATTATTTATAAAGACTAAAACTAACTACGGTGAACACGGCGATACAGTGAGAAACGGTATATGTTCGAGAGGAGAAGAAGATATTACTCAGAAACGGGAATGCTCCTTAATATATAGCGGTGAAATACGAATGCTAATTGCAGACACGCGGCGCGATGCTCGACAAACGCACGCGACTCTAGATTTCCAATATATATATATATGTATATATATATATATATATAAATACGTTATTTTGATCTTATTTTTTGCCCTCCTCGCCTCTCCTCGCCCCTCCTCTTTGTATCCTCCTCATAGCCCTCCTCCCAGCCCTCCTCATGCCCTCCTCATTTACTTATTTCTATTAATTATCATTTTTTATTTTTGTTTTTTTTTTCTATATACATATTATACATATATAAATTGTTTATAATAATAATTGTGAATGTTTATAAATTTATAAAGTGTTTTATTCATTATACATACGAGGGTAGTTCAATAAGTCTTTAGAATAAAGTATAAAAACAATTTCTTTGGGTAAATTTTTTTTTATTTTTCAACATAATCTCCTTGGAGCTCTATACACTTGGTCAATCGCTTTTTAAGTTTTTTTAATCCTTCAGAGAAGTGCGTTTTCGGAAGTTCCTCAAAATAAGCACTTACAGAGGCAATGACGTCTTCGTTGTCCGTAAATCTCTGTCCACCGAGCCATTTTTTCAAGTTTGGAAATAAGAAAAAGTCACTGGGGGCTAAATCTGGTGAATACGGTGGGTGTTCGACCAATTCGAATTTTAGTTCTTCAATTTTAGCCATTGAAACGAAGCATGTGTGAACTCGGGCGTTGTCGTGATGAAAGAGAATTTTTTTTCTCGCCAAATGTGGTCGTTTTTTTTTAATTTCTTCTTTCAGCTGCTCTAATAATGATGCATAATACTCACCAGTAATTGTTTTACCCTTTTCCAAGTAGTCAATAAGTATAATTCCACGTGCATCCCAAAAAACTGTAGCCATAACCTTACCAGCTGACTTGACGGTCTTTGCCTTCTTTGGAGCTGGTTCGCCTGTGGAAATCCACTGTTTGGATTGTTCCTTTGTCTCAGGAGTGTAGTGGTGTATCCATGTTTCATCCACAGTCACAAATCGACGAAAAAATTCCTCAGGATTCCGACTTATGCGCGCCAAAAGAGCCTCAGAGGCGACCACTCTATTACGTTTATTCTCAGCTGAGAGCAAACGCGGCACCCATCTTGCCGATAGCTTTTTCATGCCTAATTTTTCATGTAGAATTGAAACAACTGCACCTATAGATATCCTTGTGGCCTCAGCTAACTCACGCACTTTTAATCTTCTATCCTTCAACACCATATCGTGGATTTTATTGATGATTTCGGGAGTAGTTGCTTCTACGGGCCTTCCTGAACGTGGTTCGTCACTTATTGATGTACGACCACGCTTAAATTCATTTACCCAGTTATAAACCGTTGCTAAGGCAGGGGCAGATGTGCCATGAACTGAGTCCAATTCATTTTTTATCTCATATGGAGTTAAACCCTTTAAATGAAAATGTTTAATTACCGCTCTGAACTCGTTTTTTTCCATTTTTCTTAACAAGCATTTTTTTTTTCAATTGGTTATAAAAACACGTAAACTCAGAAGATGTGGACTGTGACTGCACCATATATCTAGTCGGGAGTGGTGCTGACTGAAAACAGATGATTTGGAGCGATTCGCGCGCCATCTGTTGGTCATTCTAAAGACTTATTGAACTACCCTCGTATCAGTGCAGTTTATTCCATTTTACTGATTTTCTGATTCTTTGTTTTCATCAATAATTTATTGGTTTTTATAAAATATAATAACTTTATAAATAATATTCAGTATTAAAAAAAAGTTTGTTTTAATTGGCTGAAGGTTAAGGGCAATTTAATGTAAATATTATTTGAAAATAGTATAATATAATAAAAAATAAAATTATAGGAAAGTAATAAACTAATTAAAAATCTAGATTAAAAATTATATAATATACAATTATACAATGACCCAAACTTAAAACTAAATATACATACTTAACTAAACCAAACTTAAAACTTAAAACTTAATATACATACAATACTTAAAACTAAATATAAATAAATGTAAGTATGAGTTACATATATTTATTTATAAATGAATTAAATAAAACATAAATTTGAATGTATAAAAAAGCTTAATTAACAAAACAAAAAAACGCGCGAATCTATTTACCTCCCGGGGGGTGTGGAAAAATAGAAAACCTTCATAAAAACAAAAAATTTCATGATGCTTTGGGGGTTGGCGGGCGGAGCGAGCAGGGGGGTACCCCCCTAGTATATATATATATATATATATATATATATATATATATATATATATAAGCACAATAGTATTCTGTGCAACTTACTCTTTTCTTAGAACTGGGTGTGGCCTTCTTAGAAAATGTAGAGTACAAGTTGGTTGGCACACGCGGAACGAGAAGATCGACGGAAAAATCGAAATACGCAAGTTAATACAACAGGGTTTGCAAAACGGAGCAAGCTAATATGAAAAGTGAGTGAGTCTCTCGCTTCGTACTCGCGGCGCTGCACGTGTATTTCGGCTATCGTCAGACGAGCTCCGCCGAAGTCGCAGCGCGTGCGCGTGGCGAGGCGGAAATAAAAGTGTCTGCTCGCGGTGACGTTACGCTGTATGGCACGCTGTCGACAGCTCGCAGACGATGTTTTCTGAGCGAGGACGAGGAAGTACGACGAGGGATCCAGCAGAAGGTACACCTGGGCAACTGCGACGACGAAATAGAACGAATACGAGAGCTCCAAGTCCCAGAACTGCGTACTTGCAGCAAAAGCAGTGGGGCGCGATTAATCTCGAAGAGGTTATATTTACTTACCAGCTTGCTATGTTGCTCTCTTCAACTGCCACTACAGCTATCAGGTGAAATTAGTGTTTTTATATACCACTGTCTGTTTACTCTCCTTAATGCTAGGTTGCCTCTAGGTGACTGGCGAGTGCTTCTGTGACTGCTGCTGCTGCTGTTATGGAGAAGCGGGCCAGGAGCTGGGCTGCGATGCTGCGTCTGGGAGGCCACACGGCCTCTACAAACCTTCCAAACCAGGTAAGAGAGTTCCAGTTTGTTTTCCGTATCTTCTGGAGGCTAACCCCTCTTTATGTTTTCTAGGGTGTATGCTGTAGGTAGGCCTCTGGGGTATCCAGAGAAGCAGCTGCTACGCTCAAGGTGGTCTGATCTATGCCTTTCAGGACATCAAACCAGGTGGGTACTATTCTAATACCATTCTGCTTATCTTCTAAGGTAATAATATCCTTTGTATGTGCTTTCAGGTTGGTTCGAGAGAAGGGGAGTAAGGAACGGAGACATCAGGAGACGCACAGCGCACCTCAGTCAGCAGCAGCCGACTTCAGCCTATGCAAGACTCTATGGGATGGCAGCTGTGCGCCTTCTTCGGCTGCTTCAGGGTCTGGAGGAGCTCACTTGCTCTATGTCATCGAGGGGAAGTGTTATGGCAGTGCCTAGTGTGTGTGTATAGTGAGTAGGATAGAATTGTGGAGCAGGGATTAGGTCACAATATAGTAGAGGGCATTCCGTATTAGGTTTTCCTAATGTATGTTTTATCGCGCATCGGAACTGTACTGAGCAGCTGCGAGTTACTTAAAAAATTTAGTTCGGTTTTTCTTTTGATCGATACAAAAGAACTCAGTACCGATCAGAAATACTTGTGGGACATATGCCATGCAGTTATGACTGGTGAATGTTCATCGACCTATCATGTAGAGATCCTGGACTTATAATTAGCTAGATGGCGTGCAACAGCTAATCGCATAGTTCGACTATACATTGGTACTGAAAACCCTTCAAACAATCTCAATAAATTGACAGAATATATTGTTAAAGGTTATGCACCATTGTGGTTCAATATGAAATTACACTCTAGCTGTCAAGGCGACTCACGACATTTATACAAAAGTATACGACGATCTAGATATCTACCTGTAGAACTGAGAAATGGAATAGACAAAACTATTGCTAATAATGCTAATTTTTCATATCCAGAAAACATACTTATTGCAATGCTTAGTGACCCTTCTTCAAGTATAAGAAAAGAGATTTTTTAAAAATTCAGGAAGTCAAAAAGTTTAAAAATCAACAGAATTAGACAATTTTCTATACCAGCTATAAATTTTGATGCAAGCAATTATATTGAATTCATTGATTGGCAACATATCAAGCTACAGAACCATTTATGACAAAAATAAAGTACAAAAGATATAAACCCATCTGCTACTGGTAAAACTGTACCGAAGATCGAATTTCCAAAATTTCCTTGCGACACGCAAGCTGTTAAAAGATTTATCAAAGTTGTTACTCAAGGGTCTTCAGCAATAGCTGAATATATATTAAATCCAAGATGGAATCCACATCTATTATACCGAATTATGGAAATAAGACAAATTTTAAAGTTAAAAAATAAACAAAAATAATAATAATAATATTGTAAATTATTTCTATCCGAAAATGAAATAAGCCAAGAGCTGCACAGTTATTTAAAAGACGACAAGAAAAATCATCACATTAATAATTTTATCTTATTTTAAGTAAATTTCAAACGTTTGGAGAAACCTGAGGATAAAGTCCTTAAAAATTCTCCGTGTGGGAGATGTTTCTAGTAATAAAATAGTCACCTTTCCAGGGTCAGGCATATTGAAAATTTAAAAAAGTGGATTTTCGGCTCACCCTATTATTCATGGATAGAAAATGAATAGAAAAATTTGTCAAAATCATAAAACAATAACACAGAGCCACCTTAAAAACGAAGCTACAAAGCTTCAAAGCTTCAATACTTCATTTCTTTTAATATTGTTTCTAAATAATTTCATCTGAATTTTGGCAACGAGGCCTTCAAAATTTGACGGTACAGTCGTACAGTATAACGTCATAAACGTTTTCCGAGCAGTGTATCGTCTGTAACTTTTATATATTGTCATCACTCAAAAAGTTAATTGAAACATGCTGATTTATCAGAATATCATACAAAACGGATAAGCTTTGAACGATTAGTAAAGTAGTGTATTCTAAAACATTAGAGTGGATAGTAACTGAACTGATAATATAATTTATCATTTACTACTTTATATGATATGGTGCTTACATTAATTAGATATTATGAGTTCATTTACAGTAACACCAGAGACATTGTGAAAGTTCGGGACCGAGCCTCCCAAAGGCTGTTAGAAACCAAACCAAGTTTGAGCAACCAATCATATTGTGTCATCAGACTCATAGTTAATATGGGGTTATGTAGTGGCCTCGGCCAAAAATGTAATTAAATGGAAATATCTATTATATTTATGCATTTATGGTAGAATATTAAGCTGCACAGTGATTTAAAAGACGACAAGAAAAATAATCACATTAATAATTTTATCTTATTTTAAGTAAATTTCAAACGTTTGGAGGAACCTGAGGATAAAGTCCTTAAAAATTCTTCTTGTGGGAGATGTTTCTAGTAATATAATAGTCACCTTTTCAGGATCAGGCATATTGAAAAATTAAAAAAGTGGATTTTCGGCTCACCCTATTATTCATGGATAGAAAATGAATTGAAAAATTTGTAAAAATCATAAAAAAATAACACAGAGCCACCTTAAACACGAAGCTACAAAGCTTCAAAGCTTCGATACTTCGTTTCTTTTAATATTGTTTCTAAGTAATTTCATCTGAATTTTGGCAACGAGGCCTTCAAAATTTGACGGTACAGTCGTAAAGTATAACGTTATAAACGTTTTCCGAGCAGTATATCTTCTGTAACTTTTATATATTGTCATCACTCAAAAAGTTAATTGAAACATGCTGATTTATCAGAATATCATACAAAACAGATTAGCTTTGAACGATTAGTAAAGTAGAGTATTCTAAAACGTTAGAGTGGATAGTAACTGAACTGATGATATAATTTATCATTTACTACTTTGTATGATATAGTGCTTACATTAATTAGAGATTATTAGTTCATTTACAGTAACACCAGAGACATTGTGAAAGTTCGGGACCGAGCCTCCCAAACACTGATAGAAACCAAACCTAGTTTGAGCAACCAATCATATTGTATAATCATAATTAAATGGAAATATCTATTATATTTATGCATTTATGGTAGAATATTAAGCTACTGTAATATATTTCGAGTTTCAAAATGATCTTACATAGGTTAAGAATGGACTCTAGCTGCACCTTAGTATATATATAGTAGTATATGCTACCCAATCGCTAGACACATACCCCCACTCCTCCATCTATCTCCCCCAATAGTTTTGTGGAGGAATAGGTAGAAGAGTGTACATGTGGTGGGGGTTAGATATTGTCACAGCGATTGGGTAGCGGTGGCTCGTGCGCACCTTTATACACGCATGTTTTTTTTGTGGAAATATAGATACAAGAGTGTACATGTGGTGGGGGGGGGGGGGGGTAAATAGTGTCATAGCACTCGGGGAGCGGTGGCTTGCTTATAGCGTCATGCTCTCCCCTTTTCTCTCTCTCTCCCTTCTCTCTCTCTCTCTCTCTCTCTCTCTCTCTCTCTCTCTCTCTCTCTCTCTCTCTCTTCTACCCTCTTTGAAAAAAACCAGGCCAGGACTTCAAGTAGGGGTGGTATGAAAGAGCTCTCGGTTCCGGAATCGCGCACCGATAAGGGCCTATTCTCATTTAGAGTTCAAGGTGCGCACCTTTGGAATTCGCTCCCAAGCAGTGTGCCTGGCATCTTTTTGTAAATTTAAAACCGCGTTTAGCAGGCACCTTAAACAATTACATGGTGACGGGAATGCATAGAGGTGAACTTTTCGAGAATCGCATTATATCTGACTCGGATATTTATTTAGACTATTTATTTATTTGAATTATTTATTTATTTAAATTTATTTATTTATTTATTTAATTTGACTTATTTATTTAAACTTATTTATTTATTTATTTATTCATTTAAATTTATTTATTTATTTAAATTTATTTATTTATTTAAATTTATTTATTTATTTAAATTTATTTATTTATTTATTTAATTTAATTATTTATCTGGCTTATTTATTTATTTAAATTTATTTATTTATTTAAATTTATTTATTTATTTATTTAATTTAATTATTTATCTGGCTTATTTATTTATTCGACTTAGTTATTTATTGATTTATTTATTTATTAAATATGTTTAGTGTTAGGTGTGAATGTATTTATTAGCGTGATTGTTAAAGTGTCATGAATGAGTGTGTTTTAAATTTTGACGTGATAGTTATACGTAAAAATTTAGTAAAGTATGTGTATGTATTCTTTTTATTTTTAATATGTTATCTCTATTGTATTTATTTTATTCTATATATTATTTTTTGACGAAGCATGTTTCTGTGATACGAGGGTAGTTCAATAAGTCTTTAGAATAAAGTATAAAAACAATTTGTTTTGGGTAAATTTTTTTTTATTTTTCAACATAATCTCCTTGGAGCTCTATACACTTGGTCAATCGCTTTTTAAGTTTTTTTAATCCTTCAGAGAAGTGCGTTTTCGGAAGTTCCTCAAAATAAGCACTTACAGAGGCAATGACGTCTTCGTTGTCCGTAAATCTCTGTCCACCGAGCCATTTTTTCAAGTTTGGAAATAAGAAAAAGTCACTGGGGGCTAAATCTGGTGAATACGGTGGGTGTTCGACCAATTCGAATTTTAGTTCTTCAATTTTAGCCATTGAAACGAAGCATGTGTGAACTCGGGCGTTGTCGTGATGAAAGAGAATTTTTTTTCTCGCCAAATGTGGTCGTTTTTTTTTAATTTCTTCTTTCAGCTGCTCTAATAATGATGCATAATACTCACCAGTAATTGTTTTACCCTTTTCCAAGTAGTCAATAAGTATAATTCCACGTGCATCCCAAAAAACTGTAGCCATAACCTTACCAGCTGACTTTACGGTCTTTGCCTTCTTTGGAGCTGGTTCGCCTGTGGAAATCCACTGTTTGGATTGTTCCTTTGTCTCAGGAGTGTAGTGGTGTATCCATGTTTCATCCACAGTCACAAATCGACGAAAAAATTCCTCAGGATTCCGACTTATGCGCGCCAAAAGAGCCTCAGAGGCGACCACTCTATTGCGTTTATTCTCAGCTGAGAGCAAACGCGGCACCCATCTTGCCGATAGCTTTTTCATGCCTAATTTTTCATGTAGAATTGAAACAACTGCACCTATAGATATCCTTGTGGCCTCAGCTAACTCACGCACTTTTAATCTTCTATCCTTCAACACCATATCGTGGATTTTATTGATGATTTCGAGAGTAGTTGCTTCTACGGGCCTTCCTGAACGTGGTTCGTCACGTATTGATGTACGACCACGCTTAAATTCATTTACCCAGTTATAAACCGTTGCTAAGGCAGGGGCAGATGTGCCATGAACTGAGTCCAATTCATTTTTTATCTCATATGGAGTTAAACCCTTTAAATGAAAATGTTTAATTACCGCTCTGAACTCGTTTTTTTCCATTTTTCTTAACAAGCATTTTTTTTTTTCAATTGGTTATAAAAACACGTAAACTCAGAAGATGTGGACTGTGACTGCACCATATATCTAGTCGGGAGTGGTGCTGACTGAAAACAGATGATTTGGAGCGATTCGCGCGCCATCTGTTGGTCATTCTAAAGACTTATTGAACTACCCTCGTATCTGACTATGACTAGTTCATTATATTTAAATTTTATAAACTGACGAACTGATACAGCGAATAATATTATTTAATAAGAAATGCAATAAGTGAACGTTAATGTAAGATAACAAATACATAAAATTGACTGATATTTTAATTATTATAACTACATGTACATGCAATTGTAAGAATTTCGTCTTTTGATGAATAAAAAGTATATCTATTTATCTCGCGTCGACGATGGCACATACGAAAAGTAAGACCTAGCGCGCGTTTATTAATTATTTTACCGTGGGAGCCCAATCGTTTAACGGCATGAGTGCTGGGGTTTTGGACATGATATAAACCGTTATCAATTATGTATTAAGATTTTGCCCATCCCTTTTTTTTTGACAAACGATAATCGATATCCCGACAATTTATAATATGATCAGGTCGCGGGATTACACTTTTTTGTACACAGAAAGACCCATGGGAGCGCCGCTGCGCTAAACATTGGAAGCGAAGCATAACCTCTAACGTGGAAGCTCTGCTCGCTCTCTTTGGGCGTCCGGCGCCCCCACAGCTAAAGCGCATCCGAGGGTTTTTCCGTGAAGTTAGATATAAGCCTTTGTTACTAGTGTATTCAGATTTTGCCCATCACTTTTTTTTGACAAACGGTAATCGATATCTGGAAAAGTTAGTTTGATCAGCTCGCGAGATTACACTTTATTGTAGCTACATATAAACAATTGTTAACCGTGTATTCAGATTTTGCCCATCACTTTTTTTAATAATCGTCGAGCGGATTTACACTTTTTTTCAATTTTTAAAAATGCCAGTGTTCAAGTTATTGGGTAGATTTCTTGGACTGTACACTGAAAAGAGGTTAACAGCCCGGAGGCTCTCTAGTAGGCATCAGCTGATCTATTTGAAGTGCAGTTCGTGTCCCTTTGTTTGAAGCGTCTGGTGCTACTTTTTAGCGCAGCATTCACACAAACATAACCTCAAATCCCAGCGAGGAGCGCTGCTGCCAGCAAGCGGATATAAACTACGCCAAAAAAGAGCAGCAGGTGTTCCAAACTGCTGCATGACAGATATCCATATGCTAGCGCTGCCGATGCATTGTTTTCGGTATATACTCTTTACAAGCGCACTACCGAACCCAGTTGCGAAAATCAAAGATGTTTAAAATCTTGATTTTTTTTATGGCTGTATTTTTCTCAGAGCGTCTTGTATTAAGCGCTTTTCACTATCACTTTCACCGTGACAAGAAAAAGATTTCTCGGTATTAGTTGAATCAACACAACATCGAATAACGCTGTTCAAACTTCTTCGAAAAACAAATGTCTACGCAGATCCACAAAAAATGCAGTTGTAGCAAACCGACACGTATACGAGATGCGTAGAGAAGCCAAAGCTTCTTCAACGGTAGTTTCTGCAGTGTCATTTTTCTGGAACATCCCATCACCATACCGAACACGCCACTATATATTTGAGAGAAATTCCGGGCAGAATTCTCCAGCGTATTTCAAACGGTAACGTTTAAACCTACCGAGTGAAAAATGTTGAGAGCATCCGGCAGAGTGGCAAAAACAACAAAATGGCTTCCCTTTTGCACATGCGTACGAGTAAGAAAGTAGGAGAGGGCGTGATAGAGAGAGAAAAAGATAAAAAGATGACGTCGACGACGATGGCAACAATGAGTAAAGCAGTATGCAGAAAGTTCTGAACTCTCAAGTTTTGAACGGCGCTGGCGTTGATCTCAATATCTGTAGCACTGCAGCGCTATACACACGCAGGGATCTGTGCGCTCCGAAACGCGGAAAGGAACTGACGGCTTTTATGGATTGATGGGACTCTGTTGCCATGCAAAATAAGCTACAGGCAATGGCGGAGTGAAGAAACAAAATGGCTTCGTGTTTGCACGAGAAAAAAGTAGGAGTGTGACAACGACGACGGGAACGATGAGTGATGCAGTACACAGAAAGTTCCGTCGTATTCGCTACTGCTCTGTGGTAGACTCTCGCGAAAAATTCAACATTCTTACTGAGATCAGGACAGCCCGGTTTCCACTCTGCGGAGTTTACAATGACGCGCTCGTTCTACGACTCGCACGTACGATCCAGATCGCGTAGAAACTTTTTCACCAAAAACCGTTTTACTGCAACCTGTGGGCCCGCACAGCATGGACGTAAACGGATGTTTCCACCACACGTCTATATTGGATACTGATGCCGTCGGGTCCCCGTTCCTCTGCCAAGGAGCTCATAGCCTGTGGCCGCAAAGCGCCACCATTCACCTCATTGGACGCTGCGCTCGCCAAGAAAGATGATTGGTCGCGACGTGGCACCGCCGAGTGGCGCTCCGATCGACCAATCATGGATAGCCGAGCTCCGGATGGCGATAGTATCGTAGACATTGCTCGTTCGCGCATGTGCGAGTGTATACAGGAAGTTCTTTTGCAGCACGACGAGTCGCCACGGAGCTGATTGGGCATGGCGAAAAGAAAAACAAGCCGATTGGTCGATCGTCGCGTCACCATTTAGTGCGCTACTGCGAATAAGCATGCAAATTTAAGCAAGAGAAGAATATATAACCTTACAAACCAATCTGTAGAGCAAGAGGAGACTCAGGTCGTTGCGCAAAAACGACTTGACGATGACTGACGCAAACCGACAGAATTGTCTGGAAAGTCGGTTCCGGATGGCGCTAGTATCGTCTTCATTGCTCGTTCGCGCAGGCGCGAGTATACATAGGAAGTTCTTTTACCGCTCGACACATCGAAATTGAGCTAATTGGCCGTGGTGAATGAAGCTGATTGGTCGATCGCCGCACCACAATTAAGTGACCTTCTGTGAGTAACCAATCAAGCTTTAGCAAGGGAAAGAAACAACAAGATTATTTTACAAACCAATGTGTAAAGGAAGAGTAGACTCTGATCGTTGAGCAAGAGACTTGACAACGACTGACGTAAACCGCCAGAATGCTCTGGAAAGCCGAGCTCCGAAAGGCGATAGTATCGTCGGCATTGCCCGTTTGCGCATGCGAGATGAAACTGAAGGATTTCACGGGTAGAGAGGGTTTAGTGTTGACACTGTCAGCATGATGGAAGGAGTAATCAGGGTTTCTACAGTTCGCGCATGCTCAAGAACCATGCGCACACGAAAACTGCTGCCAATGTAAAACTGCCGTTCAAAATTTGATAGTCCAAAACTTTCTCTGTGTATTGCAGCAGGCATTGCTGTCGTCGTCGTCAACGCCGTCTCTCTCTCACAGTCTCGCCCTTTTCTGCTTTTTTATTCGTGCGCATGCGCGAGCGGGAAGCCATTTTCTTGTTTTTCGTTTTGTCATCCTCTTCAGTTTATTTCGCGTAAGAACACTGCCCCCACCTTTCCGTGAAAGCTGTTAGTTACTTCTCGCGTTTCGGGGTGAGTGGGTCACTGCACGTGTGTGTGTCGCGCTGTAGTGCTGTAAACATTCACAACGACACCAACGCTGTTCAAAACTTGATAGTCCAGAACTTTCTGCATACTGCTTTACTCAACGCTGCCATCGTCGTCGACGCCATCTTTCTATCTTTTTCTCTCTATCATGCCCTCTCCTACTTTCTTACTCGTGCGCATGCGTGAACGGGAAGCAATTTTGATTTTTCACTCCGCCATTGTCTGCAGTTTATTTTGCATGGCAACAGAGTCACACCACTCCATGAACGCTGTCAGTTTATTCTCGCGTTTCGAAGTGCGCGGATCATTGTGTGCGTGTGGCGCGCCGTAGTACTACGGCCATTGATAACGACACCAGTGCCGTGCAGAACTTGACTTTTCCAGAACTTTCTGTGTGCACTCGTTGTCGTCTCTTTCTCTCAGCCTCTCCTACTTTCTTACTCGTACGCATGCGCAAACGGGAAGCCATTTTGTTGTTTTTCACTCTGCCGGATGCTCTCAACATTTTTCACTCGGTAGGTTTAAACGTTACCGTTTGAAATACGCTGGAGAATTGTGCCCGGAATTTCTCTCAAATATATAGTGGCGTGTTCGGTATGGTGATGGGATGTTCCAGAAAAATGACACTGCAGAATCTACCGTTGAAGAAGCTTTGGCTTCTCTACGCATCTCGTACACGTGTCGGTTTGCTACAACTGCATTTTTTGTGGATCTGCGTAGACATTTGTTTTTCGAAGAAGTTTGAACAGCGTTATTCGATATTGTGTTGATTCAACTAATACCGAGAAATCTTTTTCTCGTCACGGTGAAAGTGATAGTGAAAAGCGCATAATACAAGACGCTCTGAGAAAAATACAGCTTTAAAAAAATCAAGATTTTAAACATTTTTAATTTTCGCAACTGGGTTCGGTAGTGCGCTTGTAAAGATGTATATGCCGAAAACAGTGCATCGGCAGCGCTAGCATATGGATATCTATGATGCAGCAGTTTGGAGCATATGGTGCCCTTTTTTAGCTGCGCTAAAGAGGCAAACGAAGGGATACGAACTGCACTTCAAATAAATCAGCTGATGCATACTAGAGGGCACCCGGGGTGCTAATCTCTTTTCAGTATACAGTCCAAGAAATCGACCAAATAACTTGAACACTGGCATTTTTAAAAAATGAGAAAAAAGTGTAAATCCGCTCGACGATTATTAAAAAAAGTGATGGGCAAAATCTAAATACACGGTTAACAAAGACTTATATCTAGCTACAAAAAAGTGTAATCCCGCGAACTGATCAAACTATAAATTTATGAATTATCGGTTGATGATTGCCAAAAAAAATGATGGGCAAACTCTGAATACACGATTAACAAAGGCTTATAGCTAGCTACAAAAAAGTGTAATCCCGCGAGCTGATCAAACTATACATTTTTGAGATATCAATTATTATCGATGGTTAAAAAAAAGTGATGGGCAAAATCTGAATACACGGTTAACAATGGTTTATATGTAGCTACAATAAAGTGTAATCTTGCGAGCTGATAAAACTATAACTTTTCGAGATATCGATTACCGTTTGTCAAAAATAAGTGATGGGCAAAATCTGAATACACTATTAACAAAGGCTTATATCTAGCTAC
The DNA here is from genome assembly GCA_949152435.1 of Gastracanthus pulcherrimus. Classification (NCBI taxonomy): domain Eukaryota; kingdom Metazoa; phylum Arthropoda; class Insecta; order Hymenoptera; family Pteromalidae; genus Gastracanthus; species Gastracanthus pulcherrimus. The sequence continues at coordinate 149,118,970 of OX424572.1, read as the reverse complement.
ACGGAAAAACCCTTGGATGCGCTTTAGATGCAAGGCCATATTATTTTGGTTGTAAAGCGCATGCAAACACGCGCGAGCGTGCGATTCATATAGCTCTTGGAACTGCGACCACACTGCTGTGGGGCCTATAGATTATCGCTTGTCAAAAAAAAGTGATGGGCAAAATCTTAATACATGATTGATAACGGTTTATATCATGTTCAAAACCCCAGCACTCATACCGTAAAACGATTGGGCTCCCACGGTAAAATAATTAATAAACGCGCGCTAGGTCTTATTGTTCGTATATGCCATCGTCGGCGCGAGTCGGCCTCACTGCACGAACTTCAGAAGCATGGCCTTATTAGTACATAAGCATTGTAATAAGATGTGATTTCGTAGGGTTTCTCACGGCGATACAAGAGAAAAAGATGCAGCTGCATGAATATTACGTGGTAAATAAAGAATGCCAGGTTCAATTTTGTACAAAGTCTTTAGTGGGAAACACTTTGGCTGGTTGTAAGTGATTACTAATATGAGGGAAGCCGATATTCTATGCAGCTGCAGAAAAGACTGCACGTGTACTCTTGCCACTGAGATCATCTTAAGGCAATGTTGGACTGACTGATAGTCGCGAATATACTCTCGCCACGAACTCATCTCCGTCGTTATTTAAGAGTATTATGTATAAGTTGTGTGGATTAAAAAATTTAATATGATTATACTGTCAATACAATCTGGTCGCGCGCACAATATTTGTCCTGATCGATGAGCGCATGTGTGTGCCATGTGATTGGGATTGCTTCGTGTGTTCTTTACGTGTCACTTAGTGAGAGTAATCAAAGCCTCATGAGTATTGGGTTGGGTTGGGTGGGTCTTTGGGTTGGGTTGGGCTGGGTAAAATGGACCATTTTAAAAATCGATAAATTTGATCATATAAAGTTATTTTACAGTGAGGGGGGGCGGGGGGGGGGTAGAGGGAATAAGTGATATGATAAGGTATGATGGAGCAAAACGGGTCATAGTTGAAATCAACAGATTTGTTTATGTAACGCTATTTTACAGTGATTGGGATAATATGGTTCCACTATATGAAATATGGGACATCGTGGGATAAAATGGATCATGGCTGAAATCTATAAATTTGCGCATATAACGTTATTTTATAATATTTCGAATGATACGGGACACTATTAGCAATATGGTACATGGTGGGACAAAATGGACCATGACTTAAATCAATAAATTTGCGTATTTCACGTTATTTTACTATGTTTAGAATAATTTGGGGCAATCTTGGCAATATGGGACATGGTGGGACAAAATGGACCCTGGCTTAAATCAATAAATGTGTGTGTGTGTGTGTGTGTGTGTGTGTGTATATATATATATATATATATATATATATATATATATATACACACACACACATTTATTGATTTAAGCCAGGGTCCATATATATATATATATATATATATATATATATATATATATATATATATATATATATATATAAATTTGTTATCAATCAATCAATCCCTCTCTCTTGGGCATCTTGTGTGTGTGCGCGCGCGTGTGGGTGTGTGTGTGGGTGTAACCGCATCACGCGTGTGTATATATATATCATCTCTTATAAGAGATGATACAACTCTTTTTTTATCTATAATTATAATTATAAAAAACTATCTTTTTTTATCGACTGTATCTGAAAAAAGCGGAGATCGGGAATCGAACTCAGTACGCCTGAGTATCAGTCCACCACCCAAACCACGATACTACCGACGAACTGCACGCTCTCACTCATTCCAGTTATAATTTACAGTGATAATGTCGGTAAGCGAGAAACCTGATATGCACTGACTCGCGCCAATATCACCGCCATTATATATATATGGACCCTGGCTTAAATCAATAAATGTGTGTGTGTGTGTGTGTGTGTGTGTGTGTGTGTGTGTGTGTGTGTATATATATATATATATATATATATATATATATATATATATATATATATATATATATATATATATATATACACACACACACACACACACACACACACACATTTATTGATTTAAGCCAGGGTCCATATATATATAATGGCGGTGATATTGGCGCGAGTCAGTGCATATCAGGTTTTATATATATATATATATATATACACACACACACACACACACACATTTATTGATTTAAGCCAGGGTCCATATATATATATAATGGCGGTGATATTGGCGCGAGTCAGTGCATATCAGGTTTCTCGCTTACCGACATTATCACTGTAAATTATAACTGGAATGAGTGAGAGCGTGCAGTTCGTCGGTAGTATCGTGGTTTGGGTGGTGGACTGATACTCAGGCGTACTGAGTTCGATTCCCGATCTCCGCTTTTTTCAGATACAGTCGATAAAAAAAGATAGTTTTTTATAATTATAATTATAGATAAAAAAAGAGTTGTATCATCTCTTATAAGAGATGATATATATATACACACGCGTGATGCGGTTACACCCACACACACACCCACACGCGCGCGCACACACACAAGATGCCCAAGAGAGAGGGATTGATTGATTGATAACAAATTTATTCATGCCAAGGTTATCATAACCGTATGGCAAACAAACAATATAATACATTTTAATGATTGTAACATGTATAAAAATAGCCTCTCAGTTAATATATTCGCAATGTTTAACGCATGAGTATAAAACTAATATTAACAATTATAATTAATTAGATTAAATTCTATTCACACCTAGGGGTGTTTTAATCCTATAAAATATTAGTATAATGCCATTTTAAACGATTCAACAGTCTTTTTAAGTCTAATAGCGATAGGCAAAGTATCCCATAGTTCCATAGCTTGAATAGAAAATGTGCATCTATAAGTTCTCGTTGTAGCTAGGGGGATTACAAAATTTGAAGATTTCAGTCTTTCAGAACGACGTGTGTCATCTTTGATTTCCGGAAAAAAACTTAAGAAGATATTCCGGTCTCGACACCGTTAATATTTTATAAGTAGTGACTCCTAAAAAATATTTTCGACGCTCAGCGAGGGATAGCCAATTTAGCTGCTTATAATACGGTTTCAATGTCGCATCGCGTTTTAGACTAAATACAAATCGTATGACAATGTTGCATAGTCGCTGGAGTTTAACAGCAAGATATTGCGAAGATCACTAAATACTAGACAAGCGAGTCAAAGCAAGGAAATATTAGTGCATTCACTAGTTGTGTTTTAATCTGACTTGATAAACATCTACCTCTAAATCTTAGTCGATTAAAGAACATTGTGAACCCTTGAGCAAATTTGGGATATATGGGCATTCCACGACAGGTCTTCACAGAGAATAACAGCCAAATTTTTCACTGTGTTTACGTATGGTATGATTGAACCATCGACTACTATGGGTGGAAGATTGTTCTTATTAATACGCATATGATATTGCACGATGCAAAAGCAAGGCTTTCGTTTATCTACATTAAGAATTAGTCCGTTCGATTTAACCCAATTTACTACAGCAGCAGCATCCTCATTTAATTTAGAGATCGCAAGTGGCAATTCAGCTGGCTCACATTGTATGTAAAATTGGAAATCGTCCGCAAAAAGTGAGCAATTATCTTTACAATGAACTAAGACTAGTACTAGCATGTTGATAAATATTAGAAAAATAATTGGGCTCGGAGTTGAACCCTGTGGTACGCCTGAAGAGTTTTCCATAAAATCAGATAAACTACTATCAAGATTAATCACAGCTTGGGATCGACCTGTTAAATACGAGTGAAACCAGCTAATAGCTTTATCAAAGAAGTTAAGTTCTTTAAGCTTCTTCAAAAGTAACTCGTGATTTATGGAGTCAAAGGTCCTTTTTAGATCGAAAAGTAGCAGGACTGTAACCAATCTCTTCTCGATCCCACGACGGATATCTTCGGTAAGTTTCAATAGTGCCGTTTGCGTACTAAAATTACTTCTAAACCCTGACTGGTATGGAGAAAGAAGTGAATTTACTTCAAGATACTCAGTAAGCTGTTGCGTCATGAGAGAGTCAAATACTTTAGCAAATGCGATAATTAGCACTGGTCTTGTATTTGCTGGGGAGCCAGGTGAAGGAACTTTACTAAGAGGAACTATTAGTGACTTTTTCCACTCTGTAGGATATGTACAAGATGATATGGACATATTAAATAAATCAGTAAAAAAAAGGGACTAATAATAGTAGCATTTCTTTGAAATAAGAAAGAGAAAGTCCATCACAGCTACGTCCTTTAGCTTTAAGAAGGCACGACAACATTGTTTGGTGGACTTGTATTCTGTCGACTGGTCCTAAAAGAAAAACTGAGCTCGTTGTCACATAACAGTATCGCGAGTATTTCCTGAAGTTTTGTACTTGAATAAGGTGTGTGACAACATGTGACTGAGGAATAATAGCGAATAAGTTCATCGCAGTAAAAATATGCAAAGGTGATGATAACTGTCTCTTCACTAGGCCAAATTTACTTAGTAGATTCCAACATTTAGATTTATCCGAAATGGATGCTAATGATCGAGTGATATAGGTATTTCTAGCTGAAGTTATCTCGTTTTTGTACTCTAAGAGAAGGGATGAGTTTTTCGTGCGTTTAGCCACTTTATATAGTCTATTTCGGTATTTACATTTATCTTTGACTTCTTTAGTTAACCATGGGGCAGCATTTTTATGAATATGACGGGTTGTAATTGGTGCATGTACATTTAGTGTTTCAACGGCCTTAGATTTGAACTCATCTAACAGAATGTTTACATCATTATTATTACCGAATCTCTCACACATATCCTCCAAACAAGCACATATATCGTTGGAAAATAGATTTGAAGAGAATTTTCTAAAATCTCTCGACGTCACTGTAATGTTCTATTAATAGGATTATCCAATTTATAATCGATTATTATGAAATCGTGGCAATTAATAAATGGTGCTTCAGATTTTTCGAACGAATGAATCTTGCTTGAAGAGTCAGTAAGTATACATCGAGCCATGTATCCGAACTATCTTTATGATGTGTCGCACCAGATGGTACAAAAAATAAACAGTTTTCAGAATAAGATTATGCAAATGCAGCCCATAAAAATTGTTAGTTAACAAATCCGAATTCAAGTCCCCAGCTAGAATAACAATCGAGTAGAGATGTACATATTTTTGAAATGACTCAAAAAAGCTCGTTAGAACATTACCCTTAGGTCGACGATAATAGAGGCAAAAAGGAACATGCTTATTATTTTTTAAACTAATATCAACAAGTAGGTATTCGGTGTCATTCAAATTATTTATCTGTGGAGCACTAAGTATCTTGTATGAAATTCCATTCCGAATATAGCATGCGACTCCGCTAGCTTGAATATAAGTACGTTTGCCACTAGTCGCTAAGAGGCCTCGATCGTTGCGAACTAGATTAAAATTCAATATGGTAAAGAGAGAATCTTCTTTATTAGGCGTAAGCCAGGACGTGGATATGGACAGTATATCGATATTTTATTAATAAGAAATATTTCGATTTCGTTTAGGTGATCTTTTATTGAATTTGCATTAATTTGAGCGACTCGTAAAAATGAATATCTACAAAAGGATTGCGCTAGTGAGGGAGAATGTTGTGGGCAGTCACAATAATTTATCAAGATCATTTTCGGTTACTATGCAAATTCT